>CM052884.1:81317859-81330168 GCA_028534135.1 Potos flavus | reverse complement strand
ACAATATAATATGATGTAAGATTTTAGATATTCTGAAGCTTAAGCTTAAGCAAGATCATCTATCTAAACTAAGACAAACTTATAGGTCTAGCTACTTGCCAAGACTTTAAAATGGAGTATTTTAAGGTATGTGTCAAAGTAAAGAAATGTACCCCAAAGTGTCATCTAGGTACATCCTTAAAGAAGTGACCAAAAACACAATAAACAATAATTAAATTAATCCATTTTCCTGCCTACTCATGGAAACATTACAGTGAAGAGGTTGAGAACATAGTCACCCTTCCACAGGAAGTATTTTGGGCAGAACAAATTTTACAAGTTGCTTAAGCTCAAAACTTTGCCATTATAAAGATTCCCGCCTGGAAACAGCCTGGACCTTCGCAACCACAGGTGCAGGCAAGTGCCCTGGTCTTGCAGTTTGGAATCCCAAAGTGAAAATAATTAGGCCACAAAGCAAAGTTGTTGATGTTTTGTCCTTATTCGGCCTGTTTTTTAATTTTCATTTTATTGTTTTTTAAAGATTTTATTTATTTGAGAGAGAGCGAGCACACAGGCAGGGGGAGCTACAGAGGGAGAGGGAGAAGCAGGCTCCCCACCGAGCAGGAAGCCGGATGCAGGGGCTCGATCCCAGGACCCTGGGATCACGACCTGAGCTGCAGGCAGAAATCTAACCAACCGAGCCAGCCAGGCGCCCCCCAGTGTGTTTTTTAAACAACAGATCCCTGGAGACAACGTGTATCTTTTTTTTCTCCCCCACTGGAGTAGCTTGCTTAGGTAATCTGGTCCTTACAAGAACAATTTGTTCTTGGGCCTGACTCAGAATAAAAAGGCTACTGTAACTTAAAGTCACCGTGTACTGGAAAGATGGATGCCCAACACCGCGTGGCAGGTATTCAAGATTCAGATACTGAACCTTGTAACTTCAGGTGATGGAGCATCTCTCATGTTGTCACCTCTACTAAACATGCCTTCTCGAATTTAAAAATGACCAGAACAACTCACAACCGGGCTTTGGAAAGCATGGATCTAAAGGACACCAGACTCCAGTCCATTTGCACAATATGGGATTCTGGACACGATGTCTGATCTGCCTTTTGTGAGCATCATGTGCACCAGTGTGACTGGCACACATTCGTAAGGCAGAGGCTGTGGCTCTGTGGCGGTATTTTAGAGAACTTTTCTCCTTATGTCTGTCTATTCATCTTCCATCTCAGGATCTGATATCCTCCCAAAGACCTGTAACTATGTACACAGAACATAGTTTGGGGAGCTGGTGTTCTTTTACTTGCAGGCCGTGAGATGAGCATTTCCACAAAAGGGCTCTTGCTTATCTCATCACTCTATGGGGCAGAGATCCCTGATTACATGCCACTGAGCAAAGGCCCCACAGTAACATTATGTATAAACCTTAACACCTAAGCCCCAAATGAAGGCGTTAAAATATATTATGTTCTGTACAAAGAAAATCCTTGATAAAAACTGGCTGGTAATCTCACAAATGACCTACCTCTAAATATGCGGAATGTATCTGTTAACATTCACATAACAAAACGAAAAACTGTAATATCACAAAATAACATCTCCTTAACAACAAACATTTCCTGAGCACTGACTAGGGCACTGCTGTCAGCAGTGGACTATAGTTGTGAACAAAAGCAAAGTCCCTAATCTTATACAGCTTATATCTGGGGTGGGGGTGGGGCACAAAGACTATAAACAAGTAGTAAAAAAAAAATGATACTACATTGGGAGGTGATGATAAAAAGGAAAAAAGAAAAATAAGCCTGAGTAAGGACAGAGGGGACAGAAGCTGTTCCTGCAGGTGATCAAGAAAGGCCTCTCTGACACGATGACATATAAGTAAAGATTTCAGTGAAGGGAGAGAGCCAGCAAAAAGGCTATCCTAGTAAAGATCCTTTTCAACCGAAAGAACAGGAAGTGCAAAGGTCCTGAGGCAGACATGTGCTTGAAGTGTTTGAGGAACTGCAAGGAGGCCTGAAAAATAGCAGGGGATGAGAAAATGTGGAATGTTTGAAATCAGAACATGAGAGGTCATAAGAACTCATGATTTTACTCTGAAAGAAATGAAAAGGCACGGGAGAATTTTTGAGAAGAGAAGTGAAATGACCTGGATTTAGCTTTAAAGAGATCACTCCGATTGCTGGGAGCAGACTGTGGGGGCTATAGGCAAGGACGGGAGCAGGGGAGGCTGGGTAGGAAGGTACTGCAAAATGTTCAGAGCACACGAATAAATTCACGGTAGCAGTGGTGGTCCCAGGAAGTTTTCAGATAGTGGATATTTTTAAAGGATACTGACATCAATGGGATTTCCCAATGCACTAAATTTGGGGTATGAGAGAAAGAGGTAGTAGGGTATGAGGTGGGGGAATGTCAGTTTTGAAATCAGGCAGACTTGACCACTTACTAGTTGCCTGATCTTGACCAAAATACTGAGCTAGTTTTTTCCTCTGCAATTGGGGGATATAGCATCCTTCTTATGGTACTATTATGAGGATTAAATAAAATACTGTCGGTTAAAGTGTGTGGGGTTTGAACTCTGGTATTTTCTAAGGCTTGTAATACTTATATTTTTCAGAATAAATTTAGAAAGAAAAACTTGGCTGAATTTTTATATCTTGTAAAAAGTGGAAGAACACCATATTTATAGAGTGACTCCTGAGGTAACCACGTAGCTATGTTAGTTCTTTCTGGACTTACTCCAACACCTTAAAATTATTACCCCTTAAGGTTTTAGTTCTTGTGGTACAACACCGTTGTAAAAGGCCAAGCAAAATAGATGTTATCAAGGACAAACACGGAGATTCACGGGGCTGGAAGGGATCAGAGTGCAATGATCCCCAACAGGACTAAAGTTACTATTCTTAAGCCGTTTCTCAAAGTTGGTGCAGTTGACCAGATATGATTATTTCCTGGGAGAATTATACTGCTTTATAGTTCTACTTAGATTCCATCTGCACTAGCAAAGACATACTCCATTACCTTCTTTTATTGGCATTGGCAATTAACAAGAAGAATGGATGAAGAATTCGGTTTTCAATCCTGATAGCCACTTCTCAGTATTTAGCTTCCTAGCTCTTTGAAGCCCAAAAGATCTCCATGATTATTCTAAGCTATAAAATATTTAACAAAATATAAAAGAGAAATGTTCATTTAAAAAAAGAAACTTGAATTTTGTTTTCTCCCTCATCTCAATGTGTCCTATTTATTTTCTAAATTTATTCTGATTAAAAACTACATTTAGGTGAATTAACAAAACCACCGACTCTCATCACCTAAGAGGACCAAAGCACTGGAAGGTGGTAACTTAAGAGAAGGGGGCCCAGTGAATGTCCCCATTGCAGTAAGTTCACATCTAAATGGAGTATTCTTCTGCAATCTCACGCTAAAAATTAGAAAACCCATTTCATTTTCAGGCCAGCTGAAACCTACAACCACCTTCTCTGGGTTCCATGGTCTTGACCTGTGTCCTCATCTGCCCTCTGGTAGAGAGTTAGATAAACTAAACCCTAAGGAATCGTTTCAGTTAGCAAATGATATCCTCATTGATAGCATTTCCAGAGACTTGGTTTCCCAGCTCCAAGGCAGAAAACTGTATGGTGCAGAAAAACACCTCCATGAGAAAAAGAAAGAACACAGACTTCGGAGTTATTCAAGCCCAGGTGACAAATGCAGTGATTGGTAAGTTTCTCGAACTTCCCCACATTCTTGAACACATCACCCTCCCCTGATTTCTTCATAGTGCTATCACTGTATACCGTCATCTCATTCATGTATCTGTTTACTTGTTTATTGTCTGTCTCCCCACTAAACAGAAGTTTCTGCCACATCGATCTGTCTCCGTCTTTTTGCCACTGTATCCCCAGGTACCAGACTACCAGGTACCCTCTAAATAGATCTGGATTGAAGAAATGCAGCTCACGATATATACCTCTAGTTTTGGACTTACTATCTTTCTAATGTGTTTAAATATCTGTCTTTTCTTTCTGTGTGTGCTTTGAGGACAAGGATGGTGTCTTATTCACTTTGCTATCTCCCTGCCTACCCAAGGGCCTGGTAAGTAGCAGGCATTCGTGGTCTGACACACTGGACTGACCTCACACATGTTACACAACTCCTATTGCTTTTTTGTTTCCTATTTGTAAAATGGAACCAGGTTGAGGTCTTTTCAAAGAACACAACAAAATAGTAGAAAACATGGAGCAAATTGTACATATTCAATAAGTGTAAGTTTCTTTCCTCTCTTCTTCATACATTGCATATCAATTCCGTTTATGGTGTTCTTATATCTGCCCCATCATCTGTCCCCACTTGCCAAAAGGGGAGACTAGGGCTCAAAGTAATGAAGTGGCTTTCTGTACGTCAGATGACCACTGACTGGTATGATATCAGAACTAAAACCTTGATTTGCTGATGCCAAGCCCAGTGTCCCTTCCTTGTTGCCCCTAAGCATACCAATGATAAATGTGGTCTACATAAAACCATGGTGTGGATTGGGGAAGCTGTGACTTCTTGCTTTGAAGCGACCAACGATCCAGGCAGGGCTTCACGAATTCTTTAGCATCATTTAGGTTTGTGAGGAATCATCACAGGATGCTAAACCTAGGGAACACTAAACTGACAGGGAGGCAGGATATCTGCCTGGTCTTAAAGTACCTCCCAAAGATTGCTTAGCAGTGCTAGGGGAAAAGACAGTAACTAGACAGCAGAGAAACTGGGTAACGCCTTGAACGAAGCAACCAAATCGACATCAGCAATGAAGGGCAGAGGGATATCGTGTGTTTCTGGATATGATGCCCTGAGAAAAATATAAAACCATGTGTGCCTTTTTGGCCAGGAAAGCATAACGTGACTTTAACCGTGAGGAAGCATCAGATAAACCCCAAATAAGCAGCGTTCAACCAGAAAGAGCAGGACGCGTACTCTGCTCCTTAAAAATGTCAGTGTCATAAAAACAATAAAAAGCTGTGGATTTATTCCTGATTAAAGGAAACTAAAGGGGGCGCCTGGGTGGCTCAGTGAGTTAAAGCCTCTGCCTTCGGCTCAGGTCATGATCTCAGGGTCCTGGGATCGAGTCCCGAATCGGGCTCTCTGCTCAGCAGGGAGCCTGCTTCCTCCTCTCCCTCTGCCTGCCTCTCTGCCTATTTGTGATCTCTCTCTGTCAAATAAATAAATAAATAAAATCTTTAAAAAATTAATAAATAAAGGAAACTAAAGGGACGGGACAACTATAGAGTACCTGATCCTAGACTGAATTCTTTACTGGAGGATAAAAAATGCCATAAGGAATATTATGGAGTCAAAAACTAGAACACAGATGGTAAATTAGATAAAAATATTATGTCAATGTTAACTCTGAAGTTGATAACTGTGTTGTGGTTATATAAGAGAATATCCATACTCTTTGGCAATGCACACAAAAGTATTTAGAGGTAAAGAACCATAATGTATGTAACTTACCTTTCAATAATCAAGCAAATGGAGTAAGTTGCATAACATTAAGTGAATCTGGGTAAAGGCGTCTAGAATGTCCTTTGTATTATTCTTATTCTTACAGCTTTTCTGTAGATTTGAAATTATTTCCAAATAAAACGTTTTTAAAAAACAAGGCGGCTTGTGAAGGTTTCACAGAAAAAGAGTTCAAGAAGTATAACTCAGGAAGCTGGCTTAGTCTTAGCTCCATCTTATACTTTTTCAGCATTCATGGCTAGTTGGTACCTGGCATACAGAAGGAGCTGGTACCAGGGCCCACCAACTAGTCAGTCCAATCACTTATGATTTTGCCCTCTGAAAGTGTTAAGCATAATTCTGACCGAGCTTTAATTACAGGGCAGTAATGAGAACAGACAGTCCTCACCAACAAACCAAAAGCACACTTTTGATAAGGCTTCTTACCCTCAATTCAAACATAATGGACAGAATTTATCAGGTCCAAAATTCACCTTTTCTTCATTTGCTGTCTCCACTGTTCATTTGCACTTCCACAAAATGCTTAGTTCGTGGCAAATCTGAATCTATGAAGGAAATTTTAAATGTTCTCAAAAAATGATAGGAAAGAAGTTGAGGGAAAGATGGAAAGGGAAAAGCAAAGGTAAAATATTAAGGAGGAATTAATATAAAACAACCTAAATTCAAAAAAATATACTCTCTTTCTCTCCCCAAAGAGCAATCTGATATACATTCACATAGAGGGAGACCTAAAAAGATAGCTTTCCTTCCAAGGATTAGAAGAAACTGAAATGTGGCAACACAGCATTAGCCTAGAAGCCCTCTAGATACAGAGGTTGATTCAAGCCCAGAGGCCTATGGGAGCAAGAGAAGAAGCTCAAAGGGCCTTTAATACTTTTTTTTTTTAAAGATTTTATTTATTTATTTGACAGAGAGAGAGAGATCACAAGTAGGCAGAGAGAGAGGGGGAAGCAGGCTCCCCGCTGAGCAGAGAGCCCGATGCGGGGCTCGATCCCAGGACCCTGAGATCATGCTCCGAGGCCTCAACCCACCAAGCCACCCAGGCGCCCCTCAAGGGGCCTTTAAAATGAATGTCTGTGTACCGCAAAGCACGGCCATGCATAACCAGAGTCTTCCCTGATACCAAGCAAAAGTCCGGTTCCTAGTGTGCCCCGAATTACATGTGCCACTAAAAACACAAACAAACAAGATTTAAGAAAAAATCCAGATCTCAAGGATCTACTGAAGTGGGGGGAAGCAGGGGAGCCAGAGAGTATCAGGCTGAGGGCCATAAGCACAAAGAGGAGAGAAAAAGGAAAGGCACATCACATGGCTGAGATTCTGTTTCTCAGGGCAGGTGAAGTGTGGGCCGAGCCTTGAAAGACGGACAGGGGTCATAGGCTCAGGCACGAATGGGGAGACAGGGAGTGGGGAGAAGAGGGGAAAGGCACGCCAGCCGAGGAGCCAGTCTGCTGAGGGCAGAGAATGTGCTGGACACCACAGGCCCACTCTGGCCGGACGCAGGGAGGGACGATGGGTGGCAAGAGAGGTGATGTTCTTGCAGAGTTGGAATTCAATCCTAAACACCGCAGGCAGCCACTGGAGGACTATGAAGGAAAGCAACATTACCTGACTTGGATTTTAGCAAGACCACCCAGGAAACAGTATGTAGGATGGAGTGGGAAAGAAAATTGCCAATAAATAACTCCTGGTCCAAAAAACGGGCAGACATAAACCACCACCAAAAAAAAAGGAATAATTCTTAACTCTGAGATTTAGACCAGCTGTTTCTGTCCCTTTGGTCAGAACTAGTATGACATTCTATTCTACTTCAGCATTCTGCTGTGTTCACACAGAAAAGACAGGCGTACTTTCCTTCACAAACATGTGAGCTTTTATTTATTTTTTTTTTGCCAAATTCACGCTACATTTAAACCTCGAATGAATTCATTTGAAGGAAGACAATGATCAATGAAATTACATAATTGAGAATTCATTATTGGGGAAAAACAAGTTTATCAGAGTTAAACATTTCAAAAAATAAACTGTTACAATGTCTTTGTAGTAGCTTCTAATCACGCCAGGCTAATAGGCAGAGAATATGGAGAAAAGATCTTTGGGGGCAACAAGCTGTGGGAATGAGAGAGGAGACGGTCTTGTCTATTCAGAGAATTTCAGAAATCGCTCATCCGTGCTCACAGGGTGTAATACCCCCTTTTGTCATTCAGGCACTGGCAGCTTCTGGCCATGCTGCCTGAAGGTCACTCGCTGACGGATCTGTGAGATTCCTGCTTAGTCTCAGTAGGTGCTTAAAAATTATGAAATTAATAACTTGATTACAACAGATTCCTCAGAATGAGGAAATGACACGACACTGTGTGGCCCGTGATACCTTACATCCCCCATATGCTTTACCGGCTCCTTGTCACCAAAATACACCACGTTCAACATGGCAGATTTCAGCCACTAGCATTAAAACGACAGGGTCAAGGGAAGAAGGCGGAGTATGCTGGTTCAGTGTAAAATTCAGGATTCTGGAAAACCCTCCTTCCTTCCCCCATGTACCCTGTGTATTAATGGGAAGCTGCAAATCAGAAGGACGTCAGAGGGCTACAACATCTAAGGACTACATGGGTGAGACCTCAGGAGGGGGCTTGGAGGAAGCAGACTCTAAGACGGCCCTGGAAGATGAGGAAACATTGACCCTACTCTTCCCTTACCTACCATTCCGTCCCACTGTGGGTGACTTAGCTATGGTCTCCACTCACTGGATATAAGGGGTTAGAAGCTGGATTCAGACAATACTTTGGGCCACCCTGACTGTCCAAAGATACAAGGGATGAAATGGAACTGAGTCCGTAACTGCCTGAGCACAGACGGCTCCACTGTGTTCAGCGCTGCCCTAAAGGTCTCAAGTTAGGAGCCAGTGATTAAAAACAAAGGCTTTGGTGCCAAATGGCTTCAGATTTGAGTCCTGGTTCAACACGGACAAGTGGTTTAACTTCTCCAACTCCGACTTCCATAAATTTGTAGAAGATGATCATCACACCACCTTATGAGGTCATTACGAGATAAAATGAAATAAATGGATACATATAAAGTACTTAGCACTGTGCCTGGAAAGTAACCCTTCAAACATTAGCTATTACGATGACTGATCATCTGGGGCTTCAGGGCACAAAAATCGAAATACTAGGCTCGCAATAATGACAGCCATGAGGAACAATGGGGTGTGTGGAGAAGTGGGGGCAGGTCGTGGGTGGGAGTAGGAAAGGGGTGTGCATTGCATCTTCTCCTAAGATACTGTTAAAAATGTGCCTAAGCAGGGAAACGCTGTGAGCCATTATTTCTTTGTATTGAACAAGGCTTCTTTGAGACAGATACTCATAAAAACTCCTACATTTGCTTCCTCTCCTATTTGGTATTATACTTTCACAGCACTGTGTCTGTTAGCTACATAATAAAAGCAAAGGTCTCTACAAAACTTAAGTCAAAATGGATCAAAGGCCTAAATGTAAAAGCTAAAACCATAAAACTCTTGAAAGAAAACAGGAGGAGAGCTTCACGACATTAGATTTGGCAACGATTTCTTGCATAGGACACCAAAAGCACAGGCAATGAAAGGAAAAATAGATAACCTGACTACATCCAAATTAAAAACTTCTGTGCATCAAAGGACACAATCCATAGAATGAAAAGGCAACCCACAGAGTAGGAGAAAATGTTTGCAAATCATGTATCTGATAAAGGGTTAATATCCAGAATATATAAAGAACTCCCACAATTCAACAATAAAGAGCTAACGACCCAATTAAAAAAGGGCGAAGGATCTGAACCGACATTTCTCCAAAGAAGATACAAAATGGCCAATAACCAGCTGAAACAGCGCTGAAAAGGTGTTTAGCATCACGAATCATGAGGGAGACGCAGATCAAAACCACAATGACAGGCCACCTCCTACCCATTAGGACAGCTATTACTTAAACACAAAAACACAACAAAATAACAAGTATTGGCAAGGATATGAAAAAGTTGGAACCCTGGTATGTTGTTGTGGGAATACAAAATAGGTAAGCTACTAGGGAAAAAAGTAAGGCAGTTCAAAGAAAAAATACGTATACATATATATGTATGTATTCTTATATACGTATTTTATATATTTATATATACGAATACATAAAATGTAATATATAAATATATAAAAATATGTATTAAAATGTAAAATGTAAATGTAAACAAATTTAATATGTATAAAAAAATATATATATATATATATATAATTGCCACCTGATCCAGCAACTCCACTTCTGGGCACCTGTCCAAAAGAACTGAAAGCAGAATCTCAAAAAGATAGGTGTACACCTCATGTTCACAGTAGCCAAAAGGTGAAAGCAACCCAAATGTCCAACAGCAGATGAATGAAGCAACACAATGCGGTGTATACATACGATGGAATTCCATTCAGCCTTCAAGCGAGAGAAAAGTGCGACACAGCCAACAACACGGATGAACCTCGAAGAGGTTACAGAAAGTGCAATGAGCCAGCCACAAAAGGACTGAGACTGGGGGATTCCACCCACATGAGGTCCCTCGAGTAGTCAGATTCAGAGAGACAGAAAGTAAAATGGAGCCTGCCCAGGGCTGGGAGAAGGGGAAATGAGGAGTTACTGTTTAATAGACACAGTGTTTCAGTTTGGGAAGATGAAAAAGTTCTGGAGAGGGATGGTGCTAACCGTGGCACAACAATGTGAATGTATTTAATGCCATTGAACTCAATATTGAAAAGTGATTTAAATGTTTTCTGTTCTGTATTTTTACCACAATTAAAAAAAAAAAAAAAAAAGAAAACTCGTTACCAACCCTAAGTCATATCGTTGCTCTGGAAAGAGCGGGCTTTATGCAGCCCTCCGCCTGCCCCTGTGGTTCTTACACTGTGGCTCTGGGAACCGAGTCACAGCACATCTTTCACACCTGGCAGCTAAGAGATACTGACAGTCCCGATTTTCTCAAAATAAAACTGTTAAGAAATAAAACCACGCACTTAGTCCTACTTTAAGTATCCCTACTTCAGAATTCTAGGGGATAATTTTTTTAAATCTAGACTTAAGTGCATAAAAGAAAAAGAAATCATGTCTTTAATGGCGTGCTAACGTCACACTCACTTCCTTAGGAATGATTTTCTTTCGTTGCCAAGACAGCAACAGTTGCTGTGGAAACCACACAAAAACAGGGATAGGCAACTGAGACAATCCCCACTCACCTGCACAAAGATGCCCTTGCTCTTATATTCCTCATGGAGGCACTGAGAGAAGAAATCCACAAAAGCCTGGGATGGGGTGGGAGTGAGAAGGAAACATACACATTACATCAATCGGCCTCATTTGTAGCCATGGCAACACAAATAACAAACTAACCATTTAACACTGGAGTTCCTAATCATTCTTCTTATTTCAAATGCAGAAGAGAGCTTAAAGAAAAAAAGCCCCTCAAAACCTCAAGTTGTTTTTATCTGCCACTAAATTAAGTATTCTCTTACCAAATATAATCTCCAGATCAAATCTTGACTTAACCAGAAAAGGGTCTTATCTCTTCTTTTTTTCAGAAAATTACTTTCCAGGAAGAAATGTTTTATTATATAACAAAGGCTATGTTCCTCCTCCCCACTTGCCATTCAAACGGAAACACAATATGAATTCTGTTCAACTCTCCTCTATAGGGATTTTGTTGTCAGTAAAGAAAAGAAAAGAGCAAGCATCCTCTTGGTCCTTTGGGATGGCAAGATCCAAGAAGTGTAGGGAAGAATGTGACAACCCATCTTCTTTTGATAGTACAATTTCAAATCTATTTGTAAAATATAATGTCTATTTTTCAAATATGGACTCTACCTAAGGCTTAAAATACAAAGTATCAATAATGATTCTACCAGGGGCCCAATTAATCATAGTCTTGCAGCCATGGAGCAGAACCGGGTCCAACAATCACTTCAAGAAACATGAAACATAAACCTACCTTCTGTATATTTCAGAGATATAGAAAGCAAGGAGATGGCAGGGGTGGGGTGTGGTGCCATGGTTTTTCAAAACAGTAGTCACTGTTCACGTTTTTCCAGTGGACATGGAGCCAAGTGAAAAAGAAGGCAAGCATTTTGCTCTTTTCCTTCTCTGACATATCGCAAGTTCTTACTATATTTTGCTCATTTTTCCCTAAAAGCTCAGTATCAGGGTCTCAATGGTCATTTCCATTTCAGAGATGTATCCTATGCCTCAACAATGGGTAAAGAGACACTATGGACCTGCAGGCAGTAGGAAATGTATTTTAAATAATTTTCCCTACTAGTAATGTGAAGAGGTGAATGGTGATATTGTATAGAATTATGACATCTTACAGAGAGTTCTAGAAAATCCTTGTCTCACTCCAGAAGTGACAATAAATATCTATGAATTCTGAATAATGTGGCAAAAATACTCACACTCTCCCTCGGGCTGTCTTGCACCTACTACGTGTCTTTATGTCCTGACTGGTGGCAAATTCTTCCACTTAGCCCTGCAGAGTTGGGACTTTTGCTGGATGAGGTTGACTCATTCATGAACCAAATCTCCCACCATTAACATCATGTTTTGATCAACAGAGCTAACTGGCCTAGGCCAGTTCTCTATGGCAAGCACAAAATCAGGCATACCCTGTTTCCTTGTGTTTCGCCTTACTGCACTTCACACAGACTGTGTTCTTTACAAAATGGAAGGTTTGTGGCAACCCTGCGTCAAGCGAGTCTATCGATGCCATTTTTCCAACAGCATATGCTTGCTTCTTGTCTCTGCGTCATATTTTGGCAATTCTCGTAAT
>CM052884.1:81260904-81317759 GCA_028534135.1 Potos flavus | reverse complement strand
AATTATTTTAAACAGAAGAACATAGCTGTTTTTCTAACAGACATCTCCCCTTGCCTTTCATCAGCACATGATATCCTTGGCCAGTGAATGAGGCATAACTCAATCAACTAAAAATAGCTCTTGTCTGCAATTAGCTCATTTCTGTTTTAGTAATCCGGGGCATGACCAGATCAGAGCGACAATCTCCTCCGGTTGATTTCTCTTGTCGGACGTCTTCTCTGGCCACATCACCAAGAATCCTTGCTCTTAGAAACACTCTCATAATCCTGGCCTGCCGGCACATACTACCCTGCTGTAGTATTTAATCATCACATAGGTATAAGTGTTCTTCTTCCTCAACAAAACCCTAAGTTTCTGCACATCACAGCCCTTATCTTACACTTTTCCTCAAACCCCCTGCACAGTCCTGAGCATGTAACAGGTACTTAATAAAACCTCCTGGCGATAAGTGAATGGTTATGTTCTGCCCTCCTACTTCCTCCAGGTTGTAGATGTTCAGTTGCAAAACAAAGAGTTGACTATAAAATTATGTGACTCTATAGGAGATCAAACCATATTCTTTGCCCAAAGGCAAAGCTCAATTTCTACTGTAACTTCTAGAGACTACTGAAAGCTCAAAGTCAGAAAGTTACCAGGAATTACTAATTTTACCAATAAATGAAAATTAATTGGAGGAAAGCAATGCTGTAAATATACTAGCTGTCAGCAAGCACATCTGGGTTGGGTAAAGTGTGGAATTAGGGTTTAGGAATTTTCAACAGAATTAAGAGCCACTCTTCCCTCCTCAAATCCATTCTTCTCAGGGTAGTGGGTAGGGTGTCAGTCCCCTTCAGCTACTGCAAGCAACCCTACCTACCTCCTGTCCTCCAGGTGAGGCCCTTTTCCTTCCACTCAGCTTCTTGTTTTTTTTCTAAATTTACCTCCCCCAAGACCTATCTTTTTTTCAGTACTTTTAAAAAAAGGACTGTATAGACCCGTTTTATGCAAAATAATAAAAGAAACATGATTAAATGGAATCACGTTATTTTAGACATAAATCTGAAAAGAAATAATCTCCAAAGGTCACCCAGTCCATCTGCCAGCCTCTAGATGAGATGCCACTTCAATGATCAAACAGAAGTCTGGACCCTCAGCTTACTGTGTCCCTGGCAACAAGTTGTTGTCTTGTGTTTTTATGTTTGAACCCAAGTCCTTACTAGTAATACACACGTTCCTAAGCAGTGAAATCCACTCACATTTTGGTCATCAAAATCAAATCTCAAATTTAAAAATATTATATTGGGGTTTTTAAGAAAGTTGGAAATATTTAGTCAATGCACTGATTATATCATTCTTGTATGTTTTGCTTGTATCTCAGAGACAGAAAAGCCTTTTGTTTTTAAATACTGGGAAGGGAGTAAGAGTACCTATCAGGAGTTAGAATCCAATCACTCTAAGGCAAAAACTAGTAATTAGGAATGAGTATCTAAGATTTTGATTTTATCTACTTGTGAGAAATTCCCCTGATCAAAATGGACTAAAAGGCGACTTTTTGTTACTGGAGACTTTTAAGAGAGTATTAATGAATGATGTTTAAAATACCCCCATCTTTTTAGGGTGTTGAAAATATTCTCAAATTAGATTGTGGGGATGGTTGCACAGCTCTGTGAATACACTAGAAACCACCAAAATGTACACTTTACATGGGTGGATTTTATGGTATGTGCAATATATCTCAATAAACCTATAAAAGACAGAGACAGAAGCGTATTTATGATATATTATAAGGTGTCACCTGTAAGCTCGGAGCAGACCCCAATCACGGGAAAGCGAAGAGAGTTACGGTATCTTCTGCAACACAGAATGCTGTCTGAGAAGTAACCTCAAATCTTGACAAGTTGCACCCCCTTTCTGAGCCCTAAGCTTTCCTGTGGCTTTAGGCAGCATTTTATTTTAACCTCTTCTCATGTAACCAGGAATTGTCATGGCCCCACTCGTTCGGAGCAAATGAAGGAAAAGCTAGTTTAGAGTAGTTGTAGATGGTCATGTTCTTCATGGAAGCTGTAGTGTGCTCCATTATACTCAGATTGGCAGGGGGTTACGTGTGCCCTTGAACAAAAATCTTAACATTTTTAATTGCATTCCTCACAAATGAAATGCAATTTAAAAGTCTTCCAAAATTAAAGTTTAACATTATCAAATGCATTTTATTTTATTATTTTTTTAAAGATTTTATTTATTTATTTGACGGAGAGAAAGAGATCACAAGTAGGCGGAGAGGCAGGCAGAGGGAGAGGGGAAAGCAGGCTCCCTGCTGAGCAGAGAGCCCGATGAGGGGGCTCGATCCCAGGACCCTGAGATCATGACCTGAGCTGAAGGCAGAGGCTCAACCCACTGAGCCACCCAGGTGCCCGCATTTAATTTTTTTTAAAGATTTTATTTATTTGAGAGAGAGAGAGAAATTGAGAGAGAGAATGAGAGGGGAGAAGGTCAGAGGGAGAAGCAGACTCCCCGCACAGCTCGATCCCGCTTCTCCGGGATCATGACCTGAGCTGAAGGCAGTTGCTTAACCAACTGAGCCACCCAGGTGCCCCTCCAATGCATTTTAAAAACGAAATCCTGATCTTACGAAAACAAAACATACTCTTTAAACTTCACTCACCAAAGCAATGATTTCAATACAGACAAATTTATTTAAAGACAATAAAAACTTCTTTCCCAGGGCGCCTGGGTGGCTCAGTGGGTTAAAGCCCCTGCCTTCGGCTCAGGTCATGATCTCAGGGTCCTGGGATCGAGCCCCGCATCGGGCTCTCTGCTCAGCAGGGAGCCTGCTTCCCCGCCTCCCCCACCCCTCGCCTGCCTGCCTCTCTGCCTACTTGTGATCTCTCTCTGTCAAATAAATAAAATAAAATCTTTAAAAAAATAAATAAAAAATAAAAACTTCTTTTCCATTTTCAAAAATAATAGACCAATAATCAAATACGTCACAGTTATGCAGGTATGCTCCTTTAATTGTTTACCCCTTGAGGCAACTAAGATCTTCGTTTTCTCAAAAACTCTACCCCAGTTAAAATGTCTGGGAGCTAAGATTTGGTTGGAGTTAGTGAAAAGTCAGAATTTGAGGGAACGTTATTCAAACAAAGTATTTGCACTCTAGAACACATTAAACAAACCCAAGACCAATGAAGCCTAAAGCAAGAACGCACTAGATCCGAGGAAATAAAAGGATAGCATTTATAACTGTATCATAATGACAGAAGAGAAACACCCCTTCTATGAAAACTCTGTGCCAACAAGATGCACACGAATTTGTCTAGCAAAAACCTTCCTCCACACCCACACACACAACAGCACAGAATTTTCTTTCTCTCCAAGGATAATAATATTCAACTTAGTTTTGTGTGAATCATAAACAACACGCTGGTGGGGCTGTCTTAATCCTTGTACTGTATACAGTATCTATTCTTCACGCAGAGACGGGGATGAACATTTGGGACTGCGAGGCACAAAGGACTCGTCTTTAAAATCAACTACTTTGTCTGGCTCTAATCCTCCATCTAAGCAGAATTAGTGACGTCAAACCAGTCTCCATGGCAGAGCCAGACTCACGACAGCTCTGTTATATCAAGCAGAAGGACAAAATGGGCTGCGCTTAATTGCACACGAAAACAAACAGAAAACCAAATCTTAGTTAATCCCTCATTTTCCGGGGACTTGGGGAACAATTCTAAGACTGGAAGGTACATTAACAATATGTGCCCAAGTTCCATAATGAAGACTCGTGTTGCTCATACTTCAGCACACTTCCCAGCCTGTTATGACAAATATCCAAATAAACAAGTCAAGTCATATTTTCTGTGATAGAACTTTCTTAATTCATCACACTGTTTACTTGCTAACAGCCACACGATGGTGTCTCAGTGGTACAAATTACCAGGGATCTATCAGAACCAAAATACTGCAAAAACAAAGCAGAAGACACCACTGCTGATAGGAAGCACTTTTTCGTAGAAATATATTCTCTTCAATTACTAGCCCTTTTACAAGCCAAACGTCACATGCATCCAGCCCTATAAAATTCGGTATCTGGTATTTATAGCTTCCTAGAGCTCTGCTTCCTGGTAGCATTCCCGCAGACCTGCGGAAAGAAACCCTATCCTAACGCTCCCCTTAATTGTCACCGGGATAAAAAAATTGTCAGGCCTTTATTTTCCCATAAATACTCCCACTATTCCGTCAGACTGCTGCAGTATCCTTGTCCACAGCTCTGTAAAGATACTATTGTCACAGAGGAAGTGATAGGTCTCCTTTGAATAAGTCACTGATCTCTACCTTCCTCGGGAACCTCAGCTCTGCCCCGTGATGCTGGGGAGAGAGACGGGGAGGTGTAAGTGCTCCCGTGGAGGGCTGGACCACAGGGTCAACTCTGGTGTGGGCAGCTAACTGTAAACAGAGTTTGATGGCAGATAAGGGAGATTGTGCAGAAAAGACTCCATTCCATTTCCATGTCTTATCAGGGAGCCCATAAGTGAGCTCCTGGAGGGTCATTACTTTTTTTTTTTAAGCTTAAATATAACACTGAAATTGGTACAGACAATTCTTTAGCAGACTCTCCAGAAGACTGACAAATGTATCAAGACAGAGTTCTATGTCAGAAAAGAATCCTGGAACAGAGGGGTCAGACATATAATTGGAACCGGCAATCCGAATACATTATACGAATCCTGCTTTGCTGAAGGAAGTTTGCAAACATTTCCCACATGAAAGAGAACTGCCTGCCCTAAAACACCATAACATGTCATAATTCCACCTTAAGCAATACAGTATGAAAGGGGCTATTTTTAGCTTTTCCATGGTTGTTATGGCAACCACCTCCTGGCTCCAGCTGTACACAATGTTTATAATTCCAGGGAAGTGGAAAGAGCAAGTTTCCTCTATAATGTAATTATGCACTTTCTACTTCTGCGGTAATAATACCTTAGTTTAATTATAGGTACTTGTTTAGTGATAGTTGGCTTTAGGCTATCGTTCTAGAGGGTTTGGAAAATCTCATACATCAGAGGTAGAATCAGTAAAAGGGGAAAAACAACAACAACAACAACAACAACAACGAAGGATCTTTATAAAGGACTCTGCTTTACTGAATGGAAATTCGACTCCTATGGAAACCAACCATAGGAAATATGCCACTTAAGGACAGGCTATAATAAAATCACTTATCATGTGTAAGGAAGAAGGCTTTCAGATGATCGGTTACCTTGGAGCTTTTCCTCTCTTCTTGGGCACACAGCTAACAACACGTCTGGCCTCCTGTGCAGTTAGTGGTAGGCTGCGACTGAGTTCTGGACGATGGACTGTAGGCAGAAGTGATGTACACCACTTCCAGGCCTGGCCCATGAAACCTCCTATAAAATCACCCTATTCACTCTTCCCTCATCTGCTAGCTGGATGCAGAAGACGCAGCCGACAGCTGCAAGGTCCAAGGGAAGCACGGCCCTGACATGGAACGAATCTGAGATCCCTGAATGACTGGGTAGAGCACAGCCTCAATCACTGATCCACACTGGCCATGTATCAGGAGGAAAAAAGTCAACCTTCAGAGTGGTAAGCCACGGAGATCTTGGGATGGTCTCTTATAGCAGTTAGCTTACCTTAACTAATACAACTAGTAACTCTTTTAATTCGAATGGACTTCGCTGTTCCCTCTCCTAACCAAAAGTACTGACCTAATAAAGTCCACTTACATTTCTTACCAGTTCTTAGCGAGAGCCACAATCACCCTCATGGTGGCGGTTTCAGTCCATAGCCTATGATGGTTTTCCACCAGATCATTTCTCAACTTTAGTTTAAAATCAACTTGATTTCCTAAAGGCAAAGATCCGGGTCATCTTCTGTAAGCTCCATGATAAACTCTACTCAGTGAGTGCCTGCTGAATGAATGGACCCTCTTCTTCGCGTTGTCTTTATCTAATGCTCTAACTATAACTGCAGTCATGGCTGCTAGGTCTCTAAGGATAGGAGTGACGTTCCTGGCACTCTATGTCTGTATCATTTACTAAGTAATCATGAAGCTTCATAGCGCTCAATCTCTTTGGGACTCATTTTCTATCAAATAAGGGAGGGGTCGCTGGTTTCAACTAATTAAAGTACTAAAATTCCATGACTATTTAAATCCATTATGATCTGCAAGATTACTTCACAACCATCATCTCTTTTTGATATGGTTTTCACCAACACAATTAAAAATTCCTTTTCCCACGCTTCTTTCGTTTATAAGTATTTCATTTTTAATGGATGGACTTACTGTCCTGAATTGATACCAAGTCACTGGCAGATATTGAAACTGGATTAAGATGATGGCCATAATTTCATCCCTCCTGGGTTCTACCCTGTCGGCCCTGATTCTCTGTTATCTCCTAGGGTTCTTTCTGTCTGGTTAGACCACTGTCTGTTCACTTCCTTATCTGACCACCAGGGGCACACTCTCACTGTCGACCAACAATGAAGCAGTCTGAGTGTTTAGAGGGAAATTTTACTAAAGGAATTGAAATATACCAAACTTCATATAAAATGGAAGTACAAACAAAACTGTGAAGAAGCAGTTTCTCCGCCAGTCTCTGTAGATGCCAAAGAAAGTGGATTCCTAACCTCGCTTCCTCCTCTGTACAATGGTGGGAGGCTATCAAAGTTAAATGAGTCCACGCACATCAAGTCCTCGGTACAATATTTGGCACGTAACAGGTTCTCAACAAACGTTAGCTGTCAACCCTGCCTGCAGCTGGTCATGGAGGTTTCTTCAAAGAAGTAGGGTCTTTGGGCTATGCCCTTTCCGAAGCTGTGACTCCTTTGGCTGTCTTCCAAACTCAAAGCTGTTTTGCAGAGGAAGGATGACTGTGAAGCCCTAAATTAAGCAAACGATCAAGCTAGCTCAAGATGCAAGCCCAGATCTTTTCAACAGGTTTCTTTTGAAAGCCTAGACACCATTCAGGCTTTTCCAAGGGAGAAACAGAGCTTAATTACAATTTTACACTTCGTGCTATTTCAAGAAGAAACTCTACGACACATTTCTCAATGATAAGGAAGACATCTAGCATATCCTAGTGGATCCCCACTCAAACCAGAACACAAAAGGGGCTCCACAGTGTGAGATTCTGCTCCAAGGGTAGGTCTGAAATCTTATAACCATTTTATAACATGCCTAAGTTCCTCATATAGCCGTTCATCCATTAAAAACTAAACAATCAGAAGATGGGGTCTTGCTTTTTGAAACTCCACTGATTTTAGTTCTGACAGCATACAGCTTTAAGAAGACATTCCCGGGAATACCCCAGGAACTCTATCCGCCCCCTCAGAATAGCAGGCAATCGAGTTGGTGATGGTGACTCAGGCAGACTTTTTAATCCTGATCTAAAGGAACCACCACAACCCTGGAGAGGAAAATAAAAAGGGAATCGAGTGGAAAAGGACTCCACCAGCAGATGACTCATGCTCCACCGTGTGACTCGCCAGGCACATTACTCTGTTGCTAAGACATGGAGGATAGGTTCATTAGTCACTTTAATGAATTTTGCAAAGAAAGGATTCTCCCTATAAATAATCATGAGCTCTGTCTCTCTAGTGTTTGTGTGTGCGCTCGTGACTCACCTTTCCACCATACCAGGCAGCACCAATCGTGTCATCTGCAAAAGAGAAAACAAAACATTCGTGATGGCTGAGGTTGCAGGCATCAGATAGAGTGGAGAGAAGCCACCCACTCAAAACAGAAGGGAATCACGAAACCACTCACCACTCTACAGACAGCAGTTTATTTTACATACTCTATATAATTTGGCTGTGTCAAGAGTGCATAAAAAGGAATCAGATGAAATCACTGGAGATAACACTGGGAATACTTTCAGTAAACTTGGCTAAAATTGGCCTTGCCTGAAACCTAATACTGGTACAGAGATCTTCAAATAATTAAGGACTTAACAGTGAGCTCTAGTCTCCCAAAATGTACTCCTGGAAAGGGACATACATTATCAAAAGGGGTATCTGTGAACCAAGATCACTTAAGATTTCTAATCTTAAGTGCTCAAATGATCTTTTCCTATCAAAAAGGCCTTTAGAAGAATGCCCTAAAGTGACAGGTTGGCAAATGTTAAGTGTATCCTCACATTACATTCCCCTTGTTGGTCTAGCTAGCTGTGAGTAAAACACATCCTTAAAGAAAGTTAAGGTTATCTGTGATCTCTCGAAACCAACAGCAAAGAAAAATGACACCTGCATTTTCAAAAGGCCTTGTAATTGTTGATTAAATACATATAATACAGGGCGCCTGGGTGGCTCAGTCGGTTAAGCATCTGCCTTCGGCTCAGGTCATGATCCCGGGATCTTGGGATTGAGCCCCACGTTGGGCTCCCTACTCAGTGGGGAGTCTGCTTCTCCCTCTCCTTTTGCTCCCCATTCCTGCTCTATCTCAAATAAATAAATAAAATCTTAAAAAATATATATATAATATGATGAGAGAGGCTACTTCTAAACTCTGTTTTAAGATATTACTAAGAATGGTTAAGACACCCACTAGCTTAGTGAGGGCCATGTCTTAGTAAAGTACTGAGGTTAGAACACGAATTCTTGATTTGCAGGTATCATCAAATTTCTAAGAAGCAAATGCTGCTTTGTTGGCATGCATGCCAAACATAGGAATTTTAAGTGTTTTACCTTAAATACTATGTCTTAATGAAAACAGTACTCTGATGAGAAAATAAATTTTTTTCCTAGAAATATTTTGAAGAAAGAAAATGTATTCAGCTTTACTATGCAGTGCTCCCAACCCAGATGTCAAGCCAGGAGCTGCTGCATATACTTTTCCAGGAAAAAGAAGTTCAAACTGACACCACATCATGAAAGATAGACTGACACACTGCCAATTTCGAAAGAGACAAGAAGTGTCTCCAAAGCCTGGGGGAATCATGTTGACAGAAGTTTCTGGATTTGGCCAAATCTTCTGGCCCAGATTTAAAAAAAAGATAACAAGAGAAAGAGTTCGGCCTAAAGCATTCCACATCTCCCTCCTTCTTACATACAAGTCTACATTTTTCATATTAAAGTCGTCTTCACAGAACGAGGGGCACATGCTCTCTATGTTCTATAGCACGAGATATGATCGGAAGTTACACGTGCAACTTCTTGGTCATGGACTTAAAGGAGAGAAAAACATGTGTCCTCCTCCTGACACATTCCTCCTTCTGATGGCTGCATAGATGTGGTGGAAGGAGTTAAAACAACCCACCCGAACCCCAAGATGAGAGCCGTGTGATAATAGGGGCAGAGCAGTGAGATAAAGAGGCAGGATCCCTAATGACTGAGGAACTACTATGCCAAACCTTGATTATCTACCCAGCTTTTTATCTGAGAGAAAAATACATTCCTATTTTGTTTAAGCCACTGCTAGGTCTCTGTTACAGCAGCTAAACCACTACTCTAACTAATAAAATCGACTATTTGTGTTGATGAAAACCAAGCGATGGGAACATTTTAAGACTTAAAGATGAAATAACTCCCAAAGCAAACTCAGAGATTATGCTGATAACCCAAATGGCCTCAGTATTTTATAATTTTACAACATGCTCCTGTTTCTTCTCTTTTGCTGACTCAATTCAGGATAGGCCCATTGGGCCTCAAACCCAACTGGATGGAGCCAAGTCAGAGAAAAAGCTGATTTCAGGGCTGATCCTTTCAACACTGTAGTTACCTCCTCCCTTTTCGGATGAAGTAACTCTTCAAACTTGCTTACACATTTCCTAAGATGTGCCTTTTTATGGGGACACACAGCAATTGCTCAATATATAGCCACTGAATGTTCAGGCAAGGGTGGGACAAGTTCAAGTTCAAGTTCACACAGGTCCAAGTTCAAATCCCAGGCCTTCCACTTACTAGCGGTGTGATCTCGAGCTACTTCCCTCTCTGCAGAGTATGTATGGATTATATAAAGAAGGCATCTACGTTACAGGTTATTCTATCCTGAATCTCAAACGAGATAATGTTTATAATGGGCTCAGCACAGAGCTCGTCACACAGCAAGTCTCTGAGAGGAATTGGTGTCCCTTATTGCCAGCAGGCACTGTTCTTTCAGGATGCAGCGCCACTAAGTATATAGGCCTCCTTTCAGTATGTCATGTCCCGCACAGTGTAGAGCCCAAGATAATGACCAAGTCTGAGGTCACCAAGTTGAACCCACAACAAGTTTCTGGATAGTTCCATCAATATTGAAAAATACCTCAGTTGGGATGTTCTTGGGGGTAATGGAATTGTCCTAAAATTGGATTTAGTGACGATTGCACAACTCTGAATTTATTTACTATTTAATTATACACTTAAAGTGGATGAATCTTATGGTTTATAAATTATCCTTCAATGAAGTTTTTATTTTTTTATATTTTTAAAGATTTTATTTATTTGTTTGAGAGAGAGAAAGAGAAAGAGAGAGCACGGGCAGGGCGACAGGCAAAGGGAGACTTCCTACTGAGCAGAGAGCCTGGCCCGGAGCTCAATCCCAGGATTCGGGATCATGACCTGAGCCCACGTCAGATGCTTCACCCACTGAGCCACCCAGGTGCCCCTGAATGAAGTTTTTAAAAAAAATCTTAATAATCATATGAATGAGTTAAAGAACTAGAATCACAAAATACAGTGGATGTTAATTTATCAAACCCAGGAGAAAAAAGAGCTCTCCAAATGTTCTATGCATATCAACTTATGGCCCAAGAAACATGACATAATAAAGAGACATTCTTCAGTTTTGTCGAGGCATGTTATGTACTCGACACTGGGCTGGCTAGGGGCGCCTGGGTGGCTCAGTGGGTTAAAGTCTCTGCCTTCAGCTCAGGTCATGATCTCAGGGTCCTGGGATGGAGCCCTGCATCTGGCTCTCTGCTCAGCAGGGAGCCTGCTTCCCCCTCTCTTTCTGCCAGCCTCTCTGCCTACTTGTGATCTCTCTCTCTCTGTCAAATGAACAAATAAAATCTTTATTAAAAAAAAAAAAAGAAACTGGGCTGGCTGATAGGAGCTCACTACCTAGCCGGAGAATAGATGTACATATAAACAAATCATTACGAGACATACTATGAGTGTACAACAGAGGTAAGAACAGAGGGCCCTAATGTTTCGGAGAAAAACTCATTATGTTTGGGGAATCAGGTCTAGAGCTTCACAGATTATATTTCAGTTAAGTTCTGAAAGAATAAATAGGAATTCATCAGGCGGAAAAAATGTTCTAGTAGAAGGAATAGAATACAAAAAGGCAAACAGCTGCAAGAAACTACAATGTATGCCATAGAACGATGCACTGAAAAAACCTTTTGTTGAACGGAGCTTATAAAGAAATTCATGAGCATCTTGTTATATATACATCACGCAATCTGCGTATCATACTACATCATGGACAGCTTCCCATGCCAGCACCGACATACTTTAGGCATATTAACTGTTGTAGAGTATTTTATTGTAAGGATATATTAAATGCATTCCTAGCAAAATCTGAAAACATTTTTTTATTAAGCACATTTCCTCAGGGGACCATAATGGTCAGCTAATGTAAGAGGTCCCCAAGCACTCCATGGAGAGAAGCGAGCATTCAGTCCTCCAAGAGCTGAGCCCACCAGAAACAGGGTAAGTAGATTGATAATAAACATGTTCTCACCCGATGGCAGGGTTGTGCGCTGCGTGTGCATGTGTGTGTGTACACACACGTGTGCATGCATCTATAACAGGAAATGAGACTTATTAACTGAAGAGTAGCTAACTCTTCAGTTCACTGAGGTAGCCACCAACTGTTTGGCCCTCCTACACTAACGGAGAGAAAGGATGGGATTTGTAGGCAGTGCTCAACCTGGAAAACTCCCAGGAAAGTCTATAAAATCTGTTGCTAAATTCTTTTATTCTGACCAGGGATCTCAGAACTATTTGACTATTAACAAGTGGTTGTACAGAGTTGTAAAGTTCAATTGGGATTTTTTCCCAAGACATAAATTTACTCTCCTAAATATAATACAATAAGAAATATCACTTTAACCGGGATATTGAAGAAATATAAATGCATGCATGGGAGCTACTTTTTCCCTTACACTATGTGCATGTCATACATTTAATGTTTCCTTTCTGGATGGCAAAAAATTATCCATGATCAGAGACAAAATAAAACCCCATAAGATAGAATCCTACTTATAAAACTACATTAATAGCTAAACATTAAATATTTTCTGGATGGTCTTCCATGTATGGGGACACGTTCAAAATAAACCTTTCCCCTCCCAGTTTTAGTAAGAAATACCTGACATATAACATTGTATTAGTTTAAGGCGTAGAGCATAATGATTTGATATATGTATATACTGCGAAAGGATTACCACAGTAAGCTAACATCAAAATTAGAGAACGCTGAATGATTTTCTGGGTCATCTTTGCATATGGGCCATGCTAATCTCCATATCATTCCAATTTTAGTATATGTGCTGCTGAAACAAGCACCAAAACGTATCCTTTGTACATGTGAATTAAAACTCGAGAAGTTTAGGGGTGCCTGGGTGGTGCAGTCAGTTGAACATCTAACTCCTGATGTTGGTTCAGGTCATGATCCCAGGCTTGTGGGATCGAGCCCCACACTGGGCTCCACACTCAGCACGGTCTGCTTGTCCCTCTCCCTCTGCTCCTCCTCCTTCTCGCACACGTGTGCTTGCTCGCTCTCCCTCTCTAATAAATAAATGATCTTAAAAAAAAAAAAACCCTCAAGAAGTTTAAGTACCTTAACGCAAAGAGGAAGGAAGAAGCAGTGTTTTTGATGCCTAGCTATTAAAGGGCCAGAAATACTTATCGGATGCCCAATGACAAAATAATCCATCAAGTCTTCTCATGAAAAATTTAAATTCTTTTGCACTGTTCATCGGCTTCTCCTTTTAAATTCTGGGTCTAAACTATTTCTCCTTGCCACAGAAGGGAACATCTTTTTTGATCTGTCAAATAATAACAACACCGAAAAGCCTACGAAAAGTGAACTTGAAACCTGCATGCTTTTATAAACCTGATTAACACCTTCCTCTATACTTAAATTCTCTTTTCTCCTAATCAGATTCTAAGTCATCATAAATTTGACTTCAAGCCTTGTTTGTATATGTGTATACAAATAATTCTTAAAATTCTATGCATAAACAGAGAGGCTTCACCATGTTCACATCAAATTAAATTCTCTTTGACATCAAGTTTTATGTAGGATATTTTTTTTTTTTTATGTAGGATATTTTAACTAAGCTATTAGTAGTCTCATTTTACTTTGTATGCATTGATTGGTATCTTGATATCTGGTTGTTTATACCATATACCAAGCGTTTCTGTGAAATCTCACTATCTATCTGAACTCCATTTCACAGCTCACTAGCTGTTTCTGGAGTTAACTCAATATGCTAATTTTAGGCCATCTGCAGGTGATAATTGCTGTACCAGGAAATTTTTTGTTCCTCTTAAGATACTGCTAAAATAAGGTTACCATAACTTGTAAGTACAGTGGTTAAGAATATTAGAAAAGTAGCTGTAAACATGATTTCTAGACTTGTTTTTTCCGTGTTGAAGTTGTTTCCAAAAGTGTACATCAAAGACTTTAAATTTAGTTCTTTCCTAAAAAGTGACAGAAGTTGCTGCTGTAGTCCCTCTCCAACAATGAGAGCTTCAAATCTCTCCAAAAAACCCCAGATATTTCCTAGTTATATATATATATATTTTAGTGACCGTTTCATCAATCTTCACCACAAAAAAGTCCCAGAAGCCTAAAGTCAAAGGGAGAAAGGTCAATATATATTATATTGCACCACTTTGTATGCAAGCTGGCTATACCGTATACAAACATACAAAAATAAATGAAAGTCTTTAGCAATGACAGTTCAATTTAGAAGTCTTTCTGGGGATACCACATAGTCAATTTCAAGAGTGAAATATTTACTAGTATTTATTACCACAGCTGTATACATTCTGGTTGGGAAATAAGAGGCTGATTTAGCTCATAAAAAAAATCAAATCAGTATTATTAGATCATTTAGCTGAGATACCTGACTTAAAAATGCATTGGCTGGCCTAAAAAAATCTCTGAAAATGTTATATTAAAATGTAACCATCTTAGTATTCTTAAATATTTCTCATATTTTTTGGCAATTATTTGCACTGTTTTTGTAATTAGAAAAGCCCCTACAAATAATGTTATTTCTGAAAGAAATTATCGTGATTAAATTTCTTTTGTCTTTCACTTCTCTCATATCAGTAATCAAGAGCTCATAGAAGGAATTTTATTTTATACCCAAAACCCAATTTAGGGTTCCCTGCATTTTAGTTTATTATGAAAACTTGTACAAGCAAATTACACAAATCACGGAAATTGTTTTACATGCAAGTGATTTAATTTTATAAGCAAATTATTTTTGTATCATGTAACCTCTGGCATTTGGTCAGTTTCTGTAAAGTCTAGGACAAAGAAAACAGTACTGTTTTATGCTCAAGAAGACAACCAAAAACCCAAATGGAAAGATTAAAATTCACGGTAACTTAGTAAAATAAGGAAGCAAATGTTGTCACCTACATCACCGTTGTATATAAATAGAATTTAAAGTGTAACAACTTAACCCTAGAATCTGGGTAGGGCCCCAAGAATCCAGGCTATTCATATAAATAATTAGGTCATCACAAATCACCACTTTGTCCACATCTGCCCCGCCTTCTAGCCCAGAGAAATTTGCGTGGAGTAAACAGGATCGGAATTCAACCAACTGAAACATGAACTCATACGAATTAGAAGGAAGTAGATAAAATGCCTTAAACAAGTTTTCAAGTGGAATCATTAATAATAACTTAAAAAATCATAGTCTGATAGTGAAAAGAATCACATAAATTATATAACAATGATGTGACACCATGCCTGTTTGGGAGAAATTAGAGGGTGACTCATTGGAAGTCATGCTGGAAAGGCACAGCACACATTTCCTTTAGAAACTGTGTAATTTGAGCTCTGTGGTACCGAGACTACAACTTTATCAGAAATTCTTAGAATATCACCTGTATGGCTAAAGGAATATTTACTGCGTGGGGGGTAAAAAGCTTAATTAGGTAAAAATTTTGGAGGGCTTTGAGATCTCCAAGTATTATTTCATTTTCCTCTTTAATAATGTTTTAAGTATGTGGAAGTTAAGAGCCCTCCTCACCACTGCTTCCCTCGCCCCATTTTACTTAATCTGAAATTCAACCCCACACCATAAAAAAAAAGTTTTTCCTTTCGTAATAAATTGTTTTGATGTATGTTAAAATAATTGAACTAAAGAAAAATAAAAGAACTTTCCAGAACAGAGAGGGCTGCATGCCAATGGGTAATAATGAATCTAAAGCCATAATCTTTAAACAAAAATTTAAAAAAAACATATACCACCATACACCGCTTTCCCAAGTTTAGCATATTATGATATGTTAAGAATTTCCATTACTCAAATTTTCCCCAAATAAGTTGACTTCTCAAAATAATTTCTAAAGTTCTCAAAGAGATTTTTACATTTTCACCCATATATAAGACATTTCTCCCATAAACTAGCTTTGCTTTGAGCTGGGAAGATCTTTAGAACCAATCTACAACCACTCACTCGTTTTTCACAGATGAAAGCTATGCAAAGAGTGGTGGTCACACCGTCTGGCAAACCCATCATTTTGTAATTATGCCTAAGGCAGCCCTGTTACTTTGAGACCCTAAGGGCTAAATGTACCCAATTATTTGGAAATTTTTAGGAGCATAATGATAGTGGCTTTCAAAATGGATTGAAAGACTCTAGAGACTAACTTGGAATGTCTTCATCTAGAAAAGTCCTGGGTGGGGGTCAGGGCTGAAGGTCATACTCTCCTTTCCCACAACTTATTAACTTCCCGGTGTCGTTAACTTAAATTCTCGGGGCAGCGTGGAGGAATACATTCTTAGCATAATCCCTAAATTAAATACAATTAGAGGGATGAACAGAGATTCTTCTCACGGATTTCCAAATTATTGGAGGGCTCCCTCTACTGGTACCGTGTCACATGCCAAAGGCAAATGCAGGTAAGAAAAAGGCAACCAATGCTTCTCCTGGGCTTTTCATCCATCCAAACATTTATTACCTACGCCACAGGCCAGGCATAGCATTCACACTTCTGGCTGAGCCACATACGATGAACACACAGTGGTGGGAGTAGGAAAAAAATAGCTTTTCGAAAGCACGTAAAGCACTCCAAGTGCTTTGATTTCAGATGATAATAAGGATGGAAGAGACTGATTTAGTTAAAACCATTCTAATCCTTCAACTCCATCAAGCAGTTATTCAATTTGAGTACGCTGAAGAGCTGGAGTTACCTGCACAAGGGAATGCAAACCCAAATGCCTGACAGGCCCGGGCAGGTGACATAAACGAGCGCAGCGCGCCAGACAGTAGGGGCGAGTGGGGACTGCAGTGAGCTGGAGAGGGCAGGCCTCATTACTCAGCGGACTCACCTGCTTGCTCCTCTGCCTTGCCCCCTTCCTAGCATGCAGCAGTTCAGGTCTGTGTTCCCTCATTTTCAGATCTTCCCCAGAAGAAGCTAGACATTGAGTGTGGAACGTCCCGATTCCGAAAACACTGCCTGAACAAACTGAAATATGTTGGTAGGGCGCAAGCAACCCAGACTATTGGTTTGCAACCCCTGGCCTAGGATCAGAAGGGGAACTCACCTTTGGCCCATCCCACTTCTGGCCGATCCAAAGATTACAAAATTCTCACAATTTCCTTGAGCTTAAATATCAACAATGGATCTAACTTCAGCCTTTTAGGGCCACGTACCATAAGTGGATTCCTTATTCCCAAAGAAAGAGGATTTTCCGTTTTTTAATTCATTTATTTATTCAAAAGCATTTTTTGGGAGCGCCTGGGTGGCTCAGTTGGTTAAATGTCTGCCTTCAGCTCAGGTCGTGATCCTGTGGATCTGGGATCCAGCCCCGCATCGGGCTCCCTCCTCTGTGGGGGGCCTGCTTCTCCCTCTGTCTCTGCCCCTCTCTCTCTGTTTCCCGCAAATAAATAAATAAAATATCAAAACAAAATAAAACAAAACAAAAACAAAATCATTTGTTGTATACCTACCACAGGTGAGGCCCAGGGCTAGGGAATGGCAGAGAACAAAAAGAACGCGGTACCAGCACTCAAGGCTTACAATCTGTAGAGAGGCACTAACCCGAAAATGAACTGCTGAGTGAAGGAAAGGCGTGCCGTGTGTGACAAAACTCCGTGGCTGAGACCTGGCCGACTCTGGAAGGCTCCCCACTGGCCCCCAAGGACAGAACACTGCTAGTTGAGAACTGAAGGATGAGCAGCATGAGTGAAGCGGGAGGTGAGGGAGCTTCCATGGAGAGGGAACTGCCTGAGGGAACACGAAGTTCAAGAGAGTGAAGGCGCCGGGACCTAAATGCAGAGAAGCAGAGGGACACAGACCTAAGGGGACACTGGAGCCGTGGGCAGCAGCCGCGTCAGGTAGGTCCTTCCCTATAGGCATATCAAGAAGTCACGACTTGAGGGCAAGAAGTCCTTGAACGATCTCCCAGGAAAGTGATATGACCTAATGTAAAATAACACTGGTTGGGGGACGGAGACTGGACTGGAGGGAGACATGTTGGTGTAAAAAGGCTGGTTAGGCTGTTCCAGCAGTTCCCACTGAAAAGTTTAGGGGCTTCGAATTTGGAAGGAATCACAGAGGGTGAAAAGAAGTGAGCTGACTTCCAAAATACTAAGGAGGTAGAACTAACTAACTTGCCTTGATTAGGGGGGGTATGTGTCTACGTGTCTGGGTGTGATGTCATGCTTCCTCTCCGCACGCTAAATATCTCTAGTTCTTTCGGCCACTCCTAACAAGACATGGTTTCAACCCCCCACTTTGAACATCTGACGAAGGAAAAACTAAATTCTGATCCCCTGTTTAAGACTCCTCCCCAACCCCAAATAAAACAAACAAAACTCAGTGTATTTCAGCATAAGTGGAGGTTGTTAATAAATTTTACCTTGGGTCACACCCCCACCCACTTCCTTCCCTGCTCTAAGAGAGGTAATAAAGAAAGCTGGAATGTTCTCTCCATTTGTCAGAATGGTAGCCTGCAAGTTTTCTGAGGAACTCAGGCACAGGCAGGCTAACAATCATCCACCTTCTTCACCGAAGCCAGTGGCAGCTTCAGGATCCTGTACCACCAGAGGGAATGGTTTTCCCACGCTCAGGTAAGAACTACAGGAAGTTTTGGTGGTATTGCTTGGGTAGTATTTATCTGAAAAGGAGTGAAGAGTCTATAGTATCTTGAGGTCCTAAAACGGTCATTAAAGGAATCTAAGAACCATCAGGCCTAGAGGAGGAAGACAGCTCTGAATTTGGCAGATGTTTAAACAAGTAATCTCAAATCCGAAACAAACAATGCACGCAAGGTCAGTTTTAGAACTTGTCTTTGAAGTGATGTGGAGCTCAGTGTCCTGCCTATGTGATCAATTAATCGTAAACGCCACGGCACTCGGACTAGCCTGTCCTGCCTATTTGAAAGCAGACTTGTATTTAGCTGCCTCTGGAGTTGTGGAAACTTCTCCGGTTTCCCATGATTTCTCCCACGGTAATCAACAGTCGTACCACAATTTCCTTTGCAAACTCTCAGTATTCTGAGATGGAAAGCCCTCCAAGCATAAAACCACAGCTATTTTAGAAGAGTCTGGGTCAATATCTGGAGGCTTAATTATCTCTAAACGTCACCATTACTGGTCTGAAGGTCACTGTTCTTAAGGAGAAATAAGACTTGCCTTAGATTTCGGTCATGGAGCATCTGAAATCACAAGAAAAAAAGCCCTGGCTAGTAGGACCTCTCTTCTAGTTGAAGGCTGATCCACCTGCCGTGTTGGTCGGCTGTATAGAACTTCCACACCACCCCTCTCCTCACGTTGGCACTTAACTGCTCAGCAGAGCGGAAGAACAAGACGAAATTTACCCCTGAAGGATTTGGGAGCAAAACTGTAAGGCAAGCAACAAGGCTTCTAAATACCCCTGGGGTTACTTTGACCAACAACAGCTTTATGTCTGCTAAGGGCAAGCCTCATTAAGCAGGGCTCAGACAATGGCCTGGGAGAGCTGAGCCACACTCTATGATGACTTATCAAGGGTCTATAGTCAAAACTATTCGGGTTAGTATTTCTTCCCCAATAGTCTTCTGGACCACTCACCACCACTATATCTGGTGATGACCTGTCATTTCTCTGGTCAGGATATTTCACTTTTATGATTCCTCTGTAGGAATGTAGAACTTATGTGACTTTTTATAATCATCTGACCTCCTAATACAGGAGCGCACGGACCAAAGCCATAATCCCGGATCTGAAGGATCCAGGTCATTCGGTGCTCGTAACGTGGCACAGGACCTCCAACGAGATGCTGGGGCCTTCCCCAGCGAACATTTCCAAATTAGGGGAACAAGCCCAAGGTCACAAAGGTGCACTGATTTCTCTGATCTTTGCTGGCATGCTTCTCGGCCAGCCGGCCTTCCTGCGTGGTCTGGTGAGGAGATAAAACTCGGGCCAGCACTGATGATGAGAAGAGGCTGTTCTCTTTCTTGTCTAAACCTTTTTCAATACTTGTGTTACGACATTAGGCAGCAGACACCCATGCCCTAGCTCTCCCGATGTCCAGTCACCATAAAATCTTCTAAGATTCGAGAGCCAGACCAATTTTCATCTTCTTTTAAGTTACCCCAGGGCTCCCAACAGAAGTTACATTTCTACAGAAAATGGAGCCCCGGCTGTGGCAACATAACACAGTCAACTGAAGCACAATTCATCCAAATACACCAGAGGGGACACCGTAGCAGCACCGAAGGACCCTAAACCTGGGAGCCTCGCACAGAAAATCTCATCGAGGTGAATGACCCTTTCTCAGTAGAATGAAAATAAACACCGAGACCACAAAACACGAAGGCCATGTCACTGTGCCACCCGACCCACCTTTCTAAAATGTACATCAGATCACACCTTATCTCTGCTCTAAGTCTTCCTAGGGCTCTGCATTCTCCCGAGCCCAGCACCCAAGCTCTTACACGCATGTGTCCTCACTCACCTTTCTGGCCGCTGGTTGGTCAGCCACTACACACCACTCACCTCCCGCTGCTCAAGTCAAACATTCTCACCCCTGAACACTCCCTAGTCAACTGTGCAGGCCGAGATGCCAACCCCACGGATCCTGTCTACAGCCCAACAAAGTCCATGTGGCTGTCCTCCAGACGTTCTCAGTTCCACGATGAATCAAGCAAGAGTTTTGAACTGTTTTTCCACTAAAAGTGCATATCACAAAGGTACAGGAAAATGCACGTTTACACTAAAGATAAATTAAAGGATGATTATTCAGTTTGATGTAGAAGTGTTTTAAATACTAAACTCCCTTAGTGCTTTGTAAATGGGACTTGATTTGCAAAAATCAAGCTTACAGACAAAAATGTGAATGAAGCCTATATATGGAGCTCCTCTGGCGGTGACACTTGCCACCAATACGGTTCACAGTTGATATGATAGGACATGTTTAATAAGTCAACAGGCATCCCCCCCAACTCATTTCATACGCCAACGTGAAAAGAGAAAGTGGAAGAGGAAGAATGAAGAAGTGGGAGAAGCATTTTGTGATCTGCCAAGATCTTAGGACCCGTGCCTCATTCTTCTCTCACTGTTGTTTTCAAGAACCCGAAGGGTACAGTGCTGTTGGGTCTGTGCTGCTTTATCCGCAACGCCCCCTGCGCGACTCAGCTTCAAAGCAGGGCCATGAGTTGATCGCCACCAGCACACCCCGCTCGGCGCTCAGATGCCGCCTGGAGAGTGCTGCGAGTAGCCCTGGACAGGCACAGCAAGCTGACTGGTTCTCACAGGTCAAGGTCAACGCCCTGGCCTTTGTCATTAGTATTCTGTAGACTGTCAGCCAAAAACGCATGTTTTGGGAGATGGAAGAGGCCAGCGTTTTATATTATGAAGGAACACAAACATGTAAGTACTGACAAGCAGGACATTGCAGGAGAAAATACTAGAGTATCTATAGTGAAAACTTCACACAGCTTATCTCACAGAGGAGTTAAATTTATCAGAAGACTAAATCTGTAGCTAGTATCAACAGTTCTATAAAATCAAATTTAAACACTTAAACATAGTTTTCATCATTAACTCATTAAAATATATTAGGAAATACATGTACATAGTTTTAACATTCATTATTTTTAGGCATCTGGCCAGATGTACCTAGAAAAGATTATCAAAACAATAGTACACATCAGTCATTTCAAAAGGCAAAACCACCAAACATACAAATTATAGAGCAGAATGTTAATTTTGACCAAAAAACTCTGTTTGCTAAAAAATAAACTCACGTTTTTACTAAAAAATCTTTAATAGTAACATTCTTTAGGGCCCTTACTACGATCTGGGTCCTCTTCTAAGCGATTTGCACATATTACCTTGCTCAATTCCCAAAACAACTCTGTGAGGTAAAGAGATTAACACCCTCAATTTACAGATGAAAAACTGAAGCAGGGAGGGCAAGTAATTTGTTCAAGGTCATACAACTAGTAAATTGTAAAGTTATTTAATTAACTTGAAACCTCACACAGATTATTGAAGAATGTTAACATTTATACAGGTGTGCCAAGGGAAATATCTTTAAAACTATACAGATATATTCGTATCAACCATGTTTTAAAAGCATCCATTTTGTGTGTGGGTCTTGCTCCAAATCTACTCAAGGATCCACTTGTTAGGAGTTTACCTCACTTAAACTAGATCTTATGTAAGTAAAAACCCCAGTTAAAAACAACAGTGGAAGAGATACTATGATTATTTCTTTTATTAAGTTATTGGTCATATTACAAAATAATTCAGATGAGGTGCCTCTAAGTAGCAAGCTATCAAATGCCACATTAGGTATGCAGAGAGCCACAATGAAGCTTTTGTTCTGGTAGCCGGTTTATGTGAACCAATGTAGTGTTAAAATTGTACAAAACCACATAAAAACTGAATTAACTAAGCACAGCCATACATGAAAAGTTGCACGAGGCATAAGATTTTCGGGTCCCTGCACTTGAAATCAAGCATGTAATAGATATGATTTCTCAGGACGTGAAGACACAAGGAGAATTTTTCTTTAAACATTCACAATAAAGAAAAAGATCAACACCGTGCCATAAAGTGAAAATCAGTAATTAAGTTCTTATTTCTATTAATCTGGTTAGTTCTAATAGTTTTGAGGTCAATATTTTTTGATTTCCTTAAATAGAGCATTTAAGAGTTACTGTAAATGGACTTGGCTTTTCTAATCAGTACAATGGCTCCTTATCTGTGGTTTCACTTCCCAGGGTTTCAAGTTACCCTCAGGCAATAGAGGATCCTCCTCCCCACCTGTATCATCAGAAGGTCAGTAACAGCCTAAGACTAGGTCATGGTGCCTGCGTCCCTCCCCTTGCTTTATCTCATCCCAGGCATTTTATCATCTCACATCATCACAAGAACGGTGAGTACAGTACAATCAGATATTTTGAGAGAGAGACCACATTCACATAACTTTTGTTACAATATATTGTTATAATTGTTCTATTTTATTATTGTTAATCTCTTACTGAGCCTAATTTATAAATTTACCTTATCATGGGTATAGGAAAACACATAGTATATATAAGGTTTGGTAGTATCTGTGGTTTCAGGCATCTACTGGAAATCTCAGAACACATCGCCTGTGGATAAGGGCGGGCTCCCGTATGTTCAAATTTGAAGTATTTGACATTGCCTATGGAAATTCTGCCTTGGGCAATATTTGCAGCTAGGCTAGGATGTATAGTCAAGGTACGGTACCTTACTTTTAGTGACTGCTAACACATAAGGGAAAGTGGTGCTCAGATGCTCAGATTTGCTACCTATTCTTCCTTTTAGCACGTTATTAGCCGTGGTGTCTTTTGTCGGCACATACAAGTAACGTGTCTACCATCCAGAAACCAGAATGATGAGAGAACAGAAGGTAAAGCTGAGGACAATGCAGAAGCTGACGCCCTGCAACCTCCTCCCCACCCCCCACTCCTGGGTGGGACATGTGTGACACTCTCCCAGAATCTCCCAACTATCTTGATGTTAATGCCTTGCTAGAGGGAAAAACCTTGACAATGGCCAGGCCTCTGGTATCCGGTATCTAGTAGGTCCTCTTTAGCATATAAAAGTTCTTCTGAAACCTCCCTTTTTCCTTACCTCTCCCAACCCCATCGTATATAATCGGCCACCCCTCACAACCTCAGGGCAGCAGCTATTTCTGCCTAGGGGTCCTGTCCCCGTGCTTTAAGAAACACTGTTTCACACCAAACACGTCTCAAGAATTCTTTCTTGGTTGTCGGCTCCGGACTCTACCCCACTGAACCTCACTTATATTCTAAAACCTCACCAGAATGATGTTTATGTGTGGCTAATAAAAATCATTCTCATTACTGTATAGCCCCATACTACCACACGATGCTTTACCACACATTTAATTCATCCGCTTACATGGTCACAGGGGATACGAAATGGAACTAATTTATCAGTAAAGAACTGTGTGTAGATGAAAACTTTGTAAAAATCAATCTTTGGCCTAGGTTAGTTTGTTAGTCCCAGGGCCTACCACACTGTTTGCATATGCTCAGTTATTAAAAAGCAAAATTATACACTTGTTCGGTCTTCGGCTCTTTCTACTTCCCAAAGACGGAAGGAAATAACAGCCTTCATCTAGAATACATACTTATATGGAAACAGGAGCTGGCTGAAGTGAACAAACTGATCATGTGTTTTTAAATAGAACGAACCAAAAAAAGGAAGACGTATTTATAAAGAAGCTACTTACCTTACAAACAGAAAGAACATTAACATTTATCAGCTTCTTGATGGTCTGAAAAAGAAAATATTGATAATTTTATATACATATTATCATGGAATAACCATATTATATATATATGCAAGTGATCTAGCGAACCACTGAACGTTTCCCCAGATAAAGAACTGGAAAATGAGAGGAGTTGGGGTAAAAAGGCAAATTTTATTTTACTCTCGGTGTTACAGTACTTTTCTACCAAAAGCAGCAACTCCTGTTAATATGCAAAATTCAAGGTAGATGTAGTAAGGAAAATCTGGAGGCAAAAGACACTAAATCTAAAATAAATATGCTATTTCCCTTCTGCTAATATTGAAAGGAGAAATGATCGAATCTGAGATTCTCAACAGTTTTTTAAAATTCACATATTCCTTCAATGACATGCTTTTCTAATTTTTATTAAAGAATTATGCATGCCTCAAGAGTACAACTTTCATTTTGGTTGGTTTACTTGAATCAACCATATTGTTATATATTAACATATTTATGATACCTAAATCGATGTTTAGAATCCTGATACTTAAAGCAAAGCTATACTGATATAATAAAAATAGAAATAAGAATAATACAATGAGTTATTATTGAATCCGGCCCTAGAGTAATGAGGTTACAAACATTTTCTCATTCAGTCCTTTTAACATCCCTATGAAGTTGCCTACTTCATAGACATGGGAATGGACACTAAGCATGGTTGGGATCATCCCCAGGGTAAACTCAGGGAACAAGTGGAAGAGCCAGAGTATGGACCTCGGGCAGCTGGACTCCAGTGCTCACAGTGGGAACCATTATACCACACCGCCTTGCCAATACTCGCATGCATTCTTTTTGTTACCGTACTATACAAAAACAGACTTACGTTGTCCAAGTCAGGAACATCCAAAAAGTATTCAGGATACTCATATGACATTCCCACATTGTTCACTGAAATTAGACAAGATCGTTAGCTGGCTGACATATACTTTATTTTACAGATTTATCGAAATAATGAGATTAATAATATCAAGACTAAAATGACACATACAAAGACATGAAACACTGTTCATGGCTGGAGTGATCTTTCCCACACCTTTCCATCCAAAATCTATCGGTGTAAGTCTAGTTCAAATGTCTTCTCCTTCATTAAGCCTTCCTGTACCTACCATCCAACCCTTGACAAAGGGACTTTTTATTCGCTTCAATTTCCATAGCCCCTTGGAGTGTGTGTACATTCTGCTTCTGTGATAGTTACCTGTAGGTATTGTTTATCTCCTGTCTAGACCCATATTTTCATAATGTAGTAAAAAGAGCAAAGAGTACTACAGCACAGGGGACCAGACACCGGAGTTCTACTAGAAATGGAAAGCGTGTAACTTGGGATAAGTCACACCTGAGATGCATCTCCGTTTCTCCATCTCTAACATGAGAGCTTGTTTAATCATTCAACAAATATTTGCCATACACCTGTGTACAAGACATGCACTAGGAACTAGAAACACCAGGAAGAAAAAGGCAGTTTCTGGCATCATGGAATATACTATGTTGTAGGAAGAGAAAGTCACTGAAGAAAACAAACAATTATTTCATTATCAAATACAGAGTGCCACGGGAGCCTATTCCTGGAGTCTGACCTTATCGAGGAAGTGAGGGAAGGGTTCCTCGTGGAGGCCAAGGGAGTGGGCCAGATAAATGTCTCCAATGAAGCATCCATCCTTACCAGATCATAAACCCTGAAACATTATGTTTTAGTCTTTCTGTATCTTCCCTCCTTAGTCACCTCACCTAAGGTTGGAACTATAAGACAATTGAGAAGCCAAGAAAAAATTTATATACAATTAGATATATGATTAACACTCAGATACTCTATGGTTTTCCCTAGCCCCAAAAAGACAAACCCAAAATAAGGATCGTTTGCAGGAATCAAGAAAATACATAAAATAGCTTGGAATTTATTTTAACTAATAATGCAATGTATAATCTTATCTACATTTACTCACCACAACAATCCTATTAGGTAGTTCCTATTATAATTTCCCTTCTACATAGTAGGAAACCAAAGTTCACAGCAGTTAAATAACTTGCCAAAGGTCATAGAGCAAAGTAAGCCTGCGACTTCCACTCTGGAAATTTTACTTCAGAGGCTAGGCTCTTTCCACTACATTAAAGCCACCATATGCCTTCACCCAGTACTTAGTTCAGGAAAAAAAAAAAATCAGTAATAATTGGATGGATAATAAACAGAAATCTGGTAGCAATGTTTAATAAAGCTAAAGTTTTAGAAAAGAAAGGTTTTAGTAGCAAAAAGAAAATGAAATTATGATCTGTCTGCAAAACTTAGAAGGAGCTATGCCAAATAAACCTGACAATAGTAACACTAACTTTTTCAATAGACTAACAAAATTAGTAGTTCGAAATAACTCAATAAGTGTTCTATATTTAGCAGGAAGCCAGTCACTTGAGGCTGTGAGTCTCAAGATTTTACTTGCACAACCTGGTCACAATGGACTGAACAACATCACTGAAACTTATCTGAAAATCTGAAAACAAAGGACAGTGGCAAAGCAAACTGTACTTAATTATGACTCATGCCCCTTTGAAAGGGATTATATCTAAACATAATTGATAATGCAGATCCAAATCCATTTTTAATTTATTCAACAGGTTCTCTACCCAACAGAAGTTCAAGGAATGGATTCCATAAGAGACCTTTTAACAATTAAGGCTAAATTAGTTAAAGATGAGGCCTTATGTTCCCTTGACTTTGCTTTACCCATCAACAGAATTATAAAGGATGACTAACTCACAGTGTGACTAAGAGAAACAACTAAAGTATCTGTTAAAATATTACAAATAAACAAAATATTTGTTACAAAGTCAGTTTAAAATAACAGAATCCTCAAGGAATGGTTTTGCCAAATTGTAATATTTTTCAGGACTGAAGAAAAATTCTACCATCTACAGCCAACCCCATCTGCCTTCCCTCTCCTGGATCTAGAAAATTTTGTCTTCAGATTTCTTTCTAGCCAATGGAAATATTAATGCTCCATTTTGAAATGCTGAAGAAAACTGGATAGTGTAATCATAAATCTTTTAAAATCCAGACTTGAGTTTTTTTTAATCTGGGAACTTTATAAGCAGCACACCTGACTTTGTCATCTTAACATGCATTGCAAGTACAAAGTTAGGCTAAGAAAGCCCACTAAAAACAAAGCAAACAGGGAAATGTCACTCTGATTAAGGCTGCACTAACAATAGATCTGTGTCTAATTGAGCAAAGGAGAGTTATCAAAACTACCTACTTGCACAATGAAAATGCAAACATCCATCTAACATAGTTCTAAATGAAAACATGTTCAACACTGAGAACTTTAGCCCAAAGAAATAAACAGAATCATGTATAAGGGCTATGTTATTACATCCAAAACTACACACAAGAAAAAAAAAAAACCATTAAAGCTAGAATAGATCTTTCAGAGCATCAAGCCCGGTTTTATGAGGGAGAAGTCACACCAAGGTCACACAGGCGATTTGTCCTATGCTAGGGCTTAGGCCTCTTAAATCCCTTCCTGTTTTGTTAGTTTCACCTTTTGCTTGTGAAATATACACTACCCAGAATCTCTCCACCCTTGGCCATCATTTCAGAGGCACAGAAAAACAACTGTTGCTCTCAAGGAGCTATTTCCATAAACTGCATACTAGTGCAAATCTTTTGAAAAAGGCAATCCCATTGCAATTTTATTTTGAGACATAAGGTGGCAGCAATAACCAAACGGCAGGCGGAAAGCTTCCAGGGAATTGGAAAAGGAAGAAAACAGGCTTTGGGTAGGAGTGAAGGATGGAAATATTTCCATTAAAATGTAATCTCATTAAGAATGGGTGCATGCAATGCCATCTTTATATATTACAGGATTCATTACAGAATTCACCAAACCAAATAATGCCACAAGTTGTTCCAACATTATTCAGACGGTTGGAGATCCCTTCTAAATGGCAGCCATTTAAATTGGCATTAAATATCTATTTAGTACTGAGGGCTTTTGATTTTTTTTAATTCTTCAAGTAAGACACCAGAGACAGATTTAAAATTTTTTATTCAGTGACCCACAAAAACCTTTCACTCACGTGAAAGACATCGAGTCTTTCCGAAAACAAAGGATGTCCGTGTAATCTCAGAATTCCAACCAGGACTCCAACAATCACCACAGGCTCATGAACAGATATAAAATCTTTCCCATCAGTTTCTCATTGGAGTTCTAAGATAAGAAGAGTTCAACGGAAGAGATGAAGCAAACAGAGCAGAGGTCATGACAGACCAAGAACAAGGACAAGGTAAGTGGAAAAAGAAGGAGGTGGCAGGCAAAGGAACAATCCTAACAGAGCCGACCCTCACTGGGAAGAACTGTCGAGTGCACTCACTGGGAAGAACTGTCAAGTGCACTGAACTCAGCAGTGCCCTCCACAGCAACCCCACCCCCACCCCCCTATGCAGAACTTTTGAAAACCCCGATACTGATGAAGTATTATATTCTAAAGTCTCAAAAGCCAGAGTAATTCTGAAATGTTAATATATTCTGTATCATACTACTGCTAAAAATCATTTCCACCTTCCTACGTAAAAAGAACATACACAAGATTTCTGTTTCTTCTAAATTCACTTGCTGCTGTTTCTGACCTTATTGGACTTAGAACCCTTTACCAAAACCAGCTGCTTTTGAGATAATGATGTCATTAGAAAATCAGATATTTGGTGTCTGGGTTGGGCATGAGGGAGGGGCAAACAATAAATTACTAGAAAATAAAAATCCACTTGAACAAACACAATAATAACCGATGCAGGCAACAACCACACACACAGAACACCTTCAGCCTGCTTTTTCCAGATTAATCGAAGGCTTAAGAAATTAAGGTGGTATAAAAGTACATTACCTAATGGTCGGGCTTCCCAATATATGTCAAATAATGTAAAGTATTTCCAATTTCCCGCTCATCATATCAAAGTGCAAATGTTAAGGTAATTTCAGTCACATTTTTGGTGATATACACTAACCCAGTTCAAGCACTCAAATTAAAGACTAGAGAAATGGAAAACCTATTACGGTTCATTAACAAAATGGATTAGGAAAAAAATGCGCTACCTCATTATATTTCAAAACAAACTGAATTTTTTCAATGTAGACTTCAGGAAATAGTGTATATGCCAAAAGGAGGGGGAACCTCTCCTATTGTAAGCTTTTGAACCAACAGGGTCTGGATCTCAGAGTCCAAGAGACCCGGGTTTCAGCCCTGACTCTCCTACAACCAGCTCCTGCAAGGGGCAAGTGATTTCACCTCAATGGGCCTCCGTTTTCTCAATGTCCTTATATATAAAATAGGGCTAATAATTTAAGCAAATGAGATGCTATGTATCAAATCTTTAACCCACGGCCCAGGACATATCAGTATGCTAGTAAGTGAAGGGAGGAGAGGTGTTATTTTTGTGCAGTCATTTCTTCAACAGGTGGTTATTGACCCACTCTGTAGCCGACGCTGTCCTAGGTGCTGGGATGCAGCAGGACAGGCAAGGTCCCCGCTTTCATCAGATGTGAGCAGAGGCACAGTGCAGAGACGGAAAGACCGCTCTAGGCCACAGCAACAGCCAGAGCAACTGCTCATACTGATTAAGGGTAGACCAGTTGTTCCTCTCTCCTCTCTTTTAAGTAGATCTAGCCTGACAGTCTGCAGAGAGTTTGCAAAGTGAGGCAAAGAAAATTCCTTCTTTGCCTTACTTAACATATTGCTGTAGCTAGCACATGTTCGTACTCTGACAGATGATATTTGGAACACCATGTAAAACATTTTGCAAACTTTACAGTTTTCATACACTTGTGAGTAGCAATTTCTAAATAAAAGAGAGTTTACAAGGCTTTAAATTTGCAGTGTCTTTAATCAGAAATTGAAAAGTTAAGAATGAGTCGGAAGCAACGCAACCGAACATTTCGTTTCCACTGTTTAATTATAAATTGCTACGTGATCCTCATTACAAAACTAGGTAAGATCTGCCATCCATGAACTCGGAAGAGAGGAGGAAAGAAGGATGACAGGAGGTTGGTAGTTAAATCTCACCGAATGGGAGGAACATTCGTCAATTTCTTGAATTACGGTTCTATTTACATTTCTGAGATCACAGCTAATTACCCAGTTTTAAGTTAAAGGTTCTGCTTTAATTAATACCATTAGTGGTTTTCTAGTGAAAGGAGATACACTTGAATTCTAAGTCTTATTCTCACTTTAGAAACCCAATTTCATCCAACACATCTAATGGAACTAGAAGGCACTATGCTTAGCCTGACGATGTTCCTGATGAGTCTCCTAGTCTTAAAAAAAAAAAAAAAAAAATCCGTGTATCAATTCCACTTGCCATGATTGGTGACACTGGCTTCAGTCTCATGCAACACGAAGGAGGGCACAGACACCAGAGACCATAGGTCTGCTTGAATCTCCACTTGGATTTCTCCACAGCTCTCTCAAGTTTAACATATCTCAAAGTGAAATTATCATTTTCTTTGCAGAATTTGCTCCTGATCCAGGTTTCTTGTCTTTGGCAAACAGCCCACAGTTGTTCACGTCAGAACTTGCAAGCTGCTAATTACTACTTGTATAATCCTGGACAATGTTTTTTAACCTCCTTAAGTCTGTTTCTTGTCCATAAAATGGGCACAAAAACAGGCATGCCTACCTTATGGTATTGTTGAGGACTGCATGAGATTCATTAGCATGGAGACTGACATATAAAAGTACTCGAGGATGTTGGCAATAATGGCCAGAAAAACCAAGGAAAGGCTACTGTTACTACTGTTACCGATCACTCCTTTCATCAGACAAAACTGTTGATGAGGACCCTCCCTCATCCCAATAGATGTTGGTCCTGTTCCTATTTCCTCAACATCTCGGCAGTCAATCTACTTCTAACATTCCCATTGCCCACATCCTAAAGTCACCACCACCATCTTATGTTTCATTGCTAAAAGAAGCCCATTGATCTCCTTTTATTAATTCTTGCCCTCTTCCAGTTGGAAGTCTGAATAATCTAAAATTCTAGCATGATGTCAATTTACTGCTTGCACTCTACAATATCTACACTGTCCTTCCATTAAGCCCACACCTATTAACCTGATTTTCTAAGCCTCTAATGATCTAGCCCTGCTCAGTCTCCTGACTCTGCCACTGTCCCCTTTGCAGTCCGTGCTCTAGATTTACAGGTCTTCCATCAGTTCCTCCAAGCTGCCAAGCACATTCGCCTCCAGGCTTTCCTTCTCCCTGGGAACTCTTCTCTTCTCCCAGAGCTGATCAGCCTGTAGGTCTCAACTTAAATGTTACTTTCTCAGAAACCATCTCTGACACTCTCCACTTCCTCAGTAACACAGTCTCAGTATGTGCAAAACATGCCCAAATGCTTCTTCAGGAGCTGTCTTCCAAGAAAGCAGAAATAGTATCAGTTTTATTTACTGCTGTATCTCTGGAATTTTACTTGTTGAATGAACTGGTACATGAACCAATCAACAAATAGGAAAGGAAAGGTGTGAAGTATTTGTCTCGGATCCCTGGGGTAGAGGTTCTAAACCCTTGCAATTTCCAGGATGACAGGGGTTTCTTTGTTATTCATGGCGGGCCTTTGGATCACACCTGAATTTATGTTAATGAGATGAATCAAGAATGGGGCTTGGTCTCCCAAAAGACCAACTGTATGACTGGAAGGTTAAGGCTTCGAGCCAGATCAACCTGCGAAAAGGGAGGGGGACTGGAAACTAAGTTTAATCACAGAGCCAGTGATTCAATTAATCATGCCTACATAATGAAACCCCAATAAAAACTCTGGATACTGAGCTTCTTGGTTGGTGAACATCAATCTGTGTGCAGGGAGGGTGATGCACCCTAACACCACACCAACGCACAGAGTTCAGAACCCTCTCAGAACCTGCCCTATGTATCTCTATATTTAGCTAGTATTAATTCCTACCCCTCATAGTTAACTGTAAGTGAGTATAGTGCTTTCCTAAGTTCTAGAAGATGTTCTAGCAAATTATCAAACCTGAAGGGGTCATGGGAACCCCCAAATTTGCAGCTAGCTGGTCAGAAGTACAGGTGGCCTGGGGACTGAACTTGCAGTAGGTGTCTTATTGGGGACTGTGCCCTTGAACTTGTGGAGTCCATACTAACTCTGGGTGGTTAGGGACAAAATTTGATTGCATTACAAAAGGGATGTTTTGGAAGTGTCTTAAACCCCTAGAAGGCACAAAAATCATATCCTGGTATAACAAGGAAGGTCCACCCTCTCTCCAAACTATCATCCCATCACGCTCCTGTGAGCCTTTCCTGTAGACCTCACCTAACAGCCTCTGTCCTGTCTAGAGCCTGAGCCATTTTATACCCAAGCTACAGGGGTGCGGTGGTAAGGGAGAGGTGGGCAGTATTTCCAAACACATGAAATTTATCTTTGGTGCTCTTGCAACTAACTTTATTTTGTCCTTCTATTCTTTCTCCCTTTCTCTGCACCCCACTGATCACTAGCTTACCACTACAATTTCCTCTTCAAGTCTCTCCTTTTCCATTCCAAATGATTTTTCCACGTCTTTCACTAACTATAATAGCCATTTCCTTCACGTGACTGATTTAGTAAGAAGTAAACCAGTAATAAACTAAATGTACTAATCCCAATAAGATGTAAATGAAGATGTCACTGGCCCTTTCCAAGACATTTTCTTTCTTTTTTTTTTAAAGAGTTTTTATCCATTCATTTGAGAGACAAAGAGTGAGAGCATGAGCAGGGAGGAGGATCAGAGGGAGAGGGAGAAGCAGACTCCCTGCTGAGCAGAGTGCCCAATGCAGGGCTCAATCCCAGGACCCCAGGATCATGACCTGGGCCAAAAGCAGACACTTAACCAACTGAAACACTCAGGAGCCTGCTTCAGAGACATTTAAAAAGTGAACTTAAAGCTAATTTTTTTTTTTGAGAGGAAGAGAGAAAGCATGTGTGCGAGAGTCGGGAGTGAGGGTGTGTGGGGCAGAGCAAAAGGGAGAGAGAGAACCTTTTTTTTTTTTTAAATATTTTATTTATTTATTTGACAGAGAGAGACAGCGAGAGAGAGAACACAAGCAGGAGAAGCAGGAGAGGGAGAAGCAGACTCCTCACTGAGCAGGGAGCCCTATGCAGGGCTGGATCCCAAAACCTTGGGATCACGACCTGAGCCGAAGGCAGCCGCTTAGCAGAGTGAGCCACCCAGGCGCCCCGAGAGGGAGAATCTTAAGCAGGCTCTGGGGCTTGATCTCACAACCCTGAGGATCATGACCTGAGCCAAAATCAAGAGTCAGATGCTCAGTGGACGGAGCCACCCGGGTGCCCCTTCAAGCTAATTTCTAATTAGTAAAGTTCCTGAGGAGAGCAAGGTAACAAGTAAGGTAACAAGCAGCTTTACAAATTACTAAGCCCTCTGAAGAAGCAATACTCTTCTTCTTGTAACTTCCTTAATCAGCTGGGACTGGGAAGCTGCACAACTCCTAACAAGTTCCTTCTTTCCGAGAGATCCCAGAAGAGTTTTCCTCAACCCAGTTCCTGTACCCTCTTGGCTCTCTCTCCTCAGCCTACACCTATACCACTTCCTTTGATACGCTGGGGACTGAACTATAAGGAATCCATCTGTGGATTCCAACCCAAATAACCTAGGAGTTTGTCATTTGGAAGCTAACTGGCCCTTTCCCCAGGTAGCTAATAATACTCTTGGGTCTTCTGTTAAGAAGCTTTAAGGACTTGAGTATAAACAGAGATAGAGTAGAGTGATCTTAACTATTCATCTCTGCTCGAACCATATTTTAGGATATATATTCTCAACATTTGACTATTATCTATCCTAGAACATTCTGGAAAATAAAGGTTTTAGGGGAGAAAAAAAGGAACACATATGCCTCCCACATATTTCCTAAAATCTGTAAGGTTGCATGGGCAAGGGTAACAAAAAAATATTTTTGCATTTAGCCAAGGAGAAAGGAAGGACACTAATAAAAAAAATCTATCAAATATTTAAGTGGAGCAAGTATTCACTTACAAAGAGCACGAGAAGAAAGAGAATAGTAAGTTTTAGTCCAGCTTTTGCAATCAATCATTTTTTTACAATTAACTGACTTTTATTATCCATACTATGTTAGATCTATACTATTGTTATTATCTATACTACGTCTAAACTATTGTTAATATTACACTGTTAAAATGATGCCTCTTGGGGCACCTGGGTGGTTCAGTCAGTTAAATGTCTGCCTTTGGTTCAGGTCAGGATCCTGGGGTCCTTGGGATGGAACCCCATGTCCAGCTCCCTGCTCACCAGGGAGTTGGCTTGTCCCTCTCCCTCTGCCCTTCCCCCCACCCCCCATGCTCTCTACCTCTCTCTCTCTCTCAAATAAATAAATAAAATTTTAAAAAAATTTATTTAAAAAAATAATTTTAAAATTATTAAAAAAAAAAGATGCCTCTTAATAAAATTATGGCACTGTGCACAGACAGAAGTCGATAGGTAACAAACAGTCCTGAATACACTAAAGGCAGCACAGCATCACATCAGCCTGTGATGTGAACCAACTGATTCTCCTGATTTTGCAATGTACACAAGCATGACAGTATGTGTGGAAAAGACCCTGACAGCATTTGGCATGGGGAAATTCTTGGTCTAGGATGCATTAAGAGCTTGAATAAAGCAATGATTGATTTTTTTTTAATGAATCACAAACTAAATAACTATTTTTTCCAAGAGGACCTTTTTATTTTTCTTCTAGAATAAAGAATGTCACTTTTTAAAGGTTAAAAAGTCATAGTAGCGGAATTTGACAAAGTATTATTTGTGGCACACTTCAAATCCAAGGCTACTCTTTTGGCCTTGGTAAACTACGCCTCCTGCCATGTATTGTGCAAATTTCTCCAAACCCATTTGGAGCATGCATGAGACTCTCTCCTGAGGAATCAAGTAAGAAAGCATTATAGCAATTGCATTTTGTTGACCTATTGTTTGTTTATTCAAAGCAGTATTGATGTCATTTTCTCTAAATAGTTCAAGTTTTTTAAGCTTTCTCAAATCTGTTTCTTGGCATTTGCCTGAAAGAAGACAGCAGATGCCTACTTATTTTAAATAACAGTTAAGACTCCAATTCCCCACCTTTAGCATTTATAGTCTTATCAAGTTCCTGTGACCTTTCTGTATAAATTCAGACAATTCAAAGCCATTTTCTCTTCACTTAGTTTACTGAAAACTTGATGTTTCTTTCAAGACAAAGGGCTTTAGCATTTTCCTTTGTAATTCTGACAATACTAATTTTATTAAGCACTGACTATATACTTTGGCGGTTAATGCTATTCAAAGAAACAGAGTATGGCTTGGTGACTTATTTTTCCTTTTATCATTACCGGTTTCATTAATACTCAGAAAAAAATCCTTCCTATGCCTTCATATAGATTGCAAGGTCTTACTAGAAATCGATCTACATGCTTATTATTCTAGGAAATGTTAGAAAGGTGAGACTGACATTAAATGGAAAGATTATTTCCCCCTTATGAGACAGAGATGGAGGTATATGGGATCTGGCTGGGGAGGAGAAGGAAGGTGAAGGAGCAATATATACCCAGGGAATCATAAGAAAAAGACACTAGACAACACCCTCCCAGACAAGTTCTATAGTGTTATGTCCACACTAGAGAAGGAACTGTAAGATTAGAGTTCAAATACGACCTGGTGATAACACATAGCTCATAAAGGTGTTTATATTTACATTTAATGTGTTTTTAATAGATCCCTCAAAAACCTTGACAAATTAAAATTACAATGCAATATAAGTCTATCTGCTAATAATTGTCAATTATGTACACTTTATGAGTAAGGAGACAATTGTGGTAGAGTAGGAAGAAAACTAAGCATATAGTCAGTTAATAAGACAACGTATATGAAAATAGTGCTACAAACTTGAAAGGATCATATAAACATTAGTTACATTTTTTTTTTAAGATTTTATTTATTTATTTGACAGAGAGAGAGAGACAGCAAGTGAGAGAGAGCACAAGCAGGGGGAGCAGCAGAGGGAGCAGGAGAAGCAGGCTCTCCGCTGAGCATGGAGCCCGATGTGGGGCTCGATCCCAGGACCCTGGGAGGAGGACCTGAGCCGAAGGCAAACGCTTAACGACTTAGCCACCCAGGCGCCCCTACAATTATTTTTATTATTGATTTGTCACCAAATAGAAATTTAAAACAAAGTTGTGTGTGTGTGTGTGAGAATCAGTATTCAATCAGAACAGTTTGATTACAGAAAAACTTTAAAGCAGGGTCTCTCGACCTCGGCATACTGAGATTTCAGGGTGAGGCTTTGCTGTGGGGGGGGGGGGGATCTGTCCCATACATTGTAGGGTGTTTAGCAGCATCCCCGATCTTTACCCACTCGGGGCCAACAGAACTTCTCCCACCTCTTCCCTCAATTAGTGACAGCTAGAAATGTCTCTGGACATGACCAGACAGTGCAAAACTGCTCCTGGCCGAAAACCATGTTAAAGCATAAGAAAAATGTAGAAATTATGGCTCTCCTACACAAATTGAGGATGAGAAGACAGCCAATGTGAACTAGAGCAAAGATGTTCCTCACCGGGCGCATATGGCTATTGAACACTTAAAATATGGCCAACCTGAATTGAGATATGCTATCAGCGTACCATACATGTTAGATTAGAAGACTTAGTATGAGAAAAAGAATGCAAAATATTTTAATAAATTTTTATATGCTTCTCCTTCTGGGACCTCTATAATGCAAATTTAAAAATAAAATAATTTTTATATGGATTACATGCTAAAGTGATATTTTAGATACAGTGGGTTAAGATAAAATCCATTATTAAAATTATCTGTTATTATTTACTTTTGAAAAACGTGGCTACTAGAGAAGTTAAAATTACACACGTGGCTCATGTTGTATTTCTATATTTCTATCAGACAGTGTTGAACTTGTGCAAAAAACTATCCCTCCTTCATGCTATATATTCCAGGCAGCCTTTAATGACAAGGAAGGGAACTAAGTTTTCTTAGTTTCTAAGTCCTCAGTTTTCTCCTTACATTTTCTGTATTCCCCCTTGGATGATCTCCAGTCTCAACACTTCAATGAGATTACTACTTAAAGATAACTAATCTCCAAACTCTCTCTCCTATTAAAAGCTCTACTAAAACGTAGATCCAGGGCACCTGGCTGGCTCAGTTGGTAGAGCATGTGACTCTTGACCTTAGGGTTGTGAGTTTGAGCCCCACAGTGGGTGTAGAGATAACTAAAAATAATAAATGAACTTAAAAAAAAAGAGAGAGATCCCTATAATACATAAATAAAACCTACATCCATATACCCAACTACCAACTTAACAACCCCACTTGGACCTTCTGGAGGAACCCCAAATTTAAATGATCCTCATTCCGAAAAAGATTCCTCCAGGAGTCCCCATTTTAGTAAATGGCCCCATTGACTAGGTTCTCAAGCCAGAAACCTCAACGTCGTCCATGACTTCTCTCTTCTCCTTCATCCTACTCGCAATCTCTTGCAAAGTTCTACTTCATTTACTTCCTAAATATTTCTGGACTCCTCCTTTCTCCTACCCTGTGGCTGGGCCAAGTCACCATCACTTCCCCCATATCAACTCCCTCTTCCCTTTACACTCTTATTACACCCTGCCCTGCCCTTCTCAGAAGTGCTATCTTTCCTATTAGACATTATACAACGTGAGGTCAGGCACTTTCTTATTCATTGCTGTGTCTCTAGTTCTTTGAGGAATGAATGAATGAATGAATGAGTTAAGAGGGTACAAACTGCTAACTCACAGGTTCCAATTTACTAAGGAGCTGGACTACAAAACAATGGTTCCATTTGCATGTGAGGGCTGGAAAACATCAGTCTTCATGTCTAAATGCAGCACTGATATGTTGATACAAGTTCTAGGATTCTAGAAGTGGGGGAAATAGTGCTTGGGAACCATGTGCCCTGTACTCTCATCCTTAAAAGATCTCTACTGTGCCTAAACTCACAGGGTAAACTTTTTATATGTTGAGTTGGGAAAGAACAGCTGAAGAGTGCCTTTTATAATCCTCCAGCCCTTTGGGAAAAAGATGCCTGACATTTTCCATCTTCAATGTCATAGTCCCACAGTATCCACAGTTTCAAAGTTACCCAGTGAAAAGAAGCTAAAAGTTATGCAAAGCTTAAAACAATCATAAACAATTTCTGAAAGAAAATCATTCTCCAAGATTACAAGTTCAAGGTAAGTCTCTTCTCCTTAGGATCCTCAATCTACCACCATGCCTAAGCCAGCCTTTGTCCCCCAGTCAACGCATGACTAGTTTGAAAGGGGTGAGGGTGGACTATGGCAATATCTATCCTTACTAGTAAGTTACAGCTGCTACTGATGAGGAAGTTTGAAAAAGTTAAGAACTTTATAGATGTTAGTGGTGTTTTGGGTATTCCAGAACTAGAGGAACTTGTAAAAGAGTCCAGGCAATAGTATTTAGAGAAGAACATGTGGACATAGAGGCAAAAATCAGACCCGTGTCTCCATGCACCTTTTGCCATGAGCTCCTGCAGAAGCGGGAGAGTAGAGGTGTGGGTCAGAAGGGCATGGTGCTATGTGAAATGGACCAGGCCGGAGCTGAAGCAGATGGCATGTCAAAGCCAGGGGGGTGCTGAAGCTCCAAGCCTACCAGGTAGACTAGGTGTGTTTAACTCTTTTCTTGCCTTACGCAGAAATTATATAAAAGACCATTCTTTTATAGTATGAGGAAGGGAAGCGGGTCCTGACTAAAGAAATGTTAGGAAACTTTTTTTATTTTCTCTTTTTTTTTCTCCTTTGATAACCCCCAAAAGAAAACGATGGCAAATTACCAGGTTAACACCACCAGTTCAGCCAGTGGGATAAAAAGATTCAGCAAAGAAGAAACTTTTTTTTGAACTAGATGCTCTGTTTCTTTCTGGAAAGGACTCAAAAAATGGTGGGTAACTTTCCAAAGCCTACTTTTCCCCTTAAAATCTGGTGAATCTTTTCCATAAGAATTCCCAACACTTGCCCTACCTCAGCAAAAGCACTGGTTTTTCATAATGAGAGCAACATAGCTGAGGTGTAACAAAAGGGAGTAGAAGACTTGGGAAAAACAAACAGAATCCCCGACTGTATTGCTCAGTCTTCACCCGACCTTAGGCAAGTCTCTCAGCCACGTGTTCACAGCTGGGGTGATCTCACTCCCAATGGGACAAAAACTGGTTCAGGGGTGGGCAGTGTGAGATCTTATGCTTTGTCTGTTTTGAAGCACAGAGATACATTTAGTACATAAATAAGACATACAGTGTACCTGTGGTGTTAAGATTTCATGAGAGGGAAGATTAGGGGAAAATAATGTCTAAAAAGCCTCCTTGGATAAGAGGAGGGTAGTAATGAACAGAAGGCTGAGAAACACTTCCGTTAGCCTTCATTTCCTCAACTGTCAAAAAGGGTCAGCATCAACCACCTTAAAGAATTATTATGCTATAACCATGTCTAAATACACACAAAAGTGGGGCACCTGGGTGGCTCAGGCAGTTAAGCAGCCGGCTCTTGATTTCGGCTCAGGTCATGATCTCAGGGTCCCAGGATCGAGCTGTGCATCAGTCACGCTCTGAGCTCTGTGGGGAGTCTGCCTGAGATTCTCTCCCTCTCCCTCGGCCCCTTTCCCGCACACGCATGCACACACTCTTCCTCTCTCTGTCTCTCAAATAAATAAATCTTTAAAAATAGGTACATACATATAAAAGACAATGAGAGAAAATGAAGCAGGCAGAGAAAATAATCAAAATTGTAAAAACAGTCATTAAATATAACTAAAAACAAAGACCTGGATGTATATAATGTCATCTAACAATCAATTGTATTAAAAAGACAATTTTCTTCTCACTACTGATTTTACCGACTGAATACCTAAGATCCAAAAAGAAAACATACATAGTAAAAGTCAAATAAAAAGTGCAAGATGAATCTATAAATGTGGCAAAGATACAAACCTAGAACACCAATTTTAAGACCTGCCAAGCTTGTTTTAATTTTATCATAAATATCTTCTGATGCAAAGTCAACAGCAATGGTCCTTGTTTCCACTTTGAATTTTTCTCCTAGGAAAAAAACATAGAGAGAGAGAAGGAAAATTATAACATGGCAATTAAGATTCAAACATTTTATGACATTACCTTTTCAAACTCTTCCCCCTGCCCCAGTCTAATATGAAATTTAGACCAGAGTCATGCTAAGCAATCATAAGACCATCTAAGAGATGATACAGAGTCAACACAATAATTCTGTAATAAAAACTCCAATGTTGTTACAGACCTGGCTGACCATTCCTTAATCAGTTCTCCTTCTATAAATCAATAATTACTCCTTTTTAGACCCTTAGGTACAAATAATAAAACATGTTTCGTGTCATAATGTTATATACTCTTTAAATATCACTGGTTTTGTGATTTTTAATTGCAAAAGGATGTGTCATAATTTCAGATAGAAGTGTTTACATTCCAAAATGTTTTAAACGGTGATATATAAAAATCCATCTTATTAAAATGGAAATAAAATTAATATGATCATCATGGTAGATTTAGGACCTTGGTTAATAGTTAACAGTCATCACATTAAAAAAACCCACACAAAATGCACAGTGACAGAGCTACGAAGTGACAGAAGACAGAGCTTGGTGTTCTACTGTGCTCAGGACAACGCAAGTACACGCAGAGCTAATGGAAATCACACATTGAGAAATGGGACTCGAGAAACCAACTTACTGATGTAATGTAGAATGTTGACTTTCGCCCTCCCTTGTGTGCCCATTTGAGAAGGCACAGACTGTGATGTCCCCCAGTCACGGGTACCAATTTTATTTTCGTATCCATTTGCTAAACAACTTTGAGCAATAGTCGCATATCCTCCACGAGCCTCAGCATCCTCTCCTGAAAATGAAAGTAATGCTACCCAACCTATGATTCGAGGCTCAAGTAGTATCTGGTGGTATACAGAAGGCACTCCATAAATGTTAAGTCTCCTCTCTCCTCCACTAACCCCACTCTCACTTCACGTAGTGCAGTTCAGGTGGCTAAGAATGCTTACTCTTTGGAACTTGATGAGAATTCAAAAGAATTAATTTAAAAATTCTGTTTCCAAAAAATAAATTTTTCTTCCTTCAAAGTCGATGTTGGCTTATCTCAGAGTATGCAATGTTACTCCATACCGGATGCTACCATTCTTGATCTCAAAGGAGTTCTGCCTACAACCCAAGAGCTGGTTCACAAGAGAGCTGTTTCTTAGTCTCAGTGAAAAGTATTGAACTGAGGTAGGAATCCATGAATAAACAGGAGAGGACAATATACGACCTAGAAAATACCGTTATCTGGTGTTAGGGCACCTGGGTAGCTCAGTCTGCCTTTGGCTCAGGTCACGATCCCAGCATCCAAGGATCAAGCCCCATGTCGGGCTCCCCATTCAGGAGGAAGTCTGCTTCTCCCTCTATCTCTGCCTCTCCTCCTGTTCCTTCTCTCTCTCTCTCTCTCTCTCTCACACACTCACTCTCTCTCAGATAAATAGATAAAATCTTAAAAAAAAAAGAAAAGAAAATACCATATCTGGTGTTAAGGCACACTTATACCCAATAAATGAGTTATTGCATGTGTTCGTGCAATGGAGAACCACAGACCGAGCTGTCACTTCACCATAGCTCATCCAACAGGTCTTATTATAAATGCTTCCCAAGATTTACTACCAGTAAATAGAGAACACTGCCCTCAGTAGAGCCACAGATTCACAAGAAAAAAAAATATCCAAATCAAAAGGCTGAAGGATACCTTTTATTAAATGTAACACTTCGTTGAGGAATGAAATGGGATAAATTTATCTATATATTTTGAGAAAAACAAAATATGTTTCCACACGAGTGCTATATACTGACATTTAAGAAAATTCTCTCTAGTAATAAAAGCCACCTAACAACTCTTGAATCAAATTTACTCTTTTAAATCTCACGGGATTTGGGGAATATACTTCTAATGTAGAGTCTTGTATAGATAGGCTGCTAAATATATTCAGAGACCCTTTTGGAAAGAATGTCATTTTATTTAATAAGAATCCACAAGTAAGCTTTTCTTTGTGCTCACATTAGGATAAGCAAAATGGCTTCTGTTGCAAGCTTTCCAAAATAAACCCAATTTTGAACTTGCACCTGGATTACCCTGAATCATGTCCTAGTCCAGTTAACACTGCTGTTCTACCTTTTCTCCACTGCCCCCAGCACGAGCTGCTTCTTCTGCAAAGTAGGACTGTCTGTTCACATCCCCTACCCCCTCACACACTTCCAGAGCTCCAGCTGGCTTACGGTAAGAGTCACAGTCTGCGGAAATGGCCTCATACGGCTCTGAACTGATCTCCACCTCCCTACTCTCCCCACTGTCCCTGGCTCTAGCCACACAGGCCCTGAGCAATTCTCTCCCTCTCTCTCTTTTTTTAAGATTTTATTTATTTATTTGAGAGAGAGAGTGCGTGCACACCCGTGATGGGAGTGGAGGGGAGGAGCAGAGGGAGAGGGACAACCAGACTCCATGCTGAGCACAGAGCCCATCGCAGGGCTCAATCCCAGGACCCTGAAATCACGACCCAAGCCAAAATCAAGAGTCCGATGCGTAACAACTGAGCCACTCAGGTGCCCCTTGAGCAATTCTTTAAACTCAGAATGTCCCCCAAACATATTCAGGGCTTTTGCACTTACTGTTCCCTCTGCATGGAATGCTATTCCGTACCCCTTGTTTCTGTTGGGTCTTTAGGCAAATGTTACCTCTTCAGGGAAGCCTTCATTGACTATCTTTAAAAAACCGCAACCACTCCTCCACTAGCACCCCTTGTCCCCCCTTCCCTGCTTTATTTCATTCCATGGCACTTAACCATCCCCTAATATACTATGTACCTTGATAACACATGTATGTTTGTTATCTGCCTCCACCGGAATTAAGCTTTGTGAAGACAAGAGCTCGGGTCTATTTTGCTCAGTTGTTCAACAATATCACAAAGGATCCAAGGTCTTTCTTCCCTCCTCTCTTATTCCCTTAGGCTGGCTCCCCTCCTGGTTTCAGGAGGGCCACTGCCCTTCCAAGTATCCCATACAGACGGCAATGTGCAATGGCAGAAATGGGACATCCTGTTATATTTCCCTTTTATAGAGTGAGGAAAATTTCCCCCAGAGAGTCCAGCAAACTCCCCTCACATTTCCTGTCCCAGAATTATGAGATATGCATGCTCTTGACCTGGTCCGTTGATGGGCTTTAAGGATTCTATGAACTGTCCACACTACCACCACCAAGTTGTGTGAGACAAAAAGAACAGCATGAACATAAGAATAGGCAGGACATACTTCTCTCTCTGGGTTCAGGCAATCAGGAGAGAATTTTGATGAGCGTTCCAAAAAGCTGAGGTGGGAGGTAGCTGGCTTCCTTAGGGAACTGAGGAAATAAATCTAGGCATCTTCCCCTTTCCCATAACCCACCAGCCCTCATCTGACCCTGCCAACAGAAGCCAATGCAGATGAACAAACATCCTCTAATTTTAGGATGTATCAAAGCACCAGGAACAGAACTGGATACCCATAATACAGCCTTCATTTCCACCTTCACCACCTCCCTAAACCCTGGCTCTTCATAAGACCACCGTAAGTCCATATCACTCAGTAATAACCCACTGATGGGGAAGAATAAGAACTTGATCAAAGACTTTGGAGAGGTTACTTTTGAGTACCTGATCCTTGCCCACCACAAAGGCGCAAGGGATGACAGCTGTAAATAAATCAAAATCAATATACTGTAAGCGTAGGATAAAGATACACAAACAAGTGAATATGGGTATTCCAATGGAAAGACACAGCCCCTCAAATGTCCCTTCGAGGAAATTCTGGTTGCCCCAGCTGCAAGAGAATCATCAGCAGACAGCGTTCCGGTCAGTCCCTTTGGGGACTGCCTCGGCTGCTGGGACCAAGATCATGCCTCTCCCATAACGTCCACATCCAATGACTAATCGAGGTGGGAGTATAAAGCCATTGGACAGCTTACACCTGTCAGCTTCTGATTCCAAATTATGGTCTATTCACTATCCTATTTTCTGTTCTTTCATAAAGCCCTAGTTTTAATTATTCTAGCTTTAAGACAAGTTTTAATATTTCTAGTGCTGCAATGTTCCTTCATCATTATTCTTTCAAAAGTTTATTGGTTATCCTTACTTATTTAGTCTGTTTTCACTGGGGTTACATTAAACATTTCAATAAAATTTATGAAGGATGACAATGTGGCATTCCCTCCAGGCTCTCCATCTACTCAATGTCTCAGGGTAAAATCTTGTGGTTGTAAATTCCTAAAGAAATTAAAGAACTAAAGAATGCCGTTATTAGAATATTACACACCGTTATGCAAAGATACTCAACACTGTTGATTATTCCTACCGTCAAACCACTTGGTATTTGAAATTGGATAGGCTGGCATCCTGCTACTTACAGTTGTGGCCAAATACAATTATGCCCTCCTCTCTTTTTTCAGATTGAAGTAATTCTGAGATGGTCTTGGCCCAGTGTTTCTCAGCCTAGTGGCAAAGACCAAAACCTAAGAAGCAAAAAGCTGATGAGTGGTATGAGCTATTCGAGGCAGTCAACTCACCACCAGAAATGGAGGCAGAAAATCAGCTCTGGCTTGCAGGGAACGAAGCTAAGAAACAGCTGGGATGATACCATTATTCCCTTTTTATCTAGTAGTCCACTAAAAGCTGCCCAACCACAATAGAATAAGAGAAGGAAATATTATTTATAACTATAGAGCTAGATAATACTGAATATCCTCACAGCCCCAAGTCATTCCACCACTTCCAAGCATGGATGTCCTGCTCCTCCAGTCACATGCTGATTTTTACTCAGAGGACTGTAAATTAGTTCAAGGTCAAGTCTAGAATGGACAGAAAAGAAACTGCACTTATAAGTAGTCTCAAGATGTTGCTAATACTCAATATTAAAACTAACACATCTTTAGGTTCATGCCTACAAAGGTCATGAAGCATACTCAGAATAGCCTTATGTTTAACAGACTTCTAGGTTGAGCCATCATTATTTTTATTTTGCTCAACAAATTGGCATCTCTTAAATTTAACAGTCTTTCCCTAAGAAAAATTGTGTAAGTCTTAGAAAGACTCCTCATTTTTCCTCTGGGTGCCTGGGGAAAGGGGGCTTGAGAATGTTAGAGAAGAGATCTAATGTACATAAACTCATGTATCATTTATAATTTTTCTATTAACAAAACAAAAAATATTAATTCTCCTTTGTCCCTACATCTATTCCAAATAAACAATGTTTTCCCCCTAAGTTTCAGGTGCTATCCATTATGAAATTCTTATTACATTTCACCCTTCCCCATCTTTTCCATATTGTAAATTTCACCATTTATGATTCAAGTTATGTCACCAGCCCTGTGGACTGTCTTCTCAGGATTCCCATTTCCTCCAACGTAAAACTACTTACTTACTCTCTCAGCTATGTTCCTAGAGACCTTCTATATACCCTTACTAAACACATAATATATTATGCTAACAGTCCATTTCCTAACAAACACAGATCATTCTCTGTCATCTTTGTATATCCAGCACCCAGCACAATGCCTGGCATATAGCACAGAGGTCGCTCAAATGTCTGCTGAGTTGAGTAAATACATCGAGGCTGACACAGCCAATTTATTAAAATCATCTTCTCGGTAACTTCTTAAACTCTTTCCTATAGAAATAAAACTATGTGCTGGTAAGAGATGTCCATTATGAGGAATAATAACATAAAGTGCTTACTATTAGGCGTTTTAAAGCATTAAGATAAATTGAGAAACAACTCAGTCCCTCCATTTGCCCTGCATGGGTTGGACTATCATTCTCATAGAGGCAGAAACATTTTAGAGTTGTAGGAAACCATCCAGTCTCATAAAGTACTCTAGGAGCTTAACTGAGGGCACAGAGATGAAGGTTGGAGATAATTTTAGTCACGGACCACTCTCCCTATCCCCAGTCCTGAAAAAGATAATTAGGGGAGAGGAGTGACTCTTGGGGAAACAGTACTATACTCAACACCTACCAATTTTAGCTTTTTAAATCTAAATTCATTAAATGCAATTTAGAATCATAAAAATATATTGCATGTTTTTAAAAACCCCTCCGTTTTCACATAAAATGTTTTAGAGTATTTAGAAATGTAAAAAGCACAATGAGTCTTTTGTACTTTCTCTAATTTTAAGGAGAAAGCAAAGAACAAAATGTCCCCTAACTAAATTCTCTCTACTTCCCTCCTTTTGCTGTTTTCCTGTTTGGCCCCGAGGCCTTACCATCTCCCTCCTTCCCTACCCCTCAGGGTGAGGTATCTCCCCACAGAGAAAGCCTGCCTTGTGTAAGCTATGGAGAAATGGTGACTGTGCCCTAGAAGGGAATAATTCATCTGACTCCTTTTTTAAAGACCCATTTAATTATAATTATCAGAAATGGTATACAAATAATGGTCCATTTCTTTTTTTCATTGCCCTTGAAAACACTCTCATGACCATTTTAATCTCATATGAAGAGACCCACTTTCAGTCAAATAAAAAAAGTCCATAGTACCATCACCAGGACTCCATCCCAAACCAACTATTTCTTTATTTTAAGCCAAGGTTATTATATTTTATTCATTACAGGCTATTTAACTAGAACAACAACTGAAATAAATAAAAACCATTTACGATACAAATTTGTTCTATTGAGAACACATGAATAGGTTCTTTTCTTTTGAAAGCCCTGAGTTCGACACTGAGTTCAGGTGGGCAAGGCACCTTTGAAAAAATTTTCAAATAAGGATGTTTATTTTCTAAACTTAGGAAAAAAACAAAATAAAACAAAAAGTCTGCTAACGGAAATATCTGAATTTTATGTTCTGAGGTGAGAAAAATGCAAAAAGTATTCCTAACATTACTAAAGATTCCAAGATGATGTCATTAATACAATGGAAGCAGAGTGTTTGTTTCCCCCTAAATTTATGTGTTGAAGCCCTACCCCCCATGCAATGGTATCAGGAGGTGGGACCTTTGGGAGGTAACTAGGTTTTGATGAAGTCATGAGGATCAGGTTCTCCTGATGGAATTACTGTCTTCCTGAGAAGAAGACAGAGAGAGCTCTCCCCTCCCATGCACGCACCAAGGAAAGGCCATCTTCTCATCAGTGAGAAGGCAGCCGGCCATCTAACGAGGGCCCTCACCAGGAACCGAATCTGCCAGAACCCTGATCTTGGACTTCCCAGCCTCTAGAACTGTGAGAAATAAATGTGTGTTCTTTAAGATAGGCGGGCCATGATGTTTTGTTGTGGCAGCCCAAGTTGACCAAAACAGAGTTTGTTCAAAAAAGCGTGGGATGCAGTTAGATGCCCTGGACATGGCTGCCAGCTCTGCCACTTGTTGGCTGAGGGCCCTTCACTCAAGCCTTTTCACCTGCAGGAATCCCCTTACTACAAGAAATAATGCCCACCCTGCAGAGTTCTTGTGCGTACGTGAGAATGTACGAAGGCAACTGTCAAGTCTTACACAAATGTTTGCTTCTCGTAGACCTGTCGGCATCTACAAAGATGACCACATCACATACAGTTGTTTTTGTCCTAAACAGCACATACGTATATTCTGTACCATTTCAGCTGCCATACATATTTTCTGTACCATTCTTGCCTCTTTGCATCAGCTGCATACGCACATCCAACTCTACTCTAAAAAGTGATTTCTTTATTACTATGTTATTCATGGAATCAATGGTCATGTTATGCTATTTTTAGCAATGCCTTCTGTGTCCAAGGATTTCTTTGACTCAATCTGCCTGTAATTAACCTTTGAATTATTGTTTGATTGGTTCCAAAAGGCACATTTTTACTCACTTTTTTGTCCTGAAATCAGGATGCCATACAATTGATGGCATGCCAGTTTAACCGGTGATTTTTCTTTCTTAATGCTTACAAGCTGCCTCGTTGTTTCATGATCACTGGTGTCTCAGATTTGATGAAAGAACCCGAGAACTCTGCTGACAATCCAGCCTTCTCTTTAATGTCACAAAACGAAGCAAGGACAGCTTCCAAATGCAAGTTTCTCTGGCATTCCCATGCTTACCCCACCAGCACCACTCCTCACGAAGGCAGATTTCCCATCCTAAACTAAAATCCGAAAACCTCAGCATACGCTCATTCATTTACTCGGGCGCACAGGCATTTGCAAACCAGACAAAGCATCTCACTCTCTAAATTGTCAGCTATGAGAGGAGTGCCCATGTCTGGCTTTTTCTTTGCCACCACACACTCAGAGGACCTGATTTCACTATAGGAGCTCAATATATATGTTTTCACTAAATTCAAGAAGCACACCCTGAATAGTGCCCACTTGTCAGATTTCACCCTGAGTAGAATAGCAGATACTCTCAAATAGGTCATATTTTGGTGAAGAAGATATGCGTGAACCCAACTGTTGCTCATTTATATGAACGAAGAGTGCAAAGAGAAAGCAACTCACTCTTGCAGAGTGGGATTTTATTTTATTTTTTAAAAGATTTCATTTATTTATTTGACAGAGAGAGAGAGATCACAAGTAGGCAGAGAGGCTGGCAGAGAGAGGGGGAAGCAGGCTCCCTGCTGAGCAGAGAGTCCGACATGGGGCTCGATCCTAGGATCCTGAGATCATGACCTAAGCCGAAGGCAGAGGCTTTAACCCACTGAGCCACCCAAACACCCCCAGAGTGGGATTTTAAAAGGAGGTGACATTTGTGTTGAGTCCTTGTGGAGGAAATTGGCCATGTAGAGAAGGGGGAGAAGTAGGCAAAGGCAGAAAGCACGTTCTAAGAATTCTTGTGGATGCAGTATACAATGCACAGGGAGGAGAGGAAAGAAAATATTCTGTAGCAGGAAGCTCATAGGGGTTTTATATGCCAAGATAATAAACAGGACTAATAATATAATTGGCAGGGCCAATGCAAACAAAATAAAAATGCGGGGCCCCTTTTCAAAAATTATTAAGAATTTCAAGATGGGGGTGCCTGGGTGGCTCAGTGGGTTAAAGCCTCTGCCTTCGGCTCAGGTCATGATCTCAGGGTCCTGGGATCGAGCCCCGCATCGGGCTCTCTGCTCAGCAGGGAGCCTGCTTCCCCCTCTCTCTGTGCCTGCCTCTCTGCTTGCTTGTGATCTCTCTCTGTGTCAAATAAATAAATAAAATCTTTAAAAAAAAAAAAAAGAATTTCAAGATGACCACAGCAGAGCATTAGCCGAAGTATGGCCCCTTCTAAGTGGGAATGCAGAGGCCACACACCTATGGAGGCAGCCCTATAATGAGTCTATTAAACTGGAAAGTGACAAGATCACACTTGTACTTTAGGAAAGAAATGCTAGTGGCAAAAGAGAGGACACACAGCCTGTTATAAAAAGTGGTGGGCAAAAAGGAGAGAACCCAGCAGCTGCTGCTTTAGTCCCATGAGAAGGAGGGCCCTAAGGAGAGAGGCAGGTCGGCTGGGAGACACTCTTGAGTTATAGTCTGATTAGGCATACCGTTTTAGGGAGAGAGGACACAATGGTTTTATCCACTTGGTTTAGAAATCTGGTAAATAAACTACCATATCTTAGAGCTACAAGAGTCATCATAATTTCGCATCTGAGGCAATGTTCCTGTACTTATGTCTCAGTGTGTTTTAAAATCATAAGAAATTATTAAAAAAAAAAAAAAGGAGGGGACACCTGGGTGGCTCAGTCAGTGAAGCGTCTGCCTTCGGCTCAGGTCATGATCCTGGGGTCCTGGGATCGAGCCCCACATCCAGCTCCCCGCTCAGTGGGGAGCCTGCTTCTCCCCCTCCCCACCCCTGTTTGTGCTCTCTCTCTCTCCATCTCTTTCTGTCTCTCATGTAAATAAATAAAATCTTAAAAAATAATTAAAAAAAATAAAATCACCAAAAAATGTTTGCTGTTTTTTTAGTAAAGCGAGTTTTTTCTTGAGTTTTCTCTCTCTTTGTTGGCTTAAAAGATGAAATTACTACCAATGAGATTTGGGCCAGAGTTGACCAGTTTTACACACAGGATTACCATGAACTAAAAACCAAGTTGGCAAGCAGAAGATACATTTTTTTGGTAAACTTCTGTATATTCCTCCCTTCATCTTTCAAAAAGAAAGATAACTAAAATTAATTAGATGTCAAATATCACACAGTACCTTCTAAAAATTCTGATTGAGCTACTTTTTTTTTTTTTTAAGCAACTACTTTTTATTTTAACCTGTCACTTTGTTCTCACAAGATTCTGTTGTGGTTTTGTGAAATCCTGCCACAGGAAAAAAGTATTCTTTTCGAGATCTGAGTCTCTCATTTTGGTATTTAGAAAAAGGAAGCTTAATGCTTGCTTTTATTTCTTTAAAAAAAAAAAAGAGGAACTTTTGAAAAAATTACCATAAAATTTAAAATATCAGCTATTGAAATGAATATTTACTTTATGGCAATTAACACTTTGAAGATAAATATAGTTCAGCAACATTTTGCCAAGAGTAGAACCATCTTTCTGTTCAACACGCACACACACAAAAAAACCCTCTTCATTTAAATTGTTAAAAGAGCATAGCTTTCACATATCAAACCAAAATAAAAGGAAAAGAATGCCTGATTTAGAGTCTCTTTCTCCTGCACTCTTAGAACTAAGGATAAGAACTTGACGCAAATCATCCTGACTCTAAGATGCCCTGAAGAACCCAGAAGTAAAATGTAAAAAAATGCATAGAGTTGCAGTTAACATTCTACTAACTGAAGGGGGGAGGGTAGTAACTACTATAGTTATCAATTACCGAGCATCGGCTAGATGCCAAGAACTCTACGAAGTGACATTACATCATTTAATCTCTCTAAGAACTTACTGGTATATTGCTGAAACTTGTAAATGATTATTCCCATAAATTTCAGTTTTCAACATTTAAAAGGCCATTATTTATTTGCTTGTTTTTTAATTGTGAAATCATCTCAAGCAAAGAAAAGTTGCAAATACTCTACAAGGAACTTTCTTTCCTGAACCGTGTCAGATTCAGTTGCTATCAAGATGTCATCCATCACTCATAAATACTTCAATGCAGTGGTTCTCAAAGCGTGGTCCGTGACTCTGAGGGTCGCCAAGAGTCGAAATTACTCAGATATTCATTATCTGCATGGCGGGTAAAACCTTAACATGAATTCAAGCAGCGGCACCTAACTATATCCTTCACAGACTTGCAGTGAAAAAGAAGTCAGTTTTGCTTAAGAATGTCCCTTGAAGAAGTAAAATCATTAATTCAATTAAATCTGTACCCTGAGGACACATCTTTTTAATGTGCCGTGCGCAAAATGGGAAGTATGCATAAAGCACTTTTTCTGTGCACCTAATACGATTCATGTCCTGAGGAGAAGCATCCGTGAAACTGAGTCATGTGAGTGGCGTTAGGCCCTGCACTCTTTGACTTGAAAGAACGACGGGCACAAAACCATGCTTCTTCATATTCAGCAGACATATTTTAAAAAATGAAGTGAGTCTCTCATTTTAAGAAAAACAATCAACAGTATTTACTGCCCATGAGAAAATTTGAGCTTTTAAAGGAAAATCAGAATTTTGGAAAGCTTGCAGCTACCTTCATGTGCTTGAGAGAAAAGATTTTTCTGATAAGATTGGAATGATATTAATAACTGTGACTTTTGGGGGGGTGCTGTGTCAACATTTGTTGAGATCTGGAAAACTCAGGAACCAATACTGTCTGATGACCAAGGCACACAGTTACAAAATCTTAATGCACAAAATGCCTATGCAAAGTGCGAGGTGGACAAATGGATTTTAATGTAACTGAGTACGAAAATCCATTGATACATTTCCAGATTCCACAGTGCAACTAACTTTTAAGAAACCTCCCCTTACGGCATTTTGATGTAGTATCAAAGAATATCCACAATTACCTGAAGAGGCCATTCAAATCACTTCCTATTTTCCAACTACATTACCATGTAAAACCAGATTTTCTTCTACTTCAACCAAAATAACATCGCAGCAGACTAAATGCAGAAGCAGATATGCAAATGTAACTGTCTTCTACCATGCCAGATACTAGATTTGCAAAAATGGAAAATGCCACTCTTGTCACTGAATTTTGTTTTGTTTCAGAACCTACAGTTGTAAAAAAAAAAAAAACCTACGGTTGTTTTTCCTGCTAAAAAATGTTATATGAACATGTGATGGGTTTATTGTTATTCTTACATGAATTAAATAATTTTTTTAACTACTTTGAATTTCTAAGATAATTAACATTCACAGCTGTATCACACATAAACCAAAGCTCTTTGGAGTCCTCAATATTTTAAGAGCTGTAAAGGGGTCCTCAGACTAAAAAGTTTATGAATGTTGCTTCAGTATGTGTTTCCTATAGTCTCCAAAAATCAGATAGCCATCAAAATCAGGAAATTAACATTGATGCATTACTGCCTCTAGTCGTCAGAGCCTGATCAAGTTTCACTAAACATCACAGCAATGTCCTTTACAGAGAAAGGATCCAAATCAGAATCACCAGACACACATTTAGCTGCCATGTCTTGTTCAGCCTCTTCCAATCTGTAACAGCTTTTCAGCCTTCTCTTGACCTTTATGACTCTGAGACTTTGAAGAGTACAGGCCAATTACTTTGTAGAGTATCCCTCAACTTAGGGATGTGTGTGTGTGTGTTCCCACACCATTAGATTTAGGTCATGCATCCTAGGCAGGACTATCACAGAAGTGAAGTTGTGCTTCTCACTGCATCCTATCAGGTGGCACAAAGTTTCAACTGTCCCCTACTGATTGAAGATAACTTTGATCTCTTAGTAAGGCAGTGTCTGCCAGGCTCCTCCCCTGTAAAGTTACTATTTTTCCCTTTGTAATCAACAAGGATTTCCGTACTCTGTAGGGAGATACTTTGAGACTATATAAAATCCCATTTTTTTCTTTTTTTTTAATTTAAGTATAATTAACATACAGTATTATATTCGTTTCAGGTGTATAATATAATGACTCAACAATTCTATATATTTCTCGGTGCTCATCAAGATAAGTATACTCTTAAGAGATATTCTAGACTCATCTTCTATTCTCTCAGCCCCAACCCTGAACTAGCCATTTCTCCAAGGATCCCTGGATCCTTAATTAGAAAACTAGATATCTAGAACCAAAATATGGGTGCTGAGTTTGCTCACTGCATTTGGGTGTTCCTGTTCCCAGGAAGGACCATAAGCCTTAGCAACCAATGTTGGCAGTGCCACAGTCTCAACACAAGCACATACTGGGGACTGTTCCACAGAGCAACTAGTTGCCAACCAAGAGACATCACCCAAAAGGCTTTTATAGAGGAGCCAAAGATGCAGTAGTTGGGCCTTGGGGGGTCTCCTCCAGAGTTTAGAACATTGTAAATCATCTTACATACTAAACACACAAATGTCTTTGATACGTACTGAGTAATAAAGGCTGATAAAATACTGTAAGTTAGGCTTTAGTTTCAGAAGGGATAGCTTTGTGGCCTTCACTGGTGGATAAAAATGTAAATAAATATTTGAGTTTTGTAGGGGCAAAACAAGCTCTTGGTTACTTCTTTTCATGCTAAACATATATAAGCAACTCTATACTTTGCCCAGAGCATTTCCAGAAAGTGTGCCAAACAGATATTGAAAAGTAAATCCCATCTGCCCACAGAAACAATTTTATAATTGGAATTTCTGTTACTAAAATTCAATCATAGCTAAGCCTAATAATATATCATAAATACACAAACATACAATACCATTAGTCTCTATAATTTAAAATAGTAAAACTGTGCTCCCAAATATTGATTGTCTTGAGGACCCAATTTACTATGAAGTGTGTGTATGTATGTGTGTGTGTGTATAGCTATGTGTGTATATATGTGTGTCTATATAAATATATATATTTGTTTGTTTATTTATTTAAGAGAGAGGTAGAGAGAGGGGAGAGAGAGAGAACACGAGCATGGGGGAGAAGCGGAGGCAGAGGGAGAAGCAGACTCCCCGCTAAGCAGGGAGCCCAACGTGGGGCTCGATCCCAGGACTCTGGGATCATGACCTGAGCCAAAGGCAGATGCTTAACCAACTAAGCCACCCAGGTGCCTCCATATAGATAGACTTTTTTAATTATATGAAATAGCTAGTCCATAATTTATTTAACCAGTCATTCAAAACATTATGAGCAGGCATAGCAGGAAGAATTCATTATACCGAAGAAGAGAAATGTATCATGGCAAGTTAAAAAAAAAAAAACCAGAATATCAATGAATTCAAGAGAACTTTTATAGGTCACCAAGACCTTATTAAAAACAAAACAGGGGTGCCTGGGTGGCTCAATCGTTAAGCACCTACCTTCGGCTCAAGTCATGATCCCAGGGTCCTGGAATCAACCCCTACTTCGGGCTGGGCTCCCTGCTCAGCGGGAAGCCTGCTTCTCCCTCTCCCACTACCCCCTGCTCATGCTCCCTCTCTTGCTGTGTCTCTCTCTGTCGAATAAATAAATAAAATCTTATAAAAAAAAAAACAATGAAAAAGACAAAATAAGGACGCAGAAACTACAGAATGTTTACACGTTACCACCAACACCAAAAGCAGTTTGCCCAAAAAGAGTTTGGGTGCAACTAAAGCTAGGCTCTTCATATATGCCCCCTCTTCTAGGAGCCCTCCCCATGCCGAAGACGTGATAATAAAAGAGAAAAAACCCACATATACAAATAAAATATGCAGAATAAGTCCTAATCCAAGGCAGGGTCACATGCAGTCTAGTCAAGCCCACCTCAAGGAAAGGTCTGGGGAAGAATCTGAGAAAGGCTGCACTACAGGCAACAAAGATATACACTCATAAAGGAGAATTTGAGGAATATATTAAAAAGCCATACTGAGCCAAAGCATTCAAGAGTATTTGTGGATGCTGATCACTACTTTACCCCCATAACTATGGTCAAACTGGTGATAGATCACATGACTGCAGTTTTTGTTTTTTTAAGATTTTATTTATTTGAGAAAGTGAGCAACTGAGAGAGCACAAGCAGGGGAAGGAGCTGAGGGAGAGGGAAAAGCAGACACCCCACTGAGCAGGGAGCCTAATGTAGGGCTCGATCCCAGGACCCTGGGATCATGACCTGAGCTGAAGGCAGACGCTTAACCAACTGAACCACCCAGCTGCCTCCACGGTTGCAGTTTCAATCATCCATACCAAGGTTTGGAAGGAATCACTGACCAAGAAGAGGTAGAAGCTCATGTTCTCACCGCCCTGTGTATGAGCTGATCTGGTAACACAGAGTAATCTAGCTCTTTCTATCTCCAGTGAGGTTTGGGCCTTCTCTTTGCGCAGAGGACACTGGAATAGGGGGCCACTGACAGACATTCACATAACTTCTCATTTTTCACTTCCATAAGCAATACTGTGAATATCCTGCATATAAATCTCTGTGCAGTTATCTGAGTTTTTCTGGAGAATAAACTTGTAGAAGTAGAATAGTCAGATCAAAGAGTGTGTGTGTTTATAGACTGAGTACAGGAGAAAAGGGGAACCAAATTTCACTTTTTATAATTCTATACAGTTTGAATTAGTTGATTAATTTCAGGAAATAAGTACTGTTTTTGTCATTTTAAAAGAAAAAAAGTACTTCCTTAGGTCAACATTGGCTCCTAGGCCAACTATCAAGAAACCCAGGCTGCAGAGAGTAAAATCCAAAAAGAAACAAAGTGTTCATTAGAAGCTAGAGGAGCTGCTGGAGAGACCTGGATAGAAGCAATATGAGAGTCATTGAGGGAGGTCTTACAAATGTTCACCCAGGTACAGGCTGCAGAACTGGCCAGAGGCATCAGATGGTTAGGTCTCCCCCAACTCCTATCATGGAGTATCAAGGCTGCTCCTATCATGGAAATAAACATGCCAGACTCTCTTCACTTGACACTTTTGACCACACACACTTTCTGGCAATAGACGGCATGCTCATGAAGGGAGCTTCTGGTTTTATTTTGGCTTCCTTTATACATCAGCCAACAGGAAGCAGTTACACTGGTAAGTATCATAGCCTGCACCACCACTACACTTAACAAAACAAAACAAAACAAGAAAAACCTGGGCATTCAATGTTGTTTATCATTGTACTAAACTAAATTTCAGGCAAGTTTTCCCTTAAAAGTATTCACTCTTGAGTCTCCCAGCAAAAGCAGGTTTTAGGGCCTGCAAATGCCAGTTCCTAAATCTTGGTTAGTTCTCCAGGAGTTCCCTTTTGAACTGTGTTCAGTCTTGGACAAGTAGCACTTGGGCTCTCTCTGCCCCCAACCCAGGGTTTGTCAGCCAACTTCTGGTGGTCACTCAACTGGTTTCTCAGCCAATATCCTTCCGCCCTGAAAAGTAAGGGCCGATGTCTTTTTCCTCCTTTTAATCTGCTCCTATTCCTCATTTTCAAATGCCACAAGCAAATAAGAATTAAGAGCTACAAAAGTGCATCACATTTCATTGGGAAGTTAGGAAAAGTACTTCACTGTCAAAAGTTTTGTTAAAAAAAAAAAGCAATGGGTGTTGTATATAAGTGTGGAATCACTATACTGTATACCTGGGACTAATATTATACTGTATGTTAACGAAATAGAATTTAAGTAAAAACTTGTAAGAGGGGTGTCTGGAAGCTCAGTCAGTTAAGCATCAGACTCCTAATTTCAGCTCAGGTCAGGGCTGTGAGATTGAGCCCGCCCCCCACTCCTCGCTCTGTGCTGAGCATGAAGCCTGCTTAAGATTCTCTCTCTCCTCGCCTTCTGACCCTCCCCTCTTACTCTCCTTCTCTCTCCCTCCCAAAAAACAAACAAACAACAA
>CM052884.1:81242279-81260404 GCA_028534135.1 Potos flavus | reverse complement strand
TCTCTCTCAAATGAATAAATTAAAAAAAAAAAAACTTAAAAAAAAAGAAAAGAAAAAAGCACAGCATGCATATGAGATGCTATCTTTTTTTTTTTTTTAAGATTTTATTTATTTATTTGACAGAGAGAGAGAGATCACAAGTAGGCAGAGAGAGAGGGGGAAGCAGGCTCCCTGCTGAGCAGAGAACCTGATGCCACTGAGCCACCCAGGCGCCCCATGAGATGCTATCTTGCACAGCAGATGGTATGGGCGGAAATATAACATGGAGAAAAGGGAGTAGGGAGGAGATCACCTAGATCCTGCTACCGATATCTCCCGCGAAGTTACGGAGATGCTAACCTTTATTATTCTCTTAAATATCTGAGTCAGCAAAATTATTTTGCAAATGTCAATGCATTCTAACAATTTTTGAAGTGGCAGCCAGTTAGGATCAGAAATGGGAAAAGCGGCAGCAAGTTTTCTTTATCAGTAGGTATTAGAGGCCAAGATGATGAAAAGCAGAAAGATGAACAAAATTCAGTACGTTGCCTCAAGTATCCTGCCCACAGGGAAAGCAGTCGGGGATGGTGTGGAAGACATCTGGTGGACTGGCCCGGGTAAAGAGCAGTTAAATTTCTCATTCTGCCCCAAGAAAGCAATTAACATATTATACCTGGAAGGGCAAAGACTGAAAGTTCAGTTTTCCCCTACACTCAAAAATGTCTCAAGTATATTACCTTGTTTGATCTTTACAACAACCTGCTAATTACACAGAGCAGATATTATCAACGTCACAGACAGGAATATACTTGTCCTGCACAAAGTACAAGAGACAACTGGGTGTCTTGGGTAACAAAGATCCTCGGTGGAAGATTCCAGATGGATCCAGGTCACCTAGTGACTAATTCCTGCTCATAGCATTATGCCTGGTAACAATTCTCAGTATTTAAATAGAGCAATCTAGATAAAAACAATGTCCTCAGTTTATTTCAGAGTCCAACATGGCACTTTTTTTTTTTTAAAGGTGTGGAGTCCAGCTCATTTAAGAAGGTGGATAATCCTTAATCATGCAGACCCATTAATTATTAACACCTACAAGACCTGATAAATGCCTATTAGGTTCTCCTTAGAGTGTTTACTGCCACACAGATTATATATACTCCTGCTACGTCCTCCCCATGGCTTTGAGTGGGTCTCATTTGCCACCCACATATTTAAAAGTAGATGAAAGTAAAGTGAAAAATGATAAATTCCATCTCATGATTCTGAAACATAAGGTAAACTATAAATTCTGAAGGTCAAAAAGTTCAAGATGAATGTCATTAAACAACTAAGTTCTAAAATATTCCATTATCATTTTCAAATTGAATCAAGGAAAATAAACCTTCCACAATATCTAACAGAGCTTTCAGCAAATACTTTATTTACATATTCTAAAATGCTTAGTCTTTACAATTTTATATCAAAGAGATTAGAAAGGGAACATTAATATTAGTTCGCAGTACCAAAAAAAATCTAGCTTTTTAATAAAACCAATTTTAATATAGAATATGTAAGTAATTGTGAACCATGTATATAACTGTGTTTTTGTATGTGTGTGTGTGTAAGAACTTCTTAATTTAGGGGAAAAGATAAAAAGAAAACTTGAAGAAATTAATTTGAGTTGCCCATAAAAGTGGATTTATGAAGCAGATCATAGTAGAATGCACACTTGTGGTTGTGGTTATTACGCAGGACAGAAAAGAAGTTTAAAAAAACATTTTTACACTTACTTATTCAAAGAGCTGTCTGGATAGGAGTGATCACACAAGGCAGTATACTCTGGAGCTGGGCTGCCTGGGGCCAAACCCCAGTTCTGCCACTCCTTGGCAATGTGACCCTATTAGTTTTCGACGGCTGCATCATAAATTACCATGAACTTAGCTGTTTAAAATAACACACATTCCTTATCTCCGTTTCTGTAGGTCAAGAATGCAGCCATGGTATGTCTGGGTCCTTTGCTCAGGGTCTCAGAAGGTTGTGACCTCGTCTGAGGCTCAGGCTCCACCCTCAAGCTCAGCCCCTATTTGCTGACAGGATTCTATTCCTTGCAATTGTAAAACTGGGGATCCATCTCCTAGAGGCCACCTGCCATTCCCTGACACATGGCCCTCCCCTCACACAGCAGTGTGCTTCGTCAAGGCCAAAAGAAGAGCATTTCTGGTGCTTTAAATCTCTAACCTCAAGGAAGACTTGAGTAGGCTTTTTAAGCGGTCACCTGATTAGGTCAGGCCCGCCAAAGATAATTTCCCTTCTGATTAACTCAAAGTCAACTGATGAGACCATGTATCTGCAAGCTCACTTCACTTCTGCCATATAATGTAACCTAATCACAAGAATGTCATCCGTTATATCCATCAGTCCTGCCTCCACTCAAAAGGAGGGGATTACATGGGGTGTGTACACCATGGGGCGGGAATCTCAGGAGCATCTTAGAATTCTGCTTACCATAGACAATTACCCCTCCGTATCTCACTTGTATCCTCTCTCAAATGGGGATAACAGAAGCATCAATCTCAAGAGAACTGTTCAATGATTCAAGGAGTTGAGTTCTACAAAGCTCTCAGAGCAGGCCCTAGCACATGTAATTGTTTTAGAAATAATGGCTCAATAATACATAAATAATGAAAATAGTGGTCCATGAGTTGGTGGGTCCTCAACTTTGGCTCCAATTAAGGCTAAGGTGATATAAAATTGCAAAGTCTTATACAAGTCATCTTAGTTTCCTTTTTAAATTCTTTTAAAATAACTGGAAAAATATGGCACCCCAGGCTTGCACCACCACATGGTAACAATAAGGGGGAGCTGCCACTTTTACATGGGGAGGGTTCTTCAGTTCTCCAGGCCTCACCACTGGAGATATAGCAAAATATATAGCAAATATAAAAAAATACAGCAAAATATATTTTTTGAAAATATTAAATGTTAAAAAAGTAATAGGAAGAAAAACAAAATACGTACTTCCCATGCCATTTTTTAAAAGTCAAAGGGGAATAAGCTAAGGAATCCAAATGCAGACATCAAAGAGAAACATTCTGTAGGCAGCATATAACAACAAAAATTTGAGATTTAAATTTATTCCTTCCAAGAGTATGAAAAACTTACATTGAACTGTGGATTTTGGGGTCATAGTGATATGTCAACATAGGTTAGTCAATTGGAACAAAGGTACCACTCAGGATTTTGATAGTAAAGGACACTGTGTGTATATGGTTAGTCTCTGCACCTTCCACTCAATTTTGCTGTGAACCTAATACTGCTCTAAAAAATAAAACTTACTTTTATTTATTTATTTATTTATTTTAAAGATTTTATTTATTTATTTGACAGAGAGAAAGAGATCATAAGTAGTCAGAGAGGCAGGCAGAAAGAGAGGGGGAAGCAGGCTCCCCGCTGAGCAGAGAGCCCGATGCGGGGCTCGATCCCAGGACCCTGAGATCATGACCTGGCCGAAGGCAGAGGCTTTAACTCACTGAGCCACCCAGGCGCCTCTAAAACTTACTTTTAAAAATAAATAAATAAACTGAAATATTTTTTAAATCTAGTAAGACAAAAATTTCTCCTCAAAATACTCTTTAAGATTTTTCAAAACATCTCCAAAACGGCTTGAAAGTATTTTCTTTCTCTCAATATCATTCATAAGAATCTGACAACTTAAAATTCAGTCACAAAAAAAGATGAGAAACAGTACATATTCCCACAATGCTCATTCCATTCAAGAAAAAGTAACCACTCCTATGGATTGAGTCTCCATTCATACAGGATCACAAGCTAGTGTGGAGGATATTTCACTTGCTTTAAGAAATATGCTAATATCCCTTGATTTCCTTCATCTACCATAAGCAGCTGCATTGTATAAAAGTCCCGGAGGCACTGCTGCTATGTAAAATGATGACTGAAGTAATACTAACCTTCGTATAGAAATCATCGTGTAGTTGTGCCGGGAGAAAATGAGTAACCCTTTAGCACTGAGTGTGAAAGGGTGATGGAAAGAAGACAAAGCCAAAGAAATAACAAAAATATTTTAATTCATGATTTGATTATGATGGTGCAAGTTAACTTATATAAATGAACTGTTAAGAGAAAATGGGTGGAAGGGGATCTTACAACTGCTTATTTTATATTTAATGCAATAATTTGCAGCATATTAGGCTCCATCATCCTTGACGTGATCTTTAAAGTGTACTTTACATCTCCTCACTAGCAACCACTCACCACTTGGAACCATGCCAACGGAGGGCAAACTGCCAGGTAAACTGACTTACAAAAATTTTTTTTTTTTTTTTTTTAAGATTTTTATTTATTTATTTTACAGAGAAAGGGACAGTGAGAGAGGGAACACAAGCAGGGGGTGTGGGAGAGGGAGAAGCAGGCTTCCCGCCGAGTAGGGAGCCCGACGCAGGGCTCGATCCCAGGATCCTGGTATCATGACCTGAGCCGAAGGCAGACACGTAACAAATGAGCCACCCAGGTGCCCCGACTTAAAAATCTTTGTAGCTTAAAAAATTTTAAAGCAGTTAAGTAAGAAGGTTAGATATTCCATTTTCAAACTATGGATATGTTTAAGTGTAAAATTCATAAAGCATACCAAGAGCTAAGACATAAAAATCAGAACCTTGGTATGGATGATTAAAACTGCAGCCGTGTGATCTATCACCTGTTTGACCATAGTTACGGGGGTAAAATAGTGACCAGTGTCCACAAATACTCTTGAATGCTTTGGCTCAGTATGGCTCTTTAATATATTCCTGAAATTCTCTCCTTTATGACTTTATGCCTTTGTTGCCTGTGGTACAGCCTTTCTCAGATTCTTCCCCCAACGTTTCCTCCTGGTGGGCTTGACTAGACTACAGGTGACCCTGCCTTGGATCGGGGATTATTTTGCATACTTTATTTGTATACGTGGGGTTTCTCCTCTTTTATTATCATGCAGTCTCCTTCGGTGTTTTATTGTTTTGTTTCTGAGGTGTCAGTCCACAGAAGGACTTAAGGTCTAGGTACTAACTCCAAGTCTGCTACTGTATTTACAACGTTATCCTAAGAAACGCATTTGACAGAAGAAACTCTCAGTATGTCTCAAGAATGTAAGTCCTCTTATAGGTACAGATCCTTAAGAAATAGTCAAAAACGGGAAACAATCTGAATGTCCACCAACAATGGAACAGATAACTAAATTGTAGTATATTCACAAGGCACGAAAATAAATGAACTACAGTTTTTTGCTATTATCGGTAATGATACTGGGAACAATCCTGGGCATGTCTTTGGAGCACACGTGAATACATTTCTGTTGCATCTATACATTATATGCTGAACTGAAGAAGCTGAAACTCAAAAGAATACACGGTGTATAATGCCATATATAAAAACCTAAGAAGTCAAAATTAATGAGAGTATTAGAAATTAATTAATACTAGATAATGTTAGAAATTTAATTAAAATTAAGAAGCTCAGGGAAGGAAAGAAGGAGCAGTAAGTAATTGGGACGGAGCATGTGATTCCTGGAATTTTGGGATCGCTTCCAAACCTGTATGTGTATAGTTTTCTTACATCCTGAGTTTATACTGTTTTTAGTATTAACATTTATAGGTATGTTTCTGTTAGGAGACAAAAGCAAAATTAATGGAGAATATTTATGAAGTGTAAGTATACCATACGAGAAGAACTTTATTTCACTGACAATGACACAAATGAAATAAAATTTCTCTCTGGATGGCTTAGAAAGACTGTAAAGGATAATAGAGGTCACAAACAGAAATGTCCTGGGGGCCAAGCACATTACTCAAGTTCATGAAGAGAGCCTAATAAAATCATATGCATATGTACTGCGTGAGCAAGGACGGGCTGGGACAAACTTGACACAGTAGGCCCCACCTAAAGGGCAACTGGTTCTCAATGCCAACGGATTGCTGCCCTACAGGAATGCCAGGCCCAGGGTTAACAGATCATTCGGATTTTCAAAAGAAGATATAAAGTAAGATTTATGTGATTAAGTGAAATCTGCTGATCATTAAAACAAAAATCAGGGCTCAAAAAAACTTGTCTAAAGGGTATCCGTTAGAGACATCAGAGGAGAGGAATGCTGTGGGAACAAGTCCTTAAGGAACCAGTAAGAGACTGGTAAGCAAGATACCAGCAAAACGTTGGCTCCTAAAGAAGATGATGTTTCTTTCTGTGGGGAGGATGAAAGGCTAGGCGTATGGAGACACATACTGAGTAAAATAGGGCCTTTCTTAGGACACAATAAGGACTGACCAGGAAGGTGTGGGGAGTTATCTATAGCAATGGTTCTCAAACTTCACTGCAATAGACCCTTTTATCAAAAGGATGCAAAACTCAATGTATAAAACTGATCAAAGCAGAGTGGCCAACACTGTAGCGGGAGGAAAGCTGGAGTCCCACCTACAAGGGTGTCGTCTACCTTGCTGGCAGTCCAACACCCAGCCTCACAAACCAGTCCTAAAAGACACACAAAGGATGAATAAAGGCTTTCCAGAATTTTCCATCCCCATGCAGTTCAGAAATAGAAGCCAAAAACACAATTCTGAGCAATCCAAGACCGGAAAACAAGGCACACATTCAAGGCACCTTCGGTTCTGGATGAATACCATAAAGGATAACCTGGGGGAAAGGGGATGGATAATTAGAAATAGCACAAGCAATACCACGTAGCAGTGAAAGCAGAACTAGACATGCAGTTGATGCCTGCAACTGAAGATCAGCACTACGGCCTACTGCAGGATCTTGGGGAACCTCGCCAGCTTGTCCTCATACTTGTTCTAAGGATCAACACGGATGTTTATTTCACCACGTCTTACAGGAAATCTCTCAAATATTACTGGAAGACTGTTTTTAATCAAAGCTCGTTTTAGTAAAATTAACCGTTTTATGTAATTACGTTAGGGTTTTACTAATTCAAAGTCATCCTTAAATATCCAGTTGGACATGGCTGTGTCTTAAAAAATGAAAAGGAATTTTAGCCATCCTGACAGGTGTGAGATGGTATCTCATCATGCTTTTGATTTGTATTTCCCTGATGATGAGTGATGTTGAGAATCTTTTCATGTGTCTGTTAGCCACCTGGATGTCTTCTTTGAAAAGTGTCTATTCAGGTCTTCTGCCCATTTCTCAACTGGGTTATTTGTTTTTTGGGTGTTGAGTTTGCTAAGCTCTTTGTAGATTCTGGATACCCTTTATAAGATATGTCATTTGCAAATATTTTCTCCCATTCTGCAGGCTGCCTTTTACTTTTGTTGACTGTTTTCTCTGCTGTGCAGAAGCTTTTTATCTTGATAAAGTCCCAATAGTTCATTTTTGCTTTTGTTTCCCTTGCTTCCAATGACCTGTCTAGTAAGAAGCTGCTATGGCCAAGTTTGAAAAGGTTGCTGCCTGTGTTCTCCTCTAGGATTTTCACGACTTCCTGTCTCACATTAAGGTCTTTCATCCATTTTGAATTTATCTTTGTGTATGCTGTAAGAAAGTGGTCCTGTATCATTCTTCTGCATGTTGCTGTCCAGTTTTCCCAACACCATTTGTTGAAGAGGCTTTTTTCCATCAAATATTCTTTCCTGCTTGTCAAAGATTAGTTGACCATATAGTTATGGGTCCATTTTTGGATTCTCTATTCTATTCCATTGATCTATGTGTCTGTAGTCTTGATGACTACAGCTTTGTTATACCTTGAACACCAAAATTGTGATGACTCCAGTTTTTTCTTTTTTAGAATTGCTTTGGCTATTCAGGGTCTTTTGTGGTTCCATACAACTTTTAGGATTGTTTGTTCTAGTGCTATGAAAAATACTGGTGGTATTTTGATGGGGACTGCATTAGATGTATAGATTGCTTTGGGTAGTATAGACATTTTAACAACATTCTTCCAATCCATGAGCATAGAATGCTTTTCCATTTCTTTGTGTCCTCTTCAATTTCTTTCATAAGTATTCTATAGTTTTCAGAGTATTGATTTTTTACTTCTTTCGTAAGATTTATTCCTAGGTATCTTACTGTTTTTGGTGCAATTACAAATGGAATCGATTCCTTGATTTCTTTTTCTGCTGCTGTTATTGCTGTATAGAATGCAACAGGTGTTGGCGAGGATGCGGAGAAAGGGGAACCCTCTTCCACTGTTGGTAGGAATGCAAATTGGTGCAGCTACTCTGGAGAACAGTGTGGAGGTTCCTCAAAATATTAAAAACAATGATTCATATCTCTATACATTATGATATGCTTACCACAGTATAGCTTCCTTCTGTCACCGTACAACACTATTTCAATACTATGGACTGTATTCCCTATGCTGTACCTTTATACCCATGATTTATTCATTTCATAACCGGAAGCCTGTATCTCCCACTCCCTTTCACTCATTTGCCCATCCTCCCATGACCCTTCCTTCTGGCAACCATCAGTCTGTTGTCTATATTGATAAGATTGATTCTACTTTTTGTTTATTCCTTTGCTTTGAATCATTGTTTTACACCTGAAACTAATTTAACATTGCATGTCAACTATACTTAAAAGTTTTTCAAAATTTTTTTTAAAAAATGAAAAGGAATAAATATTAAAAATAAAACTACCCTATGATCCAACAATTGCACTTCTAGGTATTTACCCAAAGGATACAAAAATACAGATTTGAAGGGATACATGCACCATGATGTTATAGCAGCATTATCAATAATAACCAAACTACAGGGAAAGCCAAAATGTCCATCAACTGATGAATGGATAAAGAAGATGTGACACACACACACACACACACACACACAAATATTACTCAGTCATCAAAAAGAAGGAAATCTTGCCATTTGCAATGGCATGGATGGCACTAAAGTATATTATGCTAAGTAAAATAAATCAGAGAAAGATAAATACCATATAATCTCATTCATATGTGGAATTTAAGAAAGAAAACAGATAACTATATGGGAAGGGGGAAAAGAATAAAAAAGGAGAGAGGGAAACAAGCCATAAGAGAATCTTAACAATAGAGAACAAGCTGAAGGTTGATGGAGGGATGTGGGTGAGGAACGGGCTAAATGGGTGACAGGTATTAAAAGGGCACTTATGAAAGTAAACTTTTGGCAATATTTACCTCCCCCCAAATTATCACTTAGTTCCCCACCTACAATATTCAAAGCACAAATTAAGAGCAGAGAGGTAATGGAGAACATAGCACAAGAAGCCAAAGACTCCGTCCACTTCAGTCATTAACTGGATAGAACTTGGTTTCTCAGACTTAGTTTCCATATTTAAAAACTGAGGGGTTTAGTCTATCAGTAGTTCCTAAACAGAAATGACCTTTAAAATCATGCAGGGTACATTTTCTAAACTACACATACCTAAACATGATTCTACTAAGTGTTCCCAAAAAATGAACATACTTACATTTTGTGGCTTAGTATTTTTATCCGTTATTGAAGGGTGATTACATTTTAGATTTTACATATCACTACAGCATTAAACAGAATGGAAACACAATGAAAGCTGATTTAACATTAACATTCTTTATTACTATTAGCCTGTTGTCATTAGACATTAATTCGATTGCTTTTTCTTAACAGTGAAGGAATAAAAGAATTCAAAATGTATGAAATTTCTTGTTGGTTTTAATGGACTCATCTTCCCTTTCATTTCAGTATTAGATATAGCACTAAGTCATTTAAATTAGTACTTGGTAGTTAGAAATTTATAGTTAAACAGTACCATGTAACATTAACTCTGGTTTTAAGAAGTAATAATATAAAATTATTAAAACGGTGGTTAATTGACAAGAAAATAGATAACTTTATTTGATGGAAAAATCAAGTCAAAGTGAACCATTTCCATCAAACTTTCAAAGTACTTTCTCACCATGATGAAAAGGGAAGCAATCCCTACATAAAAGTCCTGAAGAACTTTATAAATACATCCAAAGAATATGCCTTTCTACGAGTTCTTTTATAGTTTAAGTCCGTACCCCAAATTACAATTATCCACTTAGAATAACAACTAATAATTTTCAAGTGGGAGGAGAAATACCAATTATCTACTTAAATGGGACTCATTTCAGGACACCTTGGTCCCACATTTCCTCAACTAAAAAAAGTGTTTTTTTTTTTACATAAAAGTTACCGAGCCATCAATAATCCAATTGGAAAGACCACTCGCTGGTTTAAAGAAACCATGCAAACATAAGCAAATGTCTTAATTAAGAGGTATAGCTCGCGTCTGGCCACGGCACAGTACACTCCCACGCGCCTAATGCCAGCTGTAGAATAGCGACTTTCAAGCAGCTGCCTTAATTGCAGATGCAGATCAACACGTGCTCATTTGGCTGGGCCAACTAATTGGTAGGTAGGCTACATTTCTAACAAAATATCCACCCATATTACAGATGTTGTTCTCTAGCAGAGTAAACGATTGGTAACAAACAGTAATGAAGCGGCAATAAGGTACACTTGGTGAAATGACTTAGTTGGACAGTTTACAATGGGATCCCACATTAGCGCCGAAAACCACTTGTGCCAAAATTGGAACATCAACTAAATTTCAAAAGTAGCTTTCTGTGCAAGATTAAGAATACTAAAACGTTTCACAAGGGTTCTTTGGTCACCAAAATAACACTTATGAAGTGGACCCATCCCCCTTAACCCTACCAGGCCCATGGCAAACATGCAAAAAGACTGAGTCCTGTTTTTTCTTTAAAGCCTAATGCAGGTATAATAAATAAATAAATAAAGCCTAATGCAGGAACGTCTGGGTGGCTCAGTCAGTTAAGCATCTGCCTTTGGCTCAGGTTATGATCCCAGGGTCCTGGGATCGAGTTCTGCATCAGGCTCCTTGCTTAGCGGGGAGCCTGCTTCACCCTGCTTGTGCTCTCGCTGACAAATAAATACACTCTTAAAAATAAAAAAGAGCCTAATGCAGACCAAACATTTATAGACATGTGCAAAGATAATAATTATATTTACCAAGAAATCTGTAAGGGTAAAAAGGAGAGGGGTATGGGGCTCTTCTGTTTCCAGCCATGATGGTGTAACAGAGACAAGATTTACCCCATCGCCTTAAACTGAAAAAACTGGACAAAATATATGAAACAATGGATTTCAGTCAGTGCAAGATAGACAGTTCAGGACAGTCATACCCACGAGAAGGGAAACAAATGAGATGAGCCCTACAGCTGCCCTAACTTATTGCCCACAGATTTTTAGACCAGAATGAAGAGAGAAGAACTCAAATAGAGATGAGCAGTTCCTCCGAGTTGAGGAAACAGCCTTAAGCATGTAGGTAAGACAGAGTCCCTAGAATTACCAGACGGTGGACAGAGCACGAGCGAGACTAACAGCAAGAAAGAGAAGGATAAAACAAAAGCAAGAGCACACTATATGCAGTAATTCTCCCTTATTCACAGTATTGCTTTCCAAGGGTTCAGTGAGCCACAATCAGCTACGGTCTGGAAGCAGATGATTCTCCTTCTGATGACTCGTCAGCAGGTCAACAGTAGCCCAACACTAGGTCATAATGCCTATGTCATTCATCTCATCACGTAGGCATCTTACATCATCTCCGATCATCACAAGAAGAGTGAGTACAGTACAATAAAATATTTTGAGAGACTAACATTCATATAATTTTTATTACAGTATATAGTAATTATTCTATTTTATTATTTTTGTTGTTACTCTCTTGTTGCATCTAATTTATAAATTAAACTTTATCATAAGTATGGATATACAGAAAAATACATAGTATGTACAGGGCTCAGTACTACCCACAGTTGCAGGCATTCTTGGGGGGAGGGTCTTGGAATATATCCCCCACAAACAAGGGCTGCTGTATGTTCAAAAAAGGAAAGGGTGAACATTTTTAAAAGAGATAAAGGAGATACAAAAATGACCTAAAATTTTATTTTGAGAGAAAAATAAAATGTCTGGATTAAAAAAAAAAAGTACACTAACAGGATTAATGGCAGATTAGACACTAGAAAAAAAAGATTAATGAATGTGAAGGTACACCAATAGAGACTCTCTAAAATGAAACACAAAGAGAGAAGAGACCCCTCCTCCAAAAAGAAAAGGAAAGAACATCAGTAAGTTGAGAGACAACTTTAATCCATTTAGTATATATATAACTAGAATCCTAAAAAGACAGTGAAGGATAGAAAAAATATTTCATCACCCCGATTTTTCCAGATTTAATGAAAATTATAAGCATATAAATTTAAGCTCAATCAATTCCAAATAGGAGAAACATGAAGAAAAGTACACCATGGGGCAAAATACTCAAATTCCTTAAAACTGGTAATAAAAAGATAAATCTTAAAAGTAACCAGAGAAGAAAAAAAGTGACTTACACAAGGTAGTGGGGGGAAAAAAAAAATAGGAGGGACAGCAGACTTCTTGTCAAAAACACTACAGGCCAGAACACAACGAGGCAAAGTAGTGAAAGTGGAAGAAAAGAATCTGTCATCCTAAAATTTTATACCCAGAGAAAATACATTCAAAACTAAAGTTTTTGAAAAAAAATAAAGTTTTTGTTCAGACTTACAAAAACAATTCATCAGTAGCAGACCAACACTCTGAGAGATGTAAAAGGAAGTCTTTCAGACAGGAAAGAAGAAAATAAGATTCCTGACTGAATTATGTACTCATAAAAAGGAATGAATAAAATCAGAAATAATGTGTATAAATAAAGACCACCTTAAAAAATAAAAAATAAATTTAATTCTCTTTAGAATATAGTTGACTATGGCAAAAATAATGTTATACTATTCATAACGTATATAGAAATAAAACAGTGGGGAATGGGAGTATACTGTCATCACGTTCTTGTGCTCTACGTCAAGTAGTAGTAGCCTGTGACACGCTAAACCCTGCAAAATCTACAGCAATCACTAAAAACAAAGAAAAAAGATGTACAGCCAATAGCCAAGGAAGGAAATAATATGGAATGATTAAAAACATGTTATGAATCCAAACATAGACAGAAAAAAAACCAAGGGAACAAAGAACAGATGAGATGAACAGAAAACAAAGAGTAAATGGGTAGATCTTAACCTAATCCTATCAACATTAAGTGTAAGTGGTCTGAGAACCCCAATTAAAAGGCAGAAGTCATCAAATTGAATTTTTTTAATTATTATTTTTTATTATGTTATGTTAGTCAGCATCCAGTACATCATTAGTTTTTGATGTAGTGTTCCAATATTTCATTGTTTAGATATAACACTCAGTGCTCCATGTAATACATGCCCTCAATACCCATTATCATGCCAACCCGTCCCCCCTACCCTCCTCCCCTCTAAAACCCTGTTCATCTCCCCCGATGAATTAGAACTGGTTTGACCATTGTAATTTTAAAAGTGGCTATATCTCTTCTTTCTGATCATACCACAGTCTGAAATATAATGCCTTTGTAACATTTCATTTTTTGAACTTTTAAATTTTCTACATAGGTTTTTATCAGTTAGCTATATTATCACTGCTTCCACAAACTATTTCAAGTTATGACAGTTGGTGTCTTTATGAAAGGAGGGCCTCTTCTAAACTTCAGACAATGATGCAAATCACTGATGTTAATTACTTTCTGCCCTCTGTATAAAATTTGCAAATGTCATCTCTCGAACAAACTTGGTATCAATAATGACTGTATTACTCAGCACTGTCAACTTAAGTATAACTTCTATGATTCTTAATTGACCCTAAGATACTATACTAATATCACAGTGAGTTAAAGAAGGAGGCATCTTAAAGAAAACCTCAATTCCGATGGCAAAGTCACTGCAATAGGTGAGTTTTCTTACAATGTAATAACGGAATACAAAGTTAATGCATTTTAAGCTTCAGATGAAAGTGTTAACTTATCTAAATATATGTATAAGCAAGTACATAAAATATATTAAAATCAACAAAGAAAGCTTATGAATTAAATAGTTTGAAACCAGGTGTTGAAAAGAAACCTGGGGACGCCTGGGTGGCTCAGTTGGTTAAGCGGCTGCCTTTGGCTCAGGTCATGATCCCAGGGTCCCGGGATCGAGTCCCACATCGGGCTCCTTGCTCGGCAGGGAGCCTGCTTCTCCCTCTGCCTGCCACTCTGCCAGCTTGTGCTCTCTCTCTCTCACTCTCTCTGACAAATAAATAAATAAAATCTTTAAAAAAAAAAAAAAGAAAAGAAAAGAAACCTGATCTTTGATAATATAGTCTTCTCTTAATGAGAAAGCTGTAAGAAAATTATTCTGTCCCATCAGTATCCAGCCTGGCAGACAAAGGTTCCTTATCTCCCCAAAACACTCTCACTTTCTAACAGCCTGTTAACTTTTTAAGCTTTTCTGTTGACTTTTGTCATGCCCTTGAATTGTTTTTTAACAAAAGTTTCTCGTTTCTAAAAAAGCTGGATTTCCTAGTAATTATTGTTTCTTAAGGTGATGTTTTATTTTAATGACTGTCACTTAAACCACAACTCTAATCATTTCTTGTCTTGGGCACCTGTGACTTATGTTTATATTTTTCTATAATCACTAGTCTCCTGGCAACACTTTATGCTACTGCTTTCACAAATTTGGGACATAAAATTAAAAATAATATAACTGATTAAGACATATGCTGTAGACAAACTATCACTGGTGTTTCCCAGACGGCCACTAGGTAGCACTACTGAGCAGAGAGGTTATTAGGAAAAAACTAGATATGTAGTATATTCTCTGTATCTTTAATTAGCTCAACTCTCTTATGAGAGCGGCCCTGTTTACCCATAACATGGCCAAGGTGTGACTAATAATGAATATTGTTCAACATGTGTATACTTTTCAGGATGGACAGAAACATATTCATGCTCCTGTGCACAGCCTGGCACGTGACTATGGACAAAATAATGTATCTAAGATTACGGTTAATTGGTGACAATTTTATTTTTTATTTATTTATTTTTAAAAATTTATTTATTTGACAGCGAGAGAGAGCACAAGTAGGCAGAGCAGCAGGCAGAGGAAGAGGGAGAAGCAGGCTCCCTACTGAGCAGGGAGCCCGATGCGGGGATCGATCCCAGGACCCTGGGATCACAACCTGAGCCGAAGGCAGCAGCTTAACCAATTGAGCCACTCAGGCACCCCCAATTGGTGACAATTTTAAAACATACTTTATAGAAGTCCCTGGAGCTTTATCAATGCCTTTACTGTCCACCATAAGGCTCATGCCTTGAGAAAAATCACTGACTAAATCATTAATTAGCTCTATATTATACCAGAATAGGGTATTCTATTCGGACACTGTTAATTATTGTAATAAGTGAACCAGAGACCATCAGTCTTATTAACAGGTGGTTCCTACTTTTCCTTAAAGTTTGCCAAAAGCTGGAGGCCCATAAGCTGGAGGTCAGAAAATTGAGTCTTTAGGAGGAACACCCAAAGAATAATAGCCTCAGTAGATGGAACCTGTTTCAGTACTGCTGACCATCAAGGATGCTGTAAAGAGTCAACTCCCGTGTCAGACTTCCTTCCCAGTGTAACCTGACACTGCCACCGAGCTCAGACTTCGGGACAGACTATACCAGGAAACTGAGGCAGTATCTATAGGACTCTTTAATGCTTTTGACCCTACATCCAATGGAACAAGAATTAATTTTGCAGCTGAATGAGATCAATGAGGGAAATTTAATAGTGGTTTTGAGAAAACATTTTTCTTTCTTCTTAATTTTTTACTCCTCCACACCCTCTGTGGCTGGCTGTCCTTGGGCAAACTGGAACGAAGCACTCTTTGGTGTGTTGCTCCAACTGATCCCCCAGAAATCGAGAAAAATATTCCCTGAAAAACCTTAATATAGCTTATAAACTGTGGCAGATTGTATTCTCCAGATCCAGATTTTATTTTCAAAAAATATGTGCCTTCCCACACACTCTTTTCCAATGTTACCAAGTCACTCCTCCATCAAGAGGTGGAGTCTATTCTTCTCACCTTGGATCTGGACAGGCTCATGTCTGCTTTGACCAACAGAATACGGCAAAAGTAACGCTATGTGAGGTCACAAAAAGACATCCACTGTGAGGGATGACAGTTACCGTGTGAGGAGTCCAACTCCCCTGATCTGGCCATGCTAGGGAGGCTACGCATAGGCACTCCTGCCAACAGTCCCAACTCTGTCCAGCTTTCCGGTCATTCCCGACCATGGCACCAGCCCTGTGAGAGAAGCCATCTTAACTTTTTTGAACCAGCCTCTCCACCAGCTGAGCATCACAGTTAGGGAACTCGGTAATGCCACGAGAAGCAAAAGAATTGTCCCCCCGAGTCCCGGCGAAACTCCTGATTAGCAGAATTTCTGAGCACCTAACATGGTTATTATTTCATATTAACAAGTTTGGGGTGGTTGTTATGCAGCAACAGCAACTGCAACATAAACTATTCAGTTGTTGATTTAAAGATGGAAACTGTATGGAAAATACAACACATATCGACTGGCCTTGTCTGCAAAACTAAGGAGAACGACGGTCAGATGGCATACATGTCCTTACCGAGTTCTTTCACCTTACATGGCAATGTAATTACTCGCATAGGCTCAATAAGAATCTATCCTTCCTCCTACCAGGATATAATTAGATAAAACAAATTTGTAACCATGACCATGCCAGAAATGTTTCATTTAACAGTAAATCTCATTTAATTAGGCATGACAAGCCCACTAGGAAGGAACAATAATTCCACTCCAATATGTAGAAACAATGCTTCAAAGAAACTGTCCTGGCACCTGCTTGGTGGCTTGTGGGATCTCGGTCTCATGGGTGGTACAGAATGTCACCTTCTGGAAACACTGAGAAATCTGGGGATCTTGGAGTAAGAGGATACCTCTACAATCACAGGCACCACAGACAAAACCATGAGAGGCAAACCGGCTTGGTTTTGGTTCCTGGTAGTTCCTTACCTTAGAATATGTGAACTGCAAGGGCAATAAAAATATTTCTGGTAACTACAGACGTGACAAAAAAACATTTAAGATTCTAGGGGCTACATGAGGTCAACTCTCTGATCCTAACATCATGTGGTTCTAGTTTTATTAAACATGAAAGTAAAATGGTTCACTAATACCTCATTGTCCTTTTCTGTAAATGAAACAGGCTAAATGTAACAAGTCATCACATTAATGATACTGAGAGTGCATCAGAAAATTGTGAAACAAACATATTTGGTCAAATCTACACCCAACTATATAGATTTGATCAGAGGTAAGGTTTGAAAAAATGAAACTGATTTTTTTTTTTAACCTAACCCTATTCCTCTGTTGACTATAGACTAGCAAGATTTACATTTCTAAAAGCTTTACATTTTCAAGAGACCATGGAATTACAGTGTCATCCCAGAGCTTTACACCCTGAGATAATTAACAAAAAGAGAGAAACACCCAATTTTTCTTTTTTTTCTTTTTTTTTTTAGGTAATCTCTACACCCAATATGGGGCTCAGACTCACGAGCTGACCTGGAGATCAAGAGTCAGATGGTCTTCTGACTAAGTAAACACCGCTTGTTTTGTTTTGTTTTTTAATCAAAGACAGAATTTGTATTTTTTTAAATCAAAGCTGATTAACATGAATGTGATCAGAATTACCAACTGCCATGTACGAATATGAACTGTAAATATCACCATCTCTCTATTCTGTGAGCTAATAGGTTGTTCTAAAAGCTAGTCTTTGCATTGTGCGTTTTGCAAGCAAAAACTTAGCTGAGAGTTCAAAAATTATCTAGGTTTTTGCTTTAACAAATCAAAACTGACCAAAATACTGAATATATTAATAATCCTGGCTAATTCTGGAAAACAGTATGGAGGTTCCTCAAAAAGTTGAAAATAGAGCTACCCTACGACCCAGCAATCGCACTACTGGGTATTTACCCTAAAGATACAAATGTAGTGATCCAAAGGGGTACGTGCACCTGAATGTTTATAGCAGCAATGTCCACAATAGCCAAACTATGGAAAAAACCTAGATGTCCATCAACAGATGAATGGATAAAAAAGATGTGGCATATATATACAATGGAATACTATGCAGCCATCAAGAGAAATGAAATCTTGCCATTTGCAACGACGTGGATGGAACTAGAGGGTATTATGCTAAGCGAAATAAGTCAATCAGAGAAAGACAA
>CM052884.1:81211050-81241779 GCA_028534135.1 Potos flavus | reverse complement strand
AGTATGCTAAGCGAAATAAGTCAATCAGAGAAAGACAATTATCACATGATCTCTCTGATATGAAGAATTTGAGAGGCAGGGCGGGGGATCGTGGGGGGTGGGGGAGGGAAATGAAACAAGATGGGATCAGGAAGGAGACAAACCATAAGAGACTCCTAAACTCATGAAACAAACTGAGGGTGGCTGGGGGGTAGGGGCGGGTAAGGATAGGGTGGCTGGGTTATGGACATTGGGGAGAGTATGTGCTATGGTAAGTGCTGTGAAATGCCTGATGATTCACAGACATGTACCCTGGGGCAAATAATACATTATGTGTTAATTAAAAAATAATAATAATAATCCTGGCTAACAAAGATAATAAGACAAGCTTATTATATATGTGCTGACTCTCAGCTTGTATTAATTCAATGGGTGACAGGTATCCTTACAAAGAAGTGAAAATTCATCAAAGCAGTCGATCCCCAAAAGGCACTTATCCATCGTTGGCAAAACATTTAGTTCCCTACTAAATTATATATAATCCTTTAAAAAATTTCCTGAAGAACTTTGATAAGTAGGTCGTCCTCCACACTCACAAGAAATTGCTTCTAAAGAAACAGAATCTCCAACTTTACATAATAACAGTGGAGAGTGACAGGAACCCAGAAGAGTCCCCGTTTTTTCACAACTGGCATGTGGTTTCTTTTTCAATCCCCTCCTTTCCTCTTTCCTTCCTTCAGTCACGTAGGGAAAGAAGGAGGGATGAGTTTAATCTCCGTGAGTGAATGTAAGAGCTGGACTGGAAAAGACAAGTTAGCCTAGTTAAACTAACTTGCCTGACTTCTGTTTCTTAACTCAAGTCTGACTGATACAGAAATTGGTATCAGGAGAGGGATCCCCAAAAACAGACCTCAAAGGATTTTTGGTATTTTTGGTATTTGGTATTTTGATCTGATCCATAATGCAGTCACATCACCACTAATCAAATTAATGCTGGCTGCCGATTATAATAAAGTATCCTCTGAAGAAGCGCCTTAAGGGAACAAATGGCTGTCATAGTTGAGTTGGGCAGAAATGATGAACACAAAGATTGTGGTATGGCATGGCTTCGTCTAAAATGACAAGCTCGGGTCTTTAAACTTTCAGCTCCCATTTCCGAGCAAAGAAGCAGAGAACTTCAATGGCAGCCCTAAGAAAAACCTTTATGTTTTGCAGCCACAGGCTCCCCTTGCTAACATGAGCTTTAACTGTGCGAGGTGCAGAATCATGGCGTGCAAGCTGAACTCCACAGACTCACCGCGTCTCAGGTGTGGAAGTGAAAACACTGAAGGAGACTTGGGATGGGGATATCTGTGGACTCAACTTGAAGCCAAGGATCTGGAACCCCTAAGCCATTCTGAGCCCCCCTTGCCAGTGCAAAGAGAAACAGCCTGCTCTCCTGTGTCAGAAGAGATTAGCTTTCTCTGGACTGAAGAACCTGCAGAATCTCACAATAACTCGAAGGGCAATTTCCTTGCAAGAGAATTCCTCTTCTCCTCAAGCCCCAACTAGATGATCCCCTTACTGCTACGCATAACAGGGTAAGATCACAGCATTCTTCGAGGAACAAGTATAAAGTCAGATCCATAAAGTAGTAACTGACACACAAAAATAATTGCAAAAGTTTGCTCATTTGTACTGGCAGATAGCTAGGAAATCTGAATGATTCGAAGGCTGTTAGACCAAGGAAAACATAATCTGGTACCAGACTGGGATATTTTTTAAAAATATGAATCACTTCCCAGAGATTTAGGACTTAATTGTTAGCTTCTATAACTGGAAGGGGCTCTAAGAGTTAACTTGGGGGGCTGACTGCTACTTGGGACTCTATGACTGCCTTCCATTCAGTAAGTTCGGGAGGCTACAACTTTCTTGGCATAATGGAGAAGCAGGTGACTCGAAGGCTCAAGAAAAGAGGAACGATGGAATGCATTTATCATGTGCAGCTTGCACACACAACCCCTCCACCACTACACCCCCTAAGAGGGCCCGGTGCATACTCTCGGCACCTAAGGCTCCGGCTGCATAACTGGAGGGGCACTATATGGGCAAGAGGTTATTAGTCTGGCCCTTTAACATTCTGTCAGTCATAAAATTCACATTGCTACAAAATGAGAACCTCTCTATGTTCTCTCCTTGTTTGTTTCTTTTAACAGGCACTATTAAAAACCACAATTATTAAATTTATTTGTCTGATTTGCTTCGTTTTGTTTTTTTGCTTTTTTACCAATTTTTTTTTTCTCTGTCTCCTCCACTAGCATAGAAGTCCCATGAAAGCAAGGAAAGCCTCTGTTGTGCTCACCACTGCACAGTGACCATCTAGCACAGGACCTGGTACACAGGCATTCAATAAAGATGTGCCGAAGGCATAAACAGAGTTATTCTGTCTTCATCAACATTAAATTCTGGTCCTTCCTTCTCCTGGAATAGAGATGTCCATGAAAACACTATCCTGCCAAAGAGATGATTTACATCTAAGCTGAAAACCTGTACAGGTCTATATAAACTCCTCTTTGTATTTCTTCAGCCTAGAACTGATGACCTAGTCTGCTGATACCACCTTTCTCATTTAATTTATATGATGTCCAGGAAAACATAGTAAAGGTCAATTCAGTGCATCACCATCTGTCCCTTCATGAAAATGTTTGAACAGGATCCTGTTTTTATTCAGAACTGCATCTCTGCCCACAGTCACATGTCACCTCATATCACACGTTAATAAATTCTCAAATATCATTAAAGTATACTTTTGGCTTGCTGAGCAATTTTTTGTACAGGATGGAGCACTTTCTAAAAGACTGTCATGAGGTAGCTTTTACTTGTCTTGGGATCAAATAGATGGTAGATTCGTTCAGATCACAGCATTTCAAAATTCAACATTCCACTTCATCAAAGGTTCTATTTTTCACCTATGAACCTTAACTTCCAGCAATGAGTAAATGCTTTCATTAACGGCCAGTTTTATCAACACATGCACAAACACAACATTTTTATCACTGTAAGAGTTAATTATACACTTGAGCACAAGTAACTAAGAAAGAAAGAGTGTTAAGATCCAGGCGATATGTGAAGTTCAACTACTACCTAAGTTAAATGCCTCAGGCTCATTAGCGCCATGGCTTAATTCAAATTCACACCTTAGACAAACTGCAAAATACTGTATGTCCTGGACCTTCAGGGTTGTATTTACATAATTCAAAACTTGAAAGTTAAAAATCCTTAAATACCAAAGATGTAAAGATCTATGACTGTAACAGGGTTAAAAAAAAAAAAAAGACTTAGCATACTTAATATTGGTATCTATAAAGATCTGTTTTGTATATAAAGATGAGTTTATGAAGTGCATTTATATGTAATCTGTCCAGAAGGACCAGTTACAGTGTAGAAAGAAACAATAACAAAAATATATACCTCACAAGGATATCTGAAAGATAAAAAGGATAATACATGTGAAGGAATAAATAAATAATAAAGTACCATTTGAATGCTAATGGTAGGTAGTAATGTTAATAATAAAATACAGTATGTGGTAAGCCTTAAACTTACACAATGTTCTACATCAATTATATCTCAATAAAGCTGAAAAAAATACAGAAGAAATCTCTCATCTGAAAGAACTGGAGCAGTTTGTTAGTTGGCTACTCATAGAAGTTAAAGTGGGAATCCTAGAAAACGATAAATACACATTGTAACCATTTTATTTAATTTAAACCTTGCATAAATATAATTCATTCCCTAATCCTCTGGGCAGGACCCCTGCCTTCCATTTGAGTTTAGATCTGCTGACTGGTATTCCAGACTTTCCTGTCTCACCCACGCCCATAATGCAACATTTATGACTACAGTTTCAGTTCTTCTAAGTGCAGCAAAAATTTCAATACATATGAAACAATCAGAGAGCAAGTTTCTTATTTTCTACCATTTTTTCCAGTTAGTTTACATTTATCTTGTTCATCCCTAATTTGACAGCTGATTTCTGAAAGAACTTGCTTTTCTCACCTTTTTCAGAGCATTCAAATTAGTTTTCATAGAAACAACTCCCCCTTTTTATGCAAAGATTGCATCAGTGTGAGGAATATTAAATAATAAATGCACTCAGCATAAGTTTGGGAACAAACATAGCTGACTCTTAAAGCAAATAAGTTAACTTGTGGGGGTAAACGCGCAAAAGCATCACACTCAGAAGCTGATCCGCCACAAATAGCACACTGGGAACAGCAGTATGTTTTGCCAAGGAAATGGACGGCACTACTTTATCCATCTGGTTGGTTAATTGGACATGAGTTAACAATCTTTGCTACAGAGTAATTCAGGTCTCCAGCAGAGCTGACTAAGAAGAAAGCTCAAAAGATTCCCTCAATATATATATAGTCCCTAAAGAGAGAGAAAGAGAGAGACTGCCTTCTGTATTTTTCTTCAATTATATATGATATACATTTAGAGGCAATGATGTCAAAGAGTGAAAAAAAATGCAAGAATACTGAAATAAAGCAACAGAAAAGGAATTCAGGTGTTTAAGTAGAACATGATAAAATAATAAGAGACTCTGACTCCTAAAAACAACTAAATGAGTCAGAAAAAGACATTTTAAGGAAATTTTAACAGTCCCATATTAATTTGAAAAAAATTGATGACCCATTTTAAAGCACAACTTTTAATAATACAAGAAAGAAGCTTTCTGAACTATAAATATGTCAGTGCTACTGACGTTCAACTTAGATTAGCTGTATTCCTTTTATAAATATGAAAGAAGAGGGTGTGTGAAAAACTTACTTATTTCACTGGAAACTTGATTCAGTTTATCCTGTGATCTGCTGATAAGGACAACCTTCATTCCATGTTTCGCTAACTGAAACAATAAAAAACATCAAGCAGGTGAATCACACCTGTACATTTCATTAAAAAACAGAAATCAGATATATTCTCATTTTAAGAAAACCTGATAATATGATAAACCCAAATAAAAAAACAATAAATCTAATTTGTAATGAATGGACAATTCAAAATGAAGACTTTATAAAAGATTCTTCCAAAGGGCTATATTTCTGAATCAAGCTAGCATATAAAGGTCAAAGGGTTTCAGAAGGGCTAAAATTTTTACTTTTCATTTTGTACTCATCTACACTGCTTTAGTTTTTAAAATCATAAGTACTAGGGCATCCGGGTGGTGTAGCTGGTTAAGTGTCTGATTCTCAGTTTCAGCTTAGGTCGTGATCTTAGGGTCATGACATGGAGCCCTGCATGCAGAGTTGGCTTGATATTCTCTCTTCTACTCCTTCTGCCCCTCCCACTCATGCTCATACTCTCTCTCTAAAATAAATACTCTTTCAAAAATAAATAAATAGTATCTATTACTTCTATAATTTAAAAGTCAGCTTTATTTTTTTTTTTTAATTTTATTTATTTATTTGAGAGGGAACACAAGCAGGGGTAGCAGCAGAGGGAGAGGGAGAAGCAGGCTTCCCACTGAGCAGGAAACCCGATGCGGGGCTCAATCTCAGGACCTTGGGATCATGACCTGAGCTGAAGGCAGCGGCTTAACCAACTGAGCCACCCAGGTACCCCTAAAAGCTTTAAAAAAGATTTTGTTTTGGACTGGATACATAAACACTGAAAGACTGGCAACAAAAGAAGATTTTAAAAGATACTCTGTTGGGAACGACAAATGAGAAATCCAGGGGATCTGCCAAGATTGTCATCACAATTGGGCAGTATCATAAGCTATGGTGCCTCAGCGGAACCAGAGGGGAGGGAGGCTTGCCTTCAAAGAGTACTACCAATGCTCCTGCTTTGTACATGGCCCTCTAACTACCGTGGTCCCTATCCTTTCATGACATTACAGAGAACTTGAACCCTTTGCCCATGTCTGTCAATATCTTTTTGTCAATCATAGTCTTCCTTATAAAAAAACGATGCCATAGACTAGCCCAGAAATAAAACTATTGCCTAATAATATAGCTGCCTTTTGGAAAACAGTTCAAAACAACTGACTTGAAAACTAAGGATGGTCCATAATTACACAATATAAAATAAAACCATGCTACATTTTCCCCAATTCCAACTTACTGGAACAGAAAGTTTTATACTCATTTTTGCACAAAAATTTATTTTAAAATTGTCTTTGAGCAAGCGTGGGTTTTCCGATTAGAAATAAAGCATATCGGGGCGCCTGGGTGGCTCAGTGGGTTAAGCCTCTGCCTTCAGCTCGGGTCATGATCTCAGAGTCCTGGGATCGAGCCCCGTGGTGGGCTCTCTGCTCAGCGGGGGGCCTGCTTCCCCCTCTCCCTCTGCCTGCCTCTCTGCCTACTTGTGATCTCTCTCTCTCTCTCTCTGTCAAATAAATAAATAAATCTTTAAAAAAAAAAATAAAGCATATCTATTGTACTATATAACAGTGTATTTGTTTTTAACTTCAAAAATCAAAGCAACTATAAGAGATCATCCTGTATTTGTTCTTTCATTTTTATACCAAAAAGAAATGTCTTGAAAATTACCTACCTCTTCCGCATATGATTTTCCAATTCCATCAGTACTACCTGTGACAACTGAGAAAAGAAAAAAACAGTTCAGGTTAAGAACTACAATGAAGAACCAATACAATGACTCACCAGTTATACACAAGAAGACCTGTGTAATACTTTGATGTAAAAGATGAAGCAACACTAGTGATTCGAATTGAAGACGGAACACCCACCGCAGGGGCTAAATTTAAAAGACTGCAATACCAAGTCTTGACAAGGTTGTGGAGGAACTGGAACTTTCATACGTTGCTGGTGGCACTGTAAATTTGATACAATCACTTTGAAAAAAAGCTATTCGGCATTATGTCCAGAACTAAACATGTGCCTACCCCGTGCAATTCCCAAGAGGTATGAACACCTCATGTCTACCAAAAGAATGTCCATGGTAGCTTTATTTATGCGTAATAGGTAAACATGCCCAAACATTGACCTACGAGAGAAGTAAACAGAGGTGTATTCATATAATGGAATATTAAATAGCAATAAAAAAGAACTACTGATATATTCAAAACATGGACCAATCTCCCAGACATTATGCCAAGTGAAAAAAGCCTGACATAAACGCATACAAGCTGTTATGATTCCATTTGTGAAGGCCAAAAAAAAAAAAAAAAGGTAAAACTAATCTACGATGACAGAAATTGGAATATTGATTAGGGGGTAGATGACAAGGAAGGGACATTAAGGGACCTCTGGGGGTAGAGGATGTATATTCTATATCTTGATTTAAGTACATAAGTGTGTAAGAATTCACTCTAAAAATGCATACTTAAGTATATATTATACTGTTATACCTTAATAAACTTAATTTTTCAAAATTATGGGCAAAAAGAAGAAATTGAGTATAATTTCTTCTATGGGAAAGTATATTATCTTACAAGCTCAAAACCTTTTTTTTTTTTTTTTTTTAAGATTTTAGTTATTGAGAGAGAGAGCGAGAAGAGCACAGAGGGAGAGGGAGAAGCAAACTTGCCACTGAGCGGAGAGCCCGATGTGGGGCTCAATCCCAGGACCCTGGGATCAGGACCTGAGCCAAAGGCATAAGCTTAACCAACTGAGCTACCCAGGCGCCCTTCAAAAACCTTATGTAGCAGAAACATTTGAAAATTATAATGGGTCAGGCTTCATCATGGTATCTTATCTCTGAAATACTGGAATGATGCTTGTAACAATTTGGAGGAGAGCATAGCTATCTCCACAAACATTGACCTAGCTATGCTCTCCTCCAAATTGTTAGGGATGTGCCTCAAACTTCTCTGAGATTTTCCAAGCCACTTTCAAATTATGGAAAACAAGTTATGGAGTAAAGTAGGATTTTCTTGTATTTGTCCTAAAAACCTTTTTTCAAGTTACAAAAGGGCAAACATATCAAAAAATAAAAACAGTATAACAAACATCCATGTACCCAGCTTCGAAGATTAGCAACTTGATTTTAATTAATCTTGCTTCACCTATACCCCCACCCACTCCCTCCCACCTCAGATTATATAAGTAAATCACTAACATCATGACTTCATAAGAATTTCAGTATATGTTATTTAAAATAACCTTAATACCATTATCAGATTCCTAAATTGTAAGTAATAAATCCTAAAGTATCTAATATCAAATCAAACATCAATTATCTAATCAGAATGTAAATTTCCCCAAGTATTTCCAAAAATTTCTAATAATTTGGTCAAATTAGGATTAAATAACTTCCATACTTGAAATTGGTTAGTCTATTTTTAGACTATAAGTCTATTTACCCATCTACCTATCTATTTATTCAATCTCCCATCTCTCTCTCCTTCCCTTCTACTCCCTCTCCCCTCCTTTCTTCTCCCCACCCCCAACTAGTTGTTGAAGATATTGGGTCCTATTACTTTCCCAACATGGCATTTACTGATTGCATTCCCCAGATGTCATGCAACATGTTCTTCTGTCCCCTAGTGGTTACCTACCAATGCTTGATCAAATTTAAGTTTGATTTTTTTGGTAAGAATACTTCATAAGTAATATGCGTATTTACATCAGGAGGCACATGTCTGGTTATCTTTCTTTGTTGTTTTATCAGCAGCCACTGACCACCACTGAGATACAGAATTTCACTAGATGTTGCAAAACAGTGATATTTGTGTTTTTAGGGTTTGGGGGGGTGGGAGAGAGTGCACATGCACTGCGGGGGAGAGGCAGAGAGAATCCTAAGCAGGCTCCAAGCTCAGCTCAGAGCCCAACTCGGGGCTCGATCTCTCAACCCTGAGATCATGAGCTGAGCTGAAACCAAGAGTTAGATGCTCAACCAACAGAGTCATGCAGTCACCTCCCCCTTATGTTTCCATCCTTGTTATAAATCCTGTGCTCACACTGTTATCTCCTGATTCATCAATTTATATATTATTTATTATAATTGACAAGAACGCCCACTCCTCTTTATCTTCCATCTCCTTCCAATGAAATTATATCACAAGGCTCTGTCAATACTCAGTGTGTACATTATTATAATAACGTAACTCAATTCTGACACTAACCTTAGGCCATGGGCCCCAGCAAAACTGCCTATACTTCAGGCATCAGTTGCAAGTTCAGAGGTCCCGACAGGCATCTACGCTGACTAACTGACTGCAAAATTCAGAGTTCCCACAACTCCTCGGGTTCGGCAATTCACTAAACAAGTCGCAGGACTCAGGACAACTTAACAATTTGTGATTATAGTTTTTTAATAAAGGATACAAATCAGGAACAACCAAATGAATAGCCACATGGGGCAAGGTCTAGGAGGGTCCTAAATGCAGAGCTTCCATGCACTCTCTGAATCTGGGCACTTCACCCTCACAGAACACCAATGTGTTCACCAACTAGGAAGCCACATCAAGCTACAGTGTCCAGAATTTTTAACGGGCTTCATTACAAAGGCATGGTTGACTGCATCACCGACCATGTCACTGAATTCAACCTCCAAGCCCCCCTCCCTCCCAGAGGTTAAAAGGTTGAGCTGATATCACATGGCTCAGACCTCCAATCTTCTAATCACATGGTTGGTTTTTATGGCATGACCACCCCCCATCTTGAAGCTATCCAGGATCCCACCATGAGTCCTCTCATTGGCATAAAGCATCAGGGCCCACCATGAATAATAAAGACAATCCTATCACTCAGGAAATTCCAAGGATTTAGATTCTCCCCACCAGAAACCAGGAATGAAGGCCAGTCAAATTCATTATTATACAATAATTACTGTGGCTAGATAAATATATTATTCACTATTGAACCAAATAATATAGTATAATTACATTTCTTTTCTTGGTCAACATTTTTCTTTTCCTGTAATCAAACTGCCTTTTTCTTCCATTTGCATAGTTTTCTTTTTAAATCTCCCACTCCCTAACAGCCTCTCAGTACAATTTTCCACACAACCAATCCCATGATTTTTTTTCCTTTTTCTTTTTCCCATAGGGATTACTTCCCCAGATCCCTCCAGGTTTTATCCTGTTCCTCCCAGGGATGGATACTGTGCTGCAAAGCTGTTGTTCTAGAACATAACCTCGGGAATTCCCTTGGCCTCTCTCTCCAGTGTTGAAGCTCTTATTTCTAGGTCTTGTTCTAGTCCCTCCTTAGGGAGCACACCCACCAGTAGCTTACCAAGGACAGATACATGAAGACACAGTTTTGTAAACAGTTTTTAAAAATAAACCTTTCAAAGTAGTTTTTTAGACTTACCAAAAAATGTGAATACAGGGGGATCTCTATATTTCAAGTCAGGTTTTCCTATTACTAACATCTTAGATTTGCCACAATTCATGAACAAATACTGGTACATTATAGTAGTCCCCTTTTCCATGGGGAATACATTCCAAGACCCCTAGTCATGCCTGAAACTCTGGATAGTCCCACACCCTACATATACTATGGTTTTTCCTAGACATACATACCTATGATAAAGTTCAATTTATGTGAGACATAGTAAGAGATTAACAACGTTAATAATAAAATAGAACAATTCTAATGTACTATAATAAAAGTTACATGACTTGTTCTCTCTCTCTCTCACAAAACCTTATTGTACTATATTGAGCCTTCTTGTGATGATGTGAGATAAAATGTCCACATGATGAGATGAACTGAGGTGAATGATGTAGCATCATGATGTAGTGTTAGGCTACTACTGACCTTCTAACAAGATGTCAGAAGGAGGATCACCTGATTCTGGACCACAGTTGACTGCACGTAGCTGAAACTGCAGAGAGCAAAACCTCAGATAAGGGGGGGTACTATTGTATCATCAACAAAAGTCTGTATCTTTTTCAGATTTTCTTGTTACTGAATGTACTTCTGTTCTATGATAACATCCAGAATATCCTATTAAATTCGTATGACAGCTTAAGAGAAACTTTTTTTCTTTGACAGTTTAAGAGAAAACTGTTTTGATTGTATATATCTTTTTGTTAGAAAGTCTATATGCTAACCTCATACATAATAGTTTATAAAATTCTAAGCAGGAAATAATTTTTAACAACAACAAAAAATTGAAAACAACTCTCTACTGTCTTCCAGCACCAATACTGTTCAAAAAGTGTTTCACTATTCTGAGTTGAGACCATTTATAAGTGACCTCCTTTTTTTGTCAGTGGAGCTTTTAGGATTATCATTCAATCTTAAGCACTCTGTCACAATAATATACTTTTCAGTGGTTTTCTTCCATTCATTGGTGCTAGGCACTGACGGGCCTTAAAATCCATTATCTTCAATTCTGGCAGTTTCCTTATATTGATTCTTTGACAATTTCTTCCCCATGCTTTTCTCTTTCTGTAATTCTTATTAATCAGAATTTAGATATAATAGTTTCTCTATTAATCACATTTTTCTTTTTGTTCTACTTTCCTGGAAATTTCTTCAACTTTATCTTCCAAACTTTCGATTGACTTTTAAATTTTAGGTTGTCAAATTTTTAATTTTGAAGAGCTCTCCTTTATTCTGATAGCTCTTGCCCTCCTTTTTTCTTTTTAAAGGAGCATCTTATTCTTATTATAGACCTATTATCTTCTCTTATCTCTGAGGATATTAATTAGACTTTATTTATATACAGTTGACCCTTGAACAACAGGGACTTGAGCTGCATGGGTCCACTTATACACAGATTTTATAAATACAGTACAGTACTGTAAATGTTTTTTGTTTTCCTTATGATTTTATTAATAACCTTTTCTTTAGCTGAGTGTCAGAATACAGGCAGCTAATCCATAAATATAAAATATATGTTTATCAACTGTTGTTATCAGTAGGGATTCCGATCAGCAATAGGCTATTCGTAGTTAAGTTTTTGGGGAGCCAAAAGTTACATGCAGGCTTTCCACTGCACAGGGGCCCTAATCCCCATATGGTTCAAGGGTCAACTGTATTTGTATTTTCTTCTCCTTATATTCTCTCTCCTCTATATTCCTTTTGACTGATTTGTTCAGTCTCATCTTGGAAGCATCAATGTGGCAACTAGTGTGCATACGTGGGGTGACTGCACTAAGAGCCTCTCTCTAGGGTAACCAGTGAGCAAACCAACTTTTTTATTAGCGATTCCACAAAAGTCAGTATCTTTTCTCTGAGACCCTTCAGTATCTCTTAGGAAGCATTTCCCAATTTCAATCTTTTGGCTGCTGGGTAGGTGAGCAGCTGTTAGTCTGCAGACTTTTTCCTCAACCCCCGCTCTCAGTCGGGTGTCTCATGTCTGCCTTCTCCTGTGCCCAATTTCCCTGAGTCCCAAGCACATCTGGCTCAGTGGCCTTCCCCACTCCTGTCTTTTGAACTACCTGACACTTCCAGTTGTGCTTTTCTGGGATCTGAAAGCGAATCTGTGTATTTCCTAATGGCAGACAGTCTGTGAGCACTCTGGTGTCTGCTCTGTGAAGTCGGGGACCACTCTTCCACCTACATTTGCTATTACTGGGGAATGAGGGATTTCAGAAGTCCTCTAGTCTCATCAAACTGGAGCTTTCTCTTTCTCATCCTAATTTTTAGAGAGGATTTCCAAAAAGTAAAATAGAAATACAGTTATTTGGTCATTTTAAAACTGGGAAGTTCCCCAAGTTTCCTCTGAAACATATTATACTAAAGTAGACTAACTTTAGTTGAGAATAAGATACTAAACACACTTCTCAAAAAAAAACCGACTTTATACTCCAGCAAGAACACTTTTTCCTATCATCTCCTGCTATTAACTATCAAATTTAAATCAAATTAACAGCTTTTAGAAACTATTATGCGCACAACTTTGGCGACTCCAACGATGTATAAGATCCATTCTGGATATTAGGTGTTCTATAAATCACCCATTCTATGGTTACGACTTTAAATATTACACAGAAACAATCTGACTTTAAACAGATATAAATATTAAAAATTGAGCCTGCTCCTTTTAGATAGATAAAAATATCATTTTTCTAGGGGCTCCTGGGTGGCTCAGTCAGTTGAGCATCCAGCTCTTGATTTCGGCTCAGGTCACAATCTCAGGGTCCTGAGATCAAGCCCCATGTAGAGTTCTACACTCAGTGGGGAGTCTGCTTCTCCCCCTCTCCCTCTACCCCTCCCACCCTTGTACATGCTCTCGTGCACTCTTTCTAAAATGAATAAATATGTCTTTAAAAAGATACATCATTTTTCTATATTCTCATTCTCAAAATCAAATCCAGCATCACAGAGTTATATATAAGCTGAATATTACCTCACAAGTACTTTTTTTCTAAGAAAACAGGAAAGCATAAAAATTACTTTTATGGGCACAAAGAAACAAAAAATAAAATTGGAAACTCAGAGGTTCCCTTAGTCATCTCTGTAAGCACCACCGTAGTTCTACGATAATCAGTCACCTACACAATGGCCAGGTAATGGGGGATCAACTATCGCTTCTCCATCAAAGGAAGTGACAAATTCTTTAGTTCTCTATGTCGTAAGGTAGGTAAGTGTTTGCAATAATGTAAAAACATGACCAAATCATCTGTCAAACTTCAATCATAAAAGTTTCACTTGATGCAAAAAAAAGAATTTTAATTTATTTATTTAAGACACAGACAATGGAGACAAGGATTGTCCAGCTGCTTTTGCTTTTCAAGATCCATTCTCTGCTTTTAAGCCACATATATTCCTAAAGTAGTAGCAGAGATAGTAGCTGGTAGTTGGATAGAAAAATCTCCTAATCGAGTTCATTAATTTTTTATTTTCATAAAATAATAGCGTGATTCTCTCTATTAAGATGATACCATATGGTCTGGGGAGTCGACTTATCATTATTAATTTTAGGAAGCTAATCAAAGCATACCATATCTTAAATCAAAAGTCTTTTAGTGTTGCTTCTGGGGCATTGGGAAAAGACATGAAATAGATTACTATTTTTTGTCCTTCTTACTGTTGATATTTTTTACCCATGTGCATATCCTGCCTTTCTAACAAAGAAGTCCTTTCCTACCGTGAATAGAAAGATGGTACAAACTGAGCCAGCAGACTCTTTACCTATTCCACTTCCCCAAAAATCAGTGTAGCACTGCTTAACCCCCTGCTTCCCAAGGTCACTTAACATTTTTTTTGTTGTTGTTAAAGATTTTATTTATTTATTTGACAGAGAGAGAGATCACAAGCAGGCAGAGAAGCAGGCAGAGAGAGAGGGGGAAGCAGGCTCCCGCTGAGCAGAGAGCCCGATGCGGGGCTCGATCCCAGGATCCCGAGATCACGACCTGAGCCGAAGGCAGAGGCCTCAACCCACGGAGCCACCCAGGCGCCCCCACTTAACGTTTTCTTAAAACAGAGTTCCTAAAAATAAAATTTAATAGAAAACTTACTTGATTACTATTTACTGAATTATTTGATTATTGTAAAAGACCACCAGCTTTAATTACTATAAATAGAATATTAGAGTAAAATATATACGTATATATGTAACCATTAAAATTTTTAAAATTCATCAAGGCAGTACCTAAGATCATCTTTGGCTCTGGGAAATACTTGATCTAACCATGAAATGCCTACCACTTTGCAATGAGAACCAATGAAGCAAAGACCAGCAGCTCCCAAATCATTCAAATTAGAAGTATTGCTTGTCTTTTTGTTGGTTTCTTAAAATGAAAAATTTAAGCACTCAGCCAAAATGAAATAAGATGCCAAGTACAGAAATACCCCCAGGAACTCCTCCTTCTCATGTTATATGCACATCTGGGCCACAGCCCAGTTGGCAACTGTCTTCCCTTCTTTCTTTCCAGCAACTGTGGCCTGGAATATAGACTCTTTCCCAAACTCCTCAGCAGCCAGGTGTGGCTATGTGATTAGATTCTGGAAATAAGATGCAAGCAGTAATAGAAGCCCCAAATATTACAGTGAATGGCTGCTCACAGGAAGCTGACTCAGCAGGAAGAGGCCCCTTTTTGACCTTCATCTAGCCAATTCAAAAGTGATGGCAGTAAGTCTGGCGGTCTTGAACCACAAGTAACCTTGAGGGTAGAGGCCACAGGCTAAGGTGAAGGTGCATACTCATAGGAATCAAGGTTCCTGAGGACTCCATGGAATTACCATGCCACTTTTTTTTTTAAATTAATCATTTCTTTTTTTACTGCTTACCACAGCAAATCAAACATATATAGAAATTCTAGTATTCTTGGGCGCCTGGGTGGTTCAATGGGTTAAAGCCTCTGCCTTTGGCTCAGGTCATGATCTCAGGGTCCTGGGATCGAGCCCCACATTGGGCTCTCTGCTCAGCAGGGAGCCTGCTTCCCCCTCTCTCTCTGCCTGCCTCTCTGCCTACCTGTGATCTCTCTCTGTCAAATAAATAAGTAAAATCTAAAAAAAAAAAAAAAAAAAAAATTCTAGTATTCTTTAAACGGGGTGAAAATAAACTTCTATCTTGTTAAAGTCATGACTATAGGCCCAGAAAAACAAGAGTAAGCTGTCAATAAAGTCAGTTATTAAAACAAAATATTTACAATTCACATGATTATAAGAATATTTGCTCAAGGTACCTCATTCATATCATCCAGTTAATTCTCGTAATAGCTATTACCCCAACCTAAGCTATCATCCCCACATACACAGACCTGTCCAATGAACCTTTCAGTCCTTCCTCACTTAGTTCATGCTCTACATAGTTAAGAATTATCTTTCTCAAACACCATTTTTATGATCTCATTCTTCTGTCAAGAAGTGACAGTGTTCCCCTATCGCCAATTACATAAAACCTGAAACACAAATCCATTCACTTCTCCCGGTTGCCACCACCCGGGGCTACCATCATTCATCTCCCACAATAACTACTCCAACAGCCTACTAAATCATTCCCCTGCTCCCATACCTATTCCTCTCCAATTCACTGAAGCCAAAATGATCCCTCCAAAGGACAAATGTGACATCACTTCCCTGCCTAAAACCAGTCAGCAGCTTCCCACTGCCCCTATTCTTCACAAGGTCTTCCATCAGCTTATCTTTTACCCATCACTTTCCTCCTACCACTCATTTCCCTGGTCATGCTGAAATTTTTCCAGTTCCTACAAGGTAACAAGTTCTCTCTCTACAAAAGTTTTGCTCTAGTCCCAGTTTCATTCCAACCAGTGTCTCTGTTTCATCCTGGAAGTCTTCACTTGAACATCTCCTCTCCCATTAAGCCTTCCTTGAGCTCTAGACTAACAGAATCTCCTAGCTCTCTGCCCCCACAGTACTCCATACTCCCACTCCCTTCATGACATTCATCACAAAGGTTTATATAAGGGTCTGTCTGGGTCACCACAGTCTGACTGCTAGCACAGTGCCTGGCAAAAAGTAGAGATTAATGAGGTTTTGCTGGATGAATGAATGAGTAAATAAATGAAAAGAGATTATAAATGGAAAACTAGCCTCTTAGGATACGACCCACTATTCTGTCAACTTTTTTTTTTTTTAGTAATAAAGTCCAATCACCTACTATACACAACCCCATATATCCTGCAGCCCCTCTCAACATCAAGAAGAGGTGATCTAAAATGAAATTTAAGAGAGAGAAGTTTAACTTCATGATGGGTCTGCAGAGACACATTTTCTGTAGATGAATCCGAGACTTTGAAAAGAGATGGTTTTCAATGTTAGAGAGAACTACTTCATTCATAATGTGCCAGGTGGATATGAAGTGAACAAATCCAAAGCAGAATTAAGGGGAAGGGGAGATGGAACTATTTTGGTTTAGGAAAGCATGGCAAATTACCAAAATAGTGACAGTTCATTGTTCTTGTCATTAAGATTTGTTTCCTCCATTAACACTGAGTATTCAGATTTCATTTTGCTCTGGAGTAAATGGGTAAGTGAAGGTAGTTTTAAACAATATACAGAAAAAAGCTACAGGTACCATCCCTCTCCCTATTGGCTCTGAGAGTAGATAAGATGGCCAGGGGGCAGAATTGAGGTAGAGGAAGTGAATAAAGGGAGGAGGAAAGGGAGGTTAAAAAAAAAAAGGCCTCTGTCTTCATATATAAATATAACAGCAGAACCCAAATTTGCAAGCCTTTGTGAAGATGGAAACTGACAACTATAAAGAATATCCCAACTTGGCATCCAGAAGTGTCTAGCTTGTTATAGATTATATAAAATACTGGCAACTGACCAAGGCTCTGGCTTCCAGATTTTATATAGTCAACAAAAATACTTTAGTTTGTGTAGGTTAAAAATATTCTACTCTTTTTTGTCCTCAACTTGCTAAGAACAGATATTTTTAGTAAGCACCCAATCAACCTTATCAAAATCAAACATCAAAAATAGACTAGAGGAACACTGGAAGCAAATATGCTATTTTTGGCTCTTCTGACTCTTCCCTGCCACTACTCACCAAATTCTGACTGCAGAGCCCATGCATAAGAGCTTAGTTATTCTAGGCAGGTTCCTTCTCCTGACCCTTTTTTTTCCCCCTGAACACCTGAATGCAGAAAACACTCGATTGATTAAAGATTAATACTGCCGCAAACCATGACAGCTGCCTTTCCTCTGAGTGCTTTTGGGGGATGGGGAGAATAGAAAATGACAGAGAGCTTGCATCAGTATTCCTCCTGGGGATCTATTACATGAAAAAAAAAATGCTATTTCAATTCCCTTTTGTTGCTAAAAATAGCAGTCTCAATTGATTCAAGCAAACAGGGAAGCGGCTTAGCAGTGCTGAATTTAGAAACCACTGAAGTCCCAAAGAGCAAATGCTAACGTAGTCTAACACATGCCAGCTCATATTTAACAAAGAACAAAGAGAAGCATGCAGGCTGCAAGTTAATAAAACAGCAGCAACTTCCTGCATTTTTATTCGAAAAGCAGTGAAAGGGATACAAAATAAGACAACTATCACTTATTCTCCTAATCATATTTTGATGAAAAAGAAGTAATTTTACAGGAAAAAAAATACTCAGATTATGCATAAACCCAGATAGTGTGGGCATTTCTCACAACTCCATAGTTTGAAAAAATACACATCTTTTTTCAAGCACAGTACATCACTAGAGAGAAAGAAAATGCCCAGCTTCCAAATGTGCTATTCCAATAGCGAGGTCCCTTTTCCCACTCAAGTTTGCCCACCAGGTTTCCCCACCCAGCGGCCCTCTCTCACCTCCCCCTTCCTCTTCTCTTGACCCAACCAGAGACTGCAGACAGGTACAGTTTATCACTTCGAAAACTAACAAACAGAAAAATCAAACCAAAACACCATTCAAAGCACCTAGGTTCAGGACAGAGAAGGAGGAACTGAAAGCAGCATCCGCTTGACGCAGCCAATCCCGTGGGCTGACTTCCGGGCAAGGCCTTCCACCTTCTGCGGACACCACACCCCAAAAATACCTTCTGCCTGACTTTTTCACTTTGCTTGGTTAACTAAAAATCTTTCTAGGTAATGATTCATTTCAGTTACTGCCACATCCTCTGTAAAAATGCAAACCCTTGTATAAGAATTAAAAGGCTATCAAGGCTTGTGCGTCGGTGATTTAGCGGATTCAGACTGCTTTGTGGTTTCCTGTGGGGATAGCCAAAATGAGAGGGTTATGTGGAAAGGGCGTCATGGGTGTAGTAATTCTGACCAGGAACAAAGGAGTTACTACTCTGCATCACAAACCTACGAAAACACCACAGTGGTGTAGGGGCCAAGGGCAGGCCACCCCAAAATGTGCCACTTTGGCATACTGATTATTTTGAATAAAAGTTACAGAAGAAACAGCCGGTGCAAGGACACTCAGACCCTCCTCTATCCCTCTGAAAGCAGGAAATAAATCTCTCATCTGAAAGGTACCCTCCCTGTACTAAGAAATAAAAAGACATCCTTATCACCAGAGACCAGAACTTTAGAGCCAAGAAAGCTGTAGAAACAAACCTGTTACTTTTTAACTATCTCAGCCCAAATTCTGCTTAGAATTCCTTACTCGTTAAAGCTCCCAAACATGCTTTCTTCATCTCCTCAATTCCTCACAAATGTATTGTCTCTTTGCCCAAAAAGTATAAAAACTGTCTGCCCTGGTCTTTTCTTTGGGTCTCAATTTCAATATTGGGCCTCCAGGCACATGTAATAAAATGTTGGGTTTTTTCCTCCTGTTAACCTGTCTCACGTAAGTATTGTTAGCTCAGCTAGAAGACCTCGAAGGGTGGAAGAACAATTTTTCCTTCCCTACAGTGGAAGGACGTTAGGCTTTTGCTATTTGGGTACAAAAATCAGTGTGTGAAGTGGTTAAGAATATGGGTGGAAAAATCAGACCAGCAAGGTTCAAGTCGAGGTTCAAATTCCAACTCTGCCATCTATCAGAGGCTGGTTAACCTCTAGTATCTTGATTTCTTTATTTGTAAAGTGAAGACAATACTATCCGTCCCACAGTCATTGTAAAAATTCCGTAAGATGTTAATAACAATATTCAGCATTCAGGATTATTCGAGAATTAAACGGGACAATGTATATAATACAATGTACTTAGCACATAACTTGACGTGTAGTAAATTCCCAATAAATGTTAGCAATACACAAAGAACACTAGAAAAGTGACAGGGGTATAGAAAGAAAAATAAAAGAGCTACTATGGTTAGATGTGATACCAAAATTACAAACAACAAAAGAAAAAATAGGCAAGCTGGACTTCATCAAAACTAAAACTTCCTGCAGGTGCCCGGCTGGCTCAGTCAGTGGAGCATGCAACTCGATCTCAGGGTCATGAGTTTGAGCCCCATGTTGGGGGTAGAGATTACCTAAAAATAAAATACTTAAAAACAAAAAAGCAAAAAACCTGAACCTTCTTGAACATCAAAGGACCATATCAAGAGACTGAAAAGACAAACCAAAGAATAGAAGAAAATATTTGTAAATCATAGTTTTAATAAGGGTCCAGATTCAGAATATATAAAAGATTCCTAACAACTCAATAATAAAAAGACAACTCAATATTAAAATGGGCAAAGGACTTCCAGAGATATTTATCCAGAGAAAGTAAACAAATGGCCAAAAAACACAGGAAAAAATGTTCAGTATCGTTAGGGAAATGCAAACCGAAACTACAACAACAAACTAGTTTGGCCACAATTTTTTAAAAAAGAAAATGGAAAATAATAAGTGTTGGTGAGGATGTGGAGAAAACAGAGCCCTAGTACACTGTTGGTAGGAAATGTAAAATGGTGCAGTTGCTGAGGGAAACAGTTCAGTTGTTCTTCACAAGGATAAATAGAGAATTACGATGTGACCCATTAATTCTACTCCTACCTATATACTCAAAAGAACTGAAAACAAGTATTCAAGCAGAAAATTGTCCATGAATGTTTGTTTGTAGCACTATTCACAACAGCCAAATGGTGAAAATGACCAAATGTCCATCAACTGATGAATGGATAAACAAAATATGGTCTATCCATACCATGGAATTTTCAGCCATGAAAAGGAATGAAGTACTGACAACTTTTAAAGTACGGATGAACCAACGGTATGAACATTATGCTAACTGAAAGATGCCAGATACAAAGATCACAACTTGTATGATTCCAATTATAGAACATCCAGAATAGGAAAATCCACAGAGAAAGAAAGATTAGTGATTGCCAGGAGCTGGGGAGAGAGGGATGAGGTGTGACTGCTTCAATGGGTATGCTGTTTCCTTTTGATGTAATAAGAATGTCCTGGAACTGGACAGAAGTGAAGGTTGCACAACACTGTGAAGCTACTAAATCTCACTGAATTGTACACCTAAAAATGTTTTATGGTTCATTTTGCTATGAGAATTTTACCTCAATTAAAAAAGAATATCTTTCAAAAGTTAGTAAAGATTAGCTTTTTACCAAGGGCTAGACCAGAAAAGGAAAAGAAATTGCTATTTCTCTTGCTGCATCATCCATTGAATTTTGCTGCCACTGTCCCTTGAATTTAGGAAGCAAAAATCCAATCAATACATCATTCAATATACACAACAGAGTACAAAGGAACCTAAGTTTGGACTGCTCCTATGGGCAGAACAGCCCCTTTTCATGTATCTAATATTGAGAACCTATTATGTGCCAAACACAGGATAGCAAGCACTCTACAGACACTATCCGTCTGAACTGTCCCAGTACTCTATTAGGCACAATTAGTAGTTGCCCCAGAACTAAATGAAGGTCACAGAAAATAAGAGATTATAGCATCTAGATTTATAAATAAAGAAACCATCTCAAGAGAAGTTAAATGACTTGCCAATGGTCATATCACCCTAAATGTCAGAACATTAACCCACTACACAACAGAACATGACTTATAAACTTGGAACAACCTACAATACTCACATTAGCAATAATGCATGCTGCATACACAATTTTTGGGGTCCCTTCCTCATTAATCTGATAACGCAGAATCCAACTTTATTTTTCAGTATTCCTTAACCAGCCTCTTAGCCCAAGCCAGTCTGTCCGATGCTTCCCAAATATAACATACTAGGGTATTGGCTCCATGTTGTGCCCAACTCACTCCTCATATTAAGAGCGGCATTTCTCTCCACTCTCCACTGCCATCAGCCACCTTGCAATCAGCTGACTTGTAAGCTTTACAAACCACAACAATCATCAAATCTAGCTAATTGGCCTCTAGCATATCAAAGCCCTGACTATTCTCCCAATAGTAGAAGCTAAAGGATGTGTACAAGTTCAAAATAACTGGAAGCAAAGAAACAGAACCAAAGTTCCCTGACTTTCTGTCTGGTTCTTAATCCTTATGATTAATTAGATTATGAAACATGGTAAGGAAAAAGAGCTGACGGTAGAGTTATGAGATTCTTATCTCCAATGTTATATAATCCTGGCCTTTTCTTTTCTTTTTTAAATATTTATTTTATTTATTTATATTCATTCATTCGCTCATTATTTTTATGTATGTATGTATGTACTAATTAGAGAGAGTGTATGTATGAAAGAGAAAGAGAGCATGAGCCAGGGAAGAGCAGAGGGAGAGGGACAAGCAGATTCTGTGCTGAGCACAGAGCTCAAGGCAGCGCTTGATCTCATGACCCATGAGATCATAACGTGAGCCTAAACTAAGAGCCAGATGCTTAACCAACTGAGCCACCTAGGCGCCCTCTGCCTTTTTTAAAAAATGTAGATGGAGTAGCTAACATTCAAATGATAATTGTCCCGTCTATGCAACTGTTTTATGTTCAACATAAATTATCACATTTCCTTTACTCCTATGTAAGATAGCTGTATCTCATAAATGCTTATAGGCTTGAATTTACTTAAGTCCAAATTAGAACAGTCCTGTAGCTCAAAATAAGAAATATTAGCTTTTGGGTGCCTGGGTGGCTCAGTCAGTTGAGCCTCCAGCTCTCGATTTCAGCTCAAGTCATGATCTCAGGGTTGTGGGATCAAAACCCAGGTTGGGTTCAGTGCTCAGTGCAGAATCTGTTTGAGATCCTCTATCCCTCTCCCTCTGCCCCTCCTGCTCATTCTTTCTCTCTCTCTCATTAAAATAAATACATAAAATCTTTTTAAAAAAAGAAATAGCAGCTTTTGACATATCTTGTGGTTGTACACATTTAACTGGTAGAGTAATAACTAAATCAAACATTTCCTTTGCTTATAAACATTAGGCAAACACACTAGCTGGTCCATAGCGCTTACTACATGAGTTTCCTTGAATATACAATTCAGGCCTGATAACATTGAGAGTTGTAAGGAGATCTACTTGGTAATTCCAATAATTAAGTTCTACTGAATGGCCCAAATTTATATACACCAAGGTAGATAAATTTCCAGACAGAGTCTAGTGTAAATTATTTGGCTTGTTCCAACTTAACTCATCCAGTTTAAGCTTTTAACAATATTCTTCAGCTAAGAAGTGGGTAAAATCCTCCCAAACAAAGAGACCTTGGGTTTCAGTCACTCTGATAGATAAGTCCCTCCCCACTAAGACGCCAATCTGCTTTTAAACCACTAGGTTTATCACAGTAACACTACAATAAAGTCTTAGTTTGAGCCAGAGTCTCCTAGTGAACAATTTCTTCCTCAAGGAATAAATACTTCCCTGAAGACCTAAATGTTAATGCTTTAGTCAGAGGCCTCCCCATATCCCCACGTACTTTATACCTAGGAGAAAGCAACTTCGTTTGCTTGTCTTGCCTAACTCAAGTCTGATCAAGAACTTTAAAACACCCTCCCCAAAAGATAGTCTGATAAACAATTTATGATATATACCTTGAAGACGGAAATAAATAACGTATCAACAACAAAAAATTTTTAAAGGGGGTTTAAATTAATTATTTAATTTTTTAATTTTAGTGAGCTCTTCGCTCAATGTGGGGCTTAAACTCACAATTTCAAGATCAAAAGTCACATGCTCTACCAACTGAGCCAGCCAGGAGCCCGTCAACAACAAATTTGAGGTAGGAAATGAAGAAATCTAATCTATTCTCTCCAAGTTCTGCTTTTTTTTTTTTCCCCCCCTCATCCCTGAAGAGCGAAAACCAAGGAAGCACAATTCCCGCCTGTCAGAGAACATCTGGCTGGATCCTCATTCTACTTTTTAGGAAAACCCAACACTGCCAATGCAATTATGCTAAGCAACTCAATGACTATCACAATTTTCAAAATGAACACTCAACGAGATATATTTTCCAACAGAATCTTTTAAAGGAGCTTCATGTAATCCAACACCATTTTTCTGAGTTATAGAGATTGTATTCTACAAAAAAATAGCTGTGAGTTGACCAGCAGTCAGGGAAACCTATAATCTAGTCCTGGCTCTGCTAAGTGTCCCTGGCCCAGTAATTAACAATTCTTTTTTAATTTAAATTCAATTAATTAACATACAATGTACTATTGGTTTCAGAGGTAGAGGTCAGTGATTCATCAATCTTAGATAATACCCAGGGCTCATTACATTACATGCCCTCCTTAATGTCCATCACCCAGTTACCCCATCCCCCAAACCCCCTCTCCTCCAGCAACACTGTTTTTTCCTATGATTAAGTCTCTTATGGTTTGTCTCCTTCTCTAATTTCATCTTTTTTCCTCTCTTCCTCAATGATCCTCTGTAGTGTTTCTTAAATTCCATATATGAGTGAGATCGTGCGATAATTGTCTTTCTCTGATTGACTTATTTCACTTAGCATAATAACCTCTAGTTCCATCAACGTCATTGCAGATGGCAAGATTTCATTTTTTGATGGCTGAGGAGTATTCCATTGTATATATATATCACATCTTCTTTATCCATTCATCTGCTGATGAACATCTGGGCTCTTTCCATAGTTTGACTATTGTGGACATTGCTGCAATAAACATTGGGGTGCAGGTGGATCACTACATTTCTTCTTTGGGGTAAATCCCTAGTACTGCAATTGCTGGGTCATAGGGTGGCTCTATTTGCAACTTTCTGAGGAACCTCCATATCGTTTTCCAGAGAGGCTGCACCAGCTTGCATTCCCATTGTAAGAGGGTTCCCCTTTCTCCACATCTTCATCAACATCTGTCATTTCCTGACTTGTTAATTTTAGCCATTCTGACTGGTGTGAGGTGGTATATCTCATTGTGATTTTGATTTGTATTTCCCTGATGCCAAGTGATATTGAGCATTTTTTCATGTGTCTTTTGGCCATTTGTAGGTTTTCCTTGGAGAAATGTTCATATCTTCTGACCATTTCTTGACTGGATTATTTGGTTTTTGGGTGTTGAGTTTGAGAAGTTCTTTATAGGTCTTGAATACTAGCCCTTTATCTGATAAGACATTTTCAAATATCTCCCAATCCGTGGCTTGCCTTTTAGTTTTGTTGACTGTTTCCTTTGCTGTGCAGGAGCTTTTTATCTGGATAAAGTCCCAAAAGTTCATTTTTGCCTTTGTTTCCCTTGCCTTTGGAGATGTGTCTAGCAAGAAGTTGCTGCAGCAGACGTCAAGGAGGTTGCTGCCTGTGCTCTACTCTAGGATTTTGATGGATTCTGGTCTCACATTTAGATCTTTCATCCATTTTGAGTCTTTTTTTGTGTGTGGTGTAAGGAAACAATGCAGTTTCATTCTTCTGCATGGGGCGGTCCAAATTTTTCCAACACCATTTGTTGAAGAGACTGTCCTTTTTCCATTGGACATTCTTTCCTGCTTTGTCAAAGATTAGTTGGCCAAAGAGTTGAGGGTCCATTTCTGGGTTCTCTATTCTGTTCCATTAATCTATGTGTCTACTTTTGTGCCAGTACTGTACTGTCTTGATGATTATAGCTTTGTAATAGAGCTTGAAGTCGGAATTGTGATGCCACCAGCTTTGGTTTTCTTTTTCAGTGTTCCTTTGGCTATTTGGGACCTTTTCTGGTTCTGTACAAGTTTTAGGATTATTTGTTCCAGCTCTGTGAAAAAAGTTGATGGTATTTGGATAGGGATTGGATTGAATGTGTAGATTGCTCTAGGTAGCATAGGCATTTTAACAATATTTGTTCTTCCAATCCATGAGCATGGAACATTTTTCCATTTCTTTGTGTCTTCCTCAATTTCTTTCATGAGTGTTCTATAGTTTTCTGAGCACAGATCCCTTTGCCTCTTTGGCTAGGTTTATTCCTAGGTATCTTATGGTATTGGGTGCAATTATAAATGGGATTTACTCCTTAATTTCTCTTTCTTTTGTCTCATTGATTTTATATCCTGCCACTTTGCTGAATTCCTTTAAGAGTTCTAGCAATTTGGGGGTGCAGTCTTTTAGGTTTTCCACATAAGAGTATCACGTCATCTGTGAAAAGTAAGAGTTTGACTTCTTCTCTGCTGATTAAGATGCCTTTTGTTTCTTTTTGTTGTCTGGTTGCTGAGGTTAGGACTTCTAGTACTAGTACTATGTTGAACAAGAGTAGTGAGAGTGGACATCCCTGCCGTGTTTCTGACCTTAGGAGAAAAGCTCTCAGTTTTTCCCCATTGAGAATGATATTCAGTGTGGGCTTTTTGCAGATGGCTTTTATGATATTGATGTATGTACTCTCTATGCCTACACTGTGAAGAGTTTTAATCAAGAAAGGATGCTGTACTTTTTCCAATGTTTTTTCTGCATCTATTGAAAGGATCATAGGGTTCTTGTCCTATCTTTTATTATGTAGTGTATTATATTGATTGATTTGCGGATGTTGAACCACCCTTGCAGCCCAGGAATAAATCCCACTTGGTTGTGGTGAATAATCCTTTTAATGTACTGTTGGATCCTATTGGCTAGTATCTTGGTGAGAATTTCTGCATCCATGTTCATGAGAGATATTGGTCTGTAATTCTCCCTTTTGGTGGGGTCTTCATCTGGTTTGGGGATCAAGGTAATGCTGAGTTTGGAAGTTTACCTTCCATTCTGACTTTTGAAACAGCTTCAGAAGAATAGGTATTAATTCTTCTTTAAATGTTTGGTAAAATTCCCCTGGGAAGCCATTGGGCTCTGGGCTCTTGTTTGTTGCCAGATTTTTCATTACTGCTTCCATTCCTTGCTGGTTATGGGTCTGTTCGGGTTTTCTATTTCTTCCTGTTTCAGTTTTGGTAGAAATCCAGATTGGATTTCTTTGGTGGTGTTGTGATCTCTCCTCTTCCATTCATGATTTTGTCAATCTTATTAATTCTTTCAAAGAACCAGCTCCCAGTTTTGTTGATCTGTTCTACTGTTCTTTGGGTTTCTATTTCACTGATTTCTGCTCTAATCTTTAGAAATTCTCTCCTCCTGCTGGATGCAGGCTTTACTTGCTGTTCTTTGTCCAACTGCTTTAGGTGTAAGGTTAGGTTGCGTATTTAAGACCTTTCTTTTTTCTTGAGAAAGGCTTGTATTGCTATATACTTCCCCCTTAGGACTGCCTTTGCTGCATCCTAAAGGTTTTGAACAGTAGTGTTTTCATTTTCACTTTTTTCCATGAACTTTTAAAATTTTTCTTTAATTTCCTGGTTTATCTGTTCTTTAGTAGGATGCTCTTTAGCCTCCATGTATTTGAGTTCTTTCCATATTTCCTCTTGTGACTGAGTTCCGATTTCAGAGCATTGTTGTCTAAAGATATGCAGGGAATGACCCCAATCTTTTGGTACCGGTTGAGCCCTGATTCATGACCCAGTATGTGACTATTCTGGAGAATGTTCCACATGCACTTGAGAAAATATGTATTCTGTTGTTTTTGGATGGAATGCTCTAAACATATCTGTGAAGTCCATCTGGTCCAGTGTGTCTTTCAAAGCCTTTGTTTCCTTGTTGATCTTCTGCTTAGATGATCTGTCCATTGCTGGGAGTGGGGTGTTAAAGTTCCCTACTATTATTGTATTATTTTCCATGTGTTTCTTTAATTTTGTTATTAATTGGTTTATATAATTGGCTGCTCCCATGTTAGGGGCAAAAATATTTATAATTTTTAGATCTTCTTGTTGGATGGACCCTTTAATTATAATATAGTGTCCTTCCTCGTCTCTTACTATAGTCTTTGGTTTAAAATCTAATTTGTCGGGGTGCCTGGGTGGCTCAGTGGGTTAAAGCCTCTGCCTTCGGTTCAGGTCATGATCTCAGGGTCCTGGGATCGAGCCCCACATCGGGCTCTCTGCTCAGCAGGGAGCCTGCTTCCCCCTCTCTCTCCGCCTGCCTCTGCCTACTTGTGATCTCTCTCTCTGTCAAATAAATAAATAAAATCTTTAATAAATCAATCAATCAATCAATCTAATTTGCCTGCTATAAGGATTGCCACCCCAGCTTTCTTTTGATGTCCAATGATAAATGGTTTTCCACTCCCTCACCTTAAATCTGTCTTTGGATCTAAAATGAGTCTCTTGCAGACAGCATAATGATGGGTCTTGCTTTTTTATCCAATCTGATACCCTGTGTCTTGTGATTGGGGCATCTATACATTTAAAGTAATTATTGAAAGATATGAATTTAGTGCCATTGTATTACCTGTAAAGTGACTGTTACTGTATCTTGTCTCTGTTCCTTTCTGGTCTATGTTACTTTCGGGCTCTCTCTTTTTTTAACAGAGTTTCATTATTGGAACTAGACTGACTGAAAGAGTAAGATCTCTGATGCCTTAAATTAAAAGTTGTCTCGTTTACTGACCTACTCTTCTACCTTGCAGGTATGCTGGAAGGATAACATTATCTGTTATTTAATGTTTTGAATACACCTTCAATTCCTCATAAGATTAGGACAGTGCTAAATTTATAAATTTCAGTGTCCTATTGGATTCTATCAGATGTAAAGTGTCCCATGTTTTTCTTAATTGGTCGTTGATCCTTAAGATACAACAGCATCTGAAGCAATTCTTTAAATGTCACACGCCTTTCCATGCCATCTGCTGGCCCTTCCTAACTTAATGCTCCACTGCCTTTCCTTTTCAGTTTTTCAGAATGAATGTGACCTTTAAGATGCTGATATATTGCAGCAATGTTTGAAATAGTAAAATTGAGACCATTTAATGCTAAAGAACCACTAATTATAATACATTATTAAAGAATATATATAGTATATACACACAACATATACATAGTTTATATATAGTATATTTGGTATATAATTATGGCATATATAGTAATATATAGTATACACATATCTATATTATATATAGAATATCTATATTATATTACATCAATACAATGCAAACACAATGCAGCTATCAAAAATTATAGCACCAAAGAATAGCTATTGGCAGTAAAAGGTGTCTATAATATATTGTTCAGTGAGGACGAATTAGAGCAAAATTGTGTAGAGCAAACCTGACCATATTTGTTTTAACAATGTTTATTTCTCCTAAAGACCCTTAGTTGGAATTTCTTTCATTTTATTTTCTTTCAAAAGATTTAATTAAAATTCTAGTTAGTTAATATACAGTGTAGTATTAGTTTCAGGGGTAGATTTTAGTGATTCATCACTTGCATATAACACCCATTACTCATTACAACAAGTGCCCTCCTTAATGCCCATCACCCATTTACCCCCAATCCCCCACCCCCTTAGCTGGAATTTCTAATGACCACTATCTAATGATGAGCCAAAAGAAGTTTACCAATGATCTCGCTTATAAATAAGCCAATTCCCAGGTAGCAAGTCCAGTTACCATCTTTTATATAAAAAAAGATTTACATACACACATGCATGTATGTTTGTGTGTACACTGGAGAAGGTCTAAAAAGTCTAAAAGGTCATGCATAGACCAAGAAGTTGATGGGAATTACCTTAGAGGACTGTTAAGTACTTTTTCTTTTCTTTACTTAGCGGCATTTTCTATTTTTTAAATAATAACTAAAGGTATTTCTTGGATAATGTTTTTATAAAGCATAAAATTATATTCTGTAAATGCTAACTTAAACAGAATTACACTGCAGAAGCCCCTATATGGTTATTGCCACAGTGAGATGGTCTGCTTAATTAGTTAACATTTAAAGCCTAGGACAGAAAAGCACTTAATAAACTCAGACTTTCTGGAAATGAAACCCAAAAAAAGCACTGGACCTATTCTACCACTTCTGGAAAAGTGGGCAGCCACTGCCCACTATGCACCAACTGCCTGCTTCAGGTCCACCTCTCCTGGTCTGAGACCAAGACGTATAACAGGCAAAACAGAGAAACGGGACTGATCAGAGAGGGGGATTATTGTGGGTTTCAACTGCTCTACCCTAATAGCAAGTGCTTGAAGAAAGAGTTATAAAACAGCATTAGGAGATGGGGGTATGTTCTCTGGGGGGTTATTTATACCAACACAGTGCCTTATAATCATGAGTTACTCCTCTAGCATGCTAAAGATTCAAATAGTCTCAAAGTTCACATAAAGTTCCTTCTAAACTAGGTCTTCACTAGACCCTTCTACTCAGGTTTTATTTTAATATGACAGGGACACTTTGGGCAAGTTAGCAGATACCACATAAGAATACTCAGGGAGGGGCACGTGGGGGGCTCAGTTGGTTAAGCCTCCAAGGACTCTTGATCTCAGCTCAGGACTTGATCTCGGGGCTTGGGCTTAGGCCCCACATTCTACTCTACACTGGGCATGGAGCCTACTTTTAAAAAAAAAGAATATTCAGGGAAATAGCTACTGAAAATAATGTGAGCTGCTGTAATGTTTTACACTGAATTTGTTGTCTGATAGAGTCTACTTATTCCTTCTAACAACTCGATCTAAGAGAACCAACAAGGCCACTCTCGGCTTCAGTGGACCTCTTGGCCACAGTCCTCTCTGTCATTACGATCTGTCCCCATCACTGAGAATGAGCATATTATATCCTGACAAGTCCTCAATATAAAGTATATTTAATAAGTTTACCCTTTAATAGCTGTGGCTTCACCTTTATATACTATATAAATAAAATCTATTCTTTGAATCATTATGCAAAGCAACTCTCCCCAATTAACTTAATAGAAGTCTTAAGAATCTTTTGGGAATGCAAACACCCCCCACGCACCCAACTTTAGCTATTTTTGTAAATTTATATTTTCTTATACCAGGTTTTCTTAAGAGTGGACCACACCTGTATTCTGACAGGCTGGCAGGTTCTAATTTGGGACAGAATGTGTACAAGAAACCGGATAGAAATTTTATTAGACAGGCCATGTCATAACATTTGTTCTTTTTCCCCCCCCCAAATACTTTTATTTTATTTTTTCAGTGTTACAAGATTGTTTATGTACCACACCCAGTGCTCCATGCAATATGTGCCCTCCCCAATACCCACCACCAGGCTCACCCATCCCCCCAACCCCCTTCCCTTCAAAACCCTCAGTCCATTGCTCTGAGTTCACAGTCTCTCACGGTTCTTCGCTCCTACGATTTCCTCCAATTCATC
>CM052884.1:81194256-81210550 GCA_028534135.1 Potos flavus | reverse complement strand
TAAGAGAATGGTCAAGTTTCATTCTTCTACATATAGCTGTCCAATTTTCCCAGCACCATTTATTGAAGAGACTGTCTTTTTTCCACTGCATATTTTTTCCTGCTTTGTCAAAGATTATTTGACCGTAGAGTTGTGGGTCCATATCTGGGCTCTCTAATCTGTTCACTGGTCCATGTGTCTGTTTTTGTGCCAATACCATGCTGTCTTGGTGATCACCGCTTTGTAGTAAAGCTTGAAATCAGGCAATGTGATGCCCCCAGCTTTGTTTTTCTTTTTTAACATTTCCTTAGCAATTCGAGATCTTTTCTGGTTCCAAACAAATTTTAGGATTGTTTGTTCTTGCAAATTATAGTTTTAAACATTTGTTCTTATAAGAGTTTTTCAGATACTACCTAAATGTATTTAATCTTGGAAACTCATTCCATTAGAAGGCCAATAATGAAGTTGGGAAATTCCTCTTTCATTCAGTTCAAGTGAAGAATCAAACAACAAAAAGACACTCTCTCCATGAGTAAAGGATTCTTAAGGTACCTGTTCAGTAAGGTATATTCCTGGGGCTTGACTCCAGGAAGCATGTCTCTGAAGTAGGACAGAGCTCTGAACCAAATCACAATCAAAGGTAGGTCTCAGGCAGAGCTGCAGAAATTGGGGTAACTGTTTATATGAGCCATCTCAGCCCAACGCACACCCTCAATTTCTCCTTTCTTCCTCTGCTCATGCTTCTGGGATTCAACCTGCTTACACTTCCGTCAGCCTTACTCTCACCTACCCGATCCCTCTTCTTATCCTCACAGACAAGTAACCCTGGTCTGAGTTACTTAACTAGCTCAATTCACTCATCCATAAAATGGCAACAGTAGAAGTACTTAACTCAGAGACTGGGGTAGGAGTATGGATAGAAAATCCTTGCAACAGTTCCTGGCACACGATTAGCATGATGTTAAGTGTCACCCATTACATGTTATTATTACTGTTGTTTAGAACAATGTTTGATATAATAGCACTATATATTAGTGTCATTATTTAAGTATCTGGTTGCTCGTCATTATAAACAGTGAGAACAGTAATAAGAACATGGGAAACTGGGCACCTGGGTGGCTCAGTGGGTTAAACCTCTGCCTTCGGCTCAGGTCATGATCTCAGGGTCCTGGGATCAAGCCCCGCATCGGGCTCTCTGCTCAGCGGGGAGCCTGCTTCCTCCTCTCTCTCTGCCTGCCTCTCTGCCTACTTGTGATCTCTCTCTCTCTGTCAAATAAATAAATAAAATCTTTAAAAAAAAAAAAAGAACATGGGAAATTTTTTAAATTCAGAAATCTTACACAAATCTTATATTCACGGTTCCCAACTACTTGCTGACTAACAGTACTCTCATCAAAAGTCCATTTTGAGGGTGCCACCTGCACCCTTTCTCACATCTATACCTCTGTTGTGCCTTTCTCTTACTAAGCCTTTGTTTACTGAAACTCAGTTGTTCTCTTGTGGCCTAATTTAAATGGTCCTTCCTTTCTGAGGCCCACCATCTAATATATTAATAACTTGCATTTTCCTTTTGTTTATTTTGCCTCTCTCCCCAATTAGAATATAAGCTTCATGAGAATAGAGCTTAATAAATACTTTATTTATGGATGAATCCCTGTGCCTAGAATACTACCTGGCAAATATATTTTCAATAAATATTGTTGAATGCTGACCGCGCACTCTGGCCTACCCCAGACTCATCAAATAAATCTGTTTGAATCGCCATACTCAGGTGTCTTACAGCTGAATACATTCCCGACTGTGAAAGTACCATAGAATACTGGTGAAATATTTGTTATTATCCCTGCTAGTGTTATTACTGTTATTATCATGAATTAACTCGTATTTATATGTGCTTACTATGTTCTAGATATGACATTCCATATTTTTAGCATATTGCTACATAGAACAGTAATTTCTGAGGTACATACCAATTTTACAGATGAAGAAACTGAGGCTCAGGGAAGCTAAAACAGCTTGCCCAAGGTAACACAAATAGGAAATAACAAGCACAAGTTGTAAATTCAAGGTCCTGGCTCCAGTGTGTTCACTTTGACCTAGTGTACAATACTGCCAAGTCTGTGAAATATCCATAAAGAAGTCTTCTCTCCTTAAAATAACTAAGCTCTACAGGTTAGGAATCCTATTATCCGGGGCGCCTGGGTGGCTTAGTGGGTTAAAGCCTCTGCCTTCAGCTCAGGTCATAATCTCAGGGTCCTGGGATCGAGCCCCACATCGGGCTCTCTGCTCAGCAGGGAGTCTGCTTCCCCCTCTCTCTCTGCCTGCCTCTCTGCTTACTTGTGATCTCTCTCTCTCTCTGTCAAATAAATAAATAAAATTAAAAAAAAAAAAAAGGAATCCTATTATCGAAGCTGTGGTATCCACCAAAGCAATTAATGTGTTAGCCTCTTAGTATTTACTCTGTAAACATTCGTTAGAAAGATGGAAAAGTGAATACCAAGCCTGCTTTGGAAACTTAAGCATTTATAAAAAAGAGACAAGAATATACATTGTTTAAAAATCAATTTACTATATTTATGACTTTCCCCTTGTTTTCCCTTTATTGTGGGGATTTTCCTGTTTGAATTGTATTTGCCACTCAAGGGTCTGGAAGAAAAAAAAATGGTCTCCTAATGAATTAAATAATTGGTGTTGTACACATTTAGAGATAATGATGGATTTGATGGCTTTATTTTCAATGCAAACCAGTAGGCTGTCTGCCACATATGGTAACCCCTAGGCCCTTAGGCAGCCATTGCTCATACAAAATAATGTCAGTCCCTAGCTGGGTAAGACAAGGAAACACACACACACACACACACACACACAAAACAACTTATTTGGAGAAGGCAGAACCAAAAACTGGATGGACCCATGAAGAGAGCTTGCAACGCACGTTTCTCTTTTCCCCTCATTCAACTCAGTGATCTGTAGCAGGTTCCCATAAAAGACATTAAGCAGAGACGTGTAAGCAGCTGCAGAGAGATGAATGAATTGTGTGACGCTGAAAATCTGTGAATTGAAGTATCTAATACATGAACCGAAATAAAAAACATTCTCCTCCTCCAAAGAGTCGTAAGAACAAATCAAAGGGAAAAGAAAAAAGTTGGAAAGAGAATGAGACAAAGAACAAAATCTGGTCCGTGTGACACATTTATAAAACTGATGGCCTGTCAGCAAGACACTGATGAATATTTTTGCAGGATAAAAATGGCAACCCAGTGTCTAAAAATAACCCACTGTGCCGCAGACCTGTCTGGCTCAGCTACACCGCTGGAATACAAACACTCACTCACTAGTACATCTTGACTCAAGGTTTCACAAAGAAAGAAAAACTGAACGTTTTGTTAGCAAGAGAAGATATTTTACATGGTTTTAAATCAGCTATGTTCTCTATACAATATATATTTGAATTTAATTTCAAATGATTTTCATTTACTAAAAAAGATAAAATAAATGGTAACAGCAATAAACCGTTAACTCATCTTAAGAGGTCTTTCTCCCAAGCCAATAACAGTAAAACAGAGTAGTACTATGACCATCTTGTGGTAATATCCTAAAATCGCCATCTAAAAATAGAATTATAAATTATTTCTAAGCCATGCTGATTTGAATGGCAGATCTAGTCAAAATGGTGTGTCCAAATGACTGGAGATGGGGTGAAAACCTATTACCTCATTTTGCAGCTAAACTCTACAATAAAAAGCTGTTGGCTAAAATGCAAAAGCAAATTTCTATCCTCTACAAGCAGCACTTTAATTCAAATCCATTCACCTTATTCGATCCTTCCTTATGTGTTAAGATTCTGGTCTTAACTAAACGGTAATTTCAACTCTAAGAGTTACAAATGTCCAGGAAGCTCTCTCAGAACATTTTAATTACTACCATGCCATCATTTTTAATAGTAAAGATGAATTAATTCTTCCTAACAATATAACATGAACAATATCTACACTCGATTCTTTATGACCACACATACCCAGTTGGAATAAATAGGGAGTTTTAAAGAAAACAGATCAACATTTCAGGGACCAATGACATTTTCACAACACAATACCAGTACCACCAAATTCTTAATGGTATTCAGTCGTGCTACCCATTGCACTGTAAATACACATTAAATAATTATATCCTCCAATACTCATCCATATACTCCTTCCATTGCAGTTCACATCTCAATCTAAACAGCAAAGTTTCTTAATGAAAAAAATACATGTATAAAGAACCATAAGATAAAAACAATTTCAACTTTAGGAGTTTTAATTATCACTGATCTTCTTCATAGTAGGCATCACAAACTCAACAGTGGTCAAAATAAAACTCTTAATTCTCACTTCGAGCTTGTTCCTCTATCAGAATTCCCCTTGGGACCATCCATTCATTCCACTGACTAACCCAAAAGCCTACTAGTCAGCTTTGAGTCCTTTCTTCCCCACATTCTGTATCTAATCATCCACAAGACCTGTCTACTCTCTCTCAAATATATACCATATATAAGCACTTCTCATTCGCTAAAGCACCACTCCCTAGGTTCAAGGCTCCATCATTCGTATCTAACCTAGATGACTGTGAGGCTCCTTAATGTCCACCCTACTTCCATCACTGGCCACTAGACTCACCACATAGCAGCCAAAGTCATCGTTATAAAAAGCAAATGACATCACATCATTACCCCTCTTGAATTCCTCCAGTGACTTTCCATTACTCAGAATAAAGTCCAAAGTTCTTCTCATGTCCTACAAGATCTTTCATGACCTCATCCATGCTCACCTCCTCTACTACCATCTTCCCCTAGTACACTCTCTTCCTATTTATGTAGCTCGGCCAAAGGCCTTTGCTTTTTCTCAAACACATCAAGCCCAGTCCTACCTGGTGGCTCTTTTTACTTGCTTTTCCTAATCTAAAACACTCTTACCCCCAACGCTTCAGAAAACTGGCTCCTCATCACCAAGGTCTCCACTCAACATATCTTCAAAAAGGTCTCCCTAACTACCCTATCTAACTCACATAGCAACTACTCTCTATCCTCTTTACCCTTGCTTTATTCCATCAGAGCACATATCACCATCAGTGATTATATTATTTATGGGTCTAGTTGATTATGGTCAATCTTTCCCTACTTGAAGTTCTCTGTCTTACACATCAACTGTATCCCCTAAAAACCCTAATGTATAAATCAATCACCTACAGCAACAGAGAATACAAACTCAAATATCTAGAGAAGCCAGACAGGTAATGTGAGTAAAGCAGGTAATTTCCAGCTAATGCGAAAAGGCAAGCCCAATACTATTGCTTACTATTTCTCAAGAGAGGTCAGATACACAACCTTCTAAATGAAATCTTCCAATTATCTAATGTTGGCAACTTATTGTGCCTTTTTTAAAAATTAAAACCCTGTACCAAATATTGCCAAATTAACCATGTCTGTAAACCAGATACACACACAGGCCACCACTTGTTAATTTCTCCCCTAGAGTAAAATCTCCTAAATTTAGACTGAGTAGGTGTGAAGTATTATTCTAAAGATGACTACAACAGTCCTTCCCATTCTGCATGCCCTTTTGCAATGTACTACTGTCATTCCTCCTCTCAAGAGAGGGAATCTATTCTCCCCTCCCCTTGAATATGACTTACTTTGATTATCTTGCTTTGTGTCTTCCCACCTAGGCCTTTGGGAGGCCTTGCAGTCATGTGAGGGAGTCCACCTATAACCACTGAATAATGAGAGGGCTTGTGGAGATCCAAGACCCCAAAGATGAGGGAGGCCATCTGAGATCCTCTGGGCTCCATCAATACTCCAAAAGCAGCACTAGGCTTCCAGACATGTGAGGACATAATCTTGAATCCTCCTGCCCCAGCAAAGCCATCTTTGCTGAACCCACATGGTACCAAGGTGAGCCATCCCAGCCAGACCTGCCCAAATTTCCAACCCACAGCACTGTGAGGAATGAAATGATTTAAGCAATTATAGTTTTGTGGTAGCATGTTTCTCAGTAATAGAGAACTGAGACAGAAACTGATATCCAAAAGTCAGATACCCAAAACAAAAACCTAAAACATGTGGCATTTGCTTGGGACCAAGGGGCAGGTGGGGGCTGGAAAGTGGCAAGCAGAATGTTAGCAAAGGCCAGAGGTGCCATAAGAAAGTTGCTATTAGAGGATGGAGAAAAAGCAAGCCAGGTTATATAGTGGTGGGATGTCTGGCAAGGATGTTGCCCACAATAATGTGAAAGCTAGACTATTTATCTAATAACTGGTGGCTCTGGCTAAAGATACTTTCAGGTAGAATATTAAAAGTGCTAACTGGCTTCTTTCAACTGCCTGTGATAAAATATAGGAAGAGAGAAATAAAGACCTGTTTAATTTTCAAGCAGAATTTAAAGACACAGAATTTAAAAATACGGAATTTAAAGGCACAGGATAGTCTTGCCAACCAACATAAGATTCTCAAATTAAGAAATGGCCTCAGCGTAAAATCAAATGAAGAGTTTGTCCACAAAATCTTTTGTTGAGACCTTGGAAAGCTTTAAGTATTGCCTAACAAAACCTTCTCATCTATACAAAGGGACTTCTAAGAATCTTTAGGACTATCTTATACAAACAATCTAATCACTCCAAAGCATAGAGAAGTCTACGTTGAAAGGACTTATAAATGTGACTTTCGGGGCTTAGAATCAACCCCCAATAAAATTCACAGAAAACTCTCAATGTTTTTAAGAAAACTACAGTAATAAAGCTACCACCAGGTTGGATTAAAAGAGACAGAAACGGTTTAAAATGAAAAAAGTCTCTGAGGGGTTACAACTTCACATAGAGGGGAAGTGGGTTGAAAAAGCAAATAGGACTCATTTCTTAAGGAAAATAAAAAAGCAGCAGAGAAGAAAGCCAAGAGCAGAGGGTACAACTAATAGCCTCAAAAACAAATATATTGGGGGGTTTGGGTGGCTCAGTGGGTTAAAGCCTCTGCCTCTGGCTCAGGTCATGATCTCAGGGTCCTGGGATCGAGCCCCACATCAGGCTCTCTGCTCAGCGGAGAGCCTGCTTCCCCCTCTCTCTGCCTGCCTCTCTGCCTACTTGTAATCTCTCTCTCTCTCTCTGTCAAATAAATAAATAAATAAAATCTTTAAATAAATAAATATAAATATATATATATATATATTAGGAAATAAATCAAAGGAGCAGAAACTCACTTACTCTCATGATACTCAATGTGTGTAGTAAGAGAGCTGGCAACATGTGCCTAGATGGATTTCAAAATTGCTATGAACCAGTGATGGCTAGATTCTTCGCTTTCTTCCTCTTTTTGAATGGGAGTATCTACTGCAGTTTTCCCGTCCCTGTCTCACCACACTATGCTGGGTGTGGGCAGGTGAGGTAGAAGGGCAGGCAACTTTGTCTTTTTAGTTCACAGACTTCCAGATCAGAAGAAGCCGCACCAAAGCAGCCGTGCCTGAGAAACTTCATAAGCACTGGGCCTTTACTTAAATGATAAGATCCTGGACTCCGAGTTGATGCCATAATGAGAGAAAACCTCCAGGAGAAGGAAGTGTATTCTGCGTGTGGAAGACATGTGACTTGTTATGCTCAGAGGGCTGGCTTTCCAAAAACGGCTACAATAATACCTCCCATCTTATGCCACTGAGCAATGGGAATAGGCCATTCTTCCATCACAAGGTGGAATCTTTTCTCCTCTGCCTCATTCTGGGCGGGTCCTATGACTTGCTTTGGCCACGAGAATGTCACTATATGACTTCCAGGTCAAAGCTTTAAGATATCGTGCAATTTCTGTTTTTACCTTCTTGGAACTATCTCAGTGCCATGTAAGCATAGCTGAGTGTAGTCTAGTGGATGATGACGGGCCCTATGGAGAACTAAGGTTTCCCAGTCAACAACCAGCACCAAGGCCCCACACAGGGAGTTGAGGTCATCTTGAATCCTCCAGCCCCAGCGGATCTGCCTCAGCCAACACCTTGCGGAATAAAGAAAAGCTGTCTCCACTGAGCTCTGCCCAAATTTCTGATCCACAAATCATTAGCAGTAATATGTTTGGTTGTTTTTCTAAGCCACTGAGTTTAGGACAGCTTGTTACATAGCAATAGGTAACTGAAACACTGGGGGAAAGGCCAGTCTGAATAATGGAAATGTCTAAATGTTTTAATTTTGAAAAAACACATTTTTAATGCTTTTAAACATTCACAGTGACTTTTATTTTTTTATTTTATTTTTTTTTTAAAGACTTTATCCATTTATTTGACAGAGAGAGAGATCACAAGTAGGCAGAGAGGCAGGCAGAGAGAGAGAGGAGGAAGCAGGCTCCCCGCTGAGCAGACAGCCCAATGAGGGGCCTGATCCCAGGACCCCGAGATCATGACCCGAGCCAAAGGCAGAGGCTCAACCCACTAAGCCACTCAGGTGCCCCTCACAGTGACTTTTAAAATAATAATGTAGGATTCATTTCTTCATTCACCAAATATTTACTGGGCATCTAATATGTGCCAGGTACTATTTGAGGCCCTGGAAAAAGAGCCATGAATTAAAGCACCGTAAAGCTTAGTGAAAACAAGAAGACTTCAGGGATCTGCTTTAATAAATAAAATGATTTTTAATTAGCCCATCAATATTGTAAGTAAGTGTTTGCCAAATAACTAAATCTTGTTTTAACTTTCTCCTTGAAATTGTTACTTGGATGTTTTATCACTATACCAGGAGCTATTTTTAGCCCAGCCCTTCTTCAGACTGAACTAGAAGAAAAACAAGGTCAAGATGATAGAAGAACACGAATAAATTTTGTGCACCTGAATTTTCAGATATCTTCAATGTACTAAATTTATTCCCTGATTTAGAACATTAGTACTTTCACACCTTTGCCCCTGCAGTCTCCTCTTCCTGGAGTGCCCTTCCCCTGCCTTCTTCACCTGGAGGACTCCTGCTGTCCTCATCAATCACCCCCCACTCCACGTGCTTCTACTCTCTCACTGCATCCTATGCATACATATAGTAGTGCCCCAACACACACACTAGAGCCCCAGCGGATGCCTGAAACCACACACGGTACCGAACCTTATACATACTATATCTTTTTCCTACATATATACCTATGATAAAGTTTAATTTGTAAATTGGGCACATTAAGAGATTAACAACAATTAATACTAAGATGGAACAATTATAACAATATGCTGTAATAAGTTATGTGAATGTGGTCTCTCAAAATAGCTTACTGTACTATACTCATCCATCTTGTGATAATATGAGATGATAAAATCCCTACACAATGAGATGAAGGGATTGACAATTATACCAAAAGGAGAATCATCCGCTTACAGAACCATGGCTGATCTCAGGTAACTGAAACCACGGAAACACTACACTATCGTATCACACAGTATTGGGCATACCATATTACAATTTCTTGGTCTTTTATTTAATTGCCCCTACTATAGATTCCCTGCTCCTCCAGGGAAGTAACCGTTCTTCCGTTCTCAACCTAGAAACTTACATGTAATAGTTAAGTGACAAATATCTATTGAATGAATGAATGTTAAAACTTTGATGAAATCATGGTTCTCTCATCTGTAAAAAGGGGCAAGTAGGGGCACCTAGGTGGCTCAGTTAATCAGCTGCCTTCGGCTCAGGACATGATCTCAGGGTCCTGGGATCGAGCCCCACGTCAGGCTCCCTGCTCAGCAAGGAGCCTGCTTCTCCCTCTACCTCTGCCTGCTGCTCCCCCTGCTTGTGCTCTCTCTCTCTCTCTGTCAAATAAAGAAAGAAAATCTTTAAAAAAAAAAAGGGGGAAGTCAAGTAATTCAAGCAGAAGATGAAACTATAAATGCCTAGGAAACTATAAAGCATTAATCAAACTTTCTATCATTATTTACCAGACATGAGCACAAATTTCCTCTTTCTAATACTCAAGTTTACTCTCAAAATAGGAAGACTTGTTAACTTGAGGACATTCAGAAAAGCATATCAACTCCCAAATAAAGTTCCTACACATGTACATATGAATTCCGGTTTGTTGTTGGTTTTTTTTTTAATCAAGTCACTCCATTTTGAGGCCACATATTCTATCCTGTGTATCTATTATTTTAATCCAAAAGCACCAAAGAAAACCTTCAGGGCTTGAGACACACCAAACAGGCAAATGCAATTTAATTGGTGGGTTTTAAGAATCACAGGATTTTAGACCTACTTAGGTCTATTTAGACTTAGTAACTTAGTTCAGGGCACAATTCCTTTTCTTTTCACTAAATGTGGTTATTTGAAAATAAGGCACTTACATATTACAGTATTTCAGAAAAGATTATTAAAATGCATAAAAAGTTCTTTTGGGGGCGCCTGGGTGGTTCAGTTAAGTGTCTGCCTTCGGCTCAGGTCACGATCCCAGGTTCCTGGGATCAAGTCCAGCATCCGGCTCCCTGCTAAGCAGGGACCCCACTTCTCCCTCTCCTTTTGCCGCTTCCCCCTACTCATGCTCTCTCTCCGTCAAATAAATAAATAAAATCTTAAAAAAAAGAAAGTTCTACCGGACAACACTGCCTTAATGAAAGAAACATAGTTTCAAACCAAATTGCTGAGATAAGTCTTCCAATATAACTTTCAGCCTGCAGCAATGAAAACAATGCAGTATTTCAAAAGAAATGTTAAACAGGGGGGCACAGTCTGAGGAAAAAGAAATACATCATTTTTTCATAGGCTGATAGGCTGCAAAAAGTTTACATTAAAATTTATCCCTTCATATGACTAATATTCTAATTAAAGACAATTCATTTTGTTTAGCATACCTACTCTCCTTGCAATGTAGATCTTTTTCTTAACCTACATCTTCAACATCACCACCTCTAGAATTTGAAATAAGGGAGTGATTGTCTTAAAGCCTTCTCATCCTAAAAGTCTGATCATTTTCTTCAAATTAATATATCACACCACAGTTTTAAAGTAGTCTACCTGCTAAGACATACAAGGCATATGTTATTTGGGACCCTAAGAGCTAAATGTTAACTCTCTAAAACCTAACTTTAGTGTACACTTTTGAATGGCTTCTTTCTGAAGATAAAATAAACATCTCTTCAAATTTACCTGAATTTAATTTTTTTTAAGATTTTATTTATTTATTTGAGAGACAGAGAGAGTGTAAGCAGGGGGAGGGGCAGAGGGAAAGGGAGAGAAGCAGACTCCCTGCTGAGCAGGGAGCCCAGTCGTGGGGCTAGATCCCAGGACCCTGAGATCATGACCTGAGCAGAAGTCAGACGCTAAACCAACTGAGCTATCCAAGTGTCCCCAAACTTACCTGAATTTAAAAGAAACAAACTGGGACACTTGGTTAAGTGTCTGACTCTTGATTTCAGCTCAGATCATGATCTCAGGGTCATGAGATGGAGCCCTGCATGGGGCTCCACAATGGGCTCCACAATGGGCATGGAGCATGCCTAAGATTTTCTCTGCCCTCTCCCCCTTCTCTCTCTCCCTTCCTTTCTAAAAAACATACAAACAAAAAGAGGACAAATTTATCCAGTAGTAAGACTTACATTTTATAGCCATGAATTAGGTCTCTTCTTTTGAAATATTAAACAAAAGTGGGATCCAAAAATGGTTTAGAGAAAGTGCACAAATTCAATGGCATTTTCAAAGAATTTCAAAGTGCAATGGTAAATTATTTACTCAACTAAAAACAACAACAACAAAAAAGTATCTTTGCTTTGGTATCTCCTGGGAGGCAAGCTGTGTGTTTATGTTCAAGAACTGTATGAAAACCCAGAGGAAACTTCACTAATAAAAATCACCTTCGATACAAACTTGCAGAAAGCGTTTGGTGCCCATCAGCACCCTCTAGAGTTCAGTTATTGCAGTTACTACAGACCTTTAAACATAGTAATTCATTATTTAAAATAAAAGTGATAAAGGTAAAGAATTCTTAAGAAACAAATCACACTCATATTATCATTTTCCTTCAAAAATTTCAAAATCCCCCTCTAAAAGTCCACATACCATGCTTTTTTTATGAGTTCAGTTTGGCAGGATTTCTTTAAGAAATGTATGTTGTTCTATAAGACACTTCAATGCAAGACACTACGCCTTTTAAACTTTACTATGCAAAGATCCTTGCTGAAACACTTACAAATTTAAGGGTTTTATTCAGGTATTTTTATTTCTAATTGTCCTCCACATGCCTAGATTTTAAGAATCACTCTAAATGTAAAAAGGTTTATTTAATACATAGTCACTTAAAATAAGATTAAGAAGGAAGCTTGTATTTCTTGGATATTTAAAAAATTCAAATGACAATTCGTTGTAAAGACAATTGGCCCAAGTTCTGTAAGACTCAAGAAAAAGAAAGCCTGTGTTTACCATTTCTCAGATATTACTCACTAAATTATTTCAGTGAAGCATCCCTCCAATTTGCACCGAACATCAAACTACTATCAAATCTTTTCTGCTTCTGCTTCAACTAAGTCATCTGGTTCTCCCTCCCTCCCCCTGGCAGAGACGGAGGAAGCCTGCAGGCACAATATGCACATCATCATGCAGCAAAATTCAGCACCCCCTCAGTCTGGTTCTGGTGCCCAGCCCGGCCCTGCTCGTGTACCAGCCGGTGTTGCGAGCATGAGCCACTGCAGAGCTCTCGGGGGCTCAGGCATACAGAGTCACTATTCCCACAGACACCAAGAGACCAAAATTCAGGCCAGGAGTCACAGCACAAGAAAGCAGCCCTTCTATTTAGAAAAGAGGAGAGCCGTGGTCAGTTCACAATTTTCTGAGTGCTGTAGTCATACATACGTGCTGCAGCAAAAGGTTTCTTGTTTATACCCACTAAATTAATTGGGGGTATTTTTTGTTTTCAAAAACTAAAAAAAATAAAGTCATCCATCTGAATTCATGGGGGTGGGGCGGGAGGAATCCAATACTCCCTACCCTCAACTCTTACTAGACTTGCTGAATGTTTCATAAACTGAATACGTCATCACAGAGGGTACAAAACACAGCAATGCACCGAATCAGCTACTCTGTGAAAGGCGATTATGTCAAAGAGCTGCTAATAAATCCCTCTTTGGATCTTCAGCAAACTCACAGAGTACTCATGCATAATTTTCGTGCCTGTGATGAGTGAAAACAACTTCTTTTTGTAGAAAATAGTTATGCGGCTTGGATCTTACCTGGATACGATACGTCCTCTCCTCCCTGCTACTTCTATTACTTGGGCTACTCGACTGCCCTGTGTTTTCTCCACTGGAGGGCACAGTTAGCTAAAGGAAAATTTGGTGAAACCTAATTTGGTCCGTTCTACAGTTCCAGAAAAAGTATAGGTGAGAAGAGGTTAACGCTGCTATCAGAAAGGATCTTTCGGTAATATATCTGAATTTCATTTCTCTGTTCTTGAAAACCGTTATAAAATTTTGAGAACCATTAATTGGCTAACAGCTAAGACCAAAACAAAACAAAACAAAAACAGCAACAAAAACCTTTGTTCTAAACACCACTACCTATAAAATATCCTTAAAAAAAGATGGAAAGCAAAGAATCATTTTTTAAAAAGTGCAAATAAATGAACGACTCTAGGTACATAATAACCTGAAGAATAAATGCAAACAGAAATTGTCCTCTTCAACAAGAGTATACACAGCTACTAGAATCTCGACAAGGCATCTGCATGAAAATGAGGTGTTAAACCACTCAGTTCTTTTGCTATGACATAAATCATATACTTGGCAAAAATACTTGTTTTTATTTTCCATTTTTGCATTATCATTTTAGAGATAAGCCAATAGGAGATGCTATTTGGCAATTCATTCACAGCTCCCTTTTCTTTATAAACCTAAGGAATCCTAAGGATGCAGTGCAAAATAGTTTCAATATATTTAGAAAAAAGATTAGTAAAGAGTCACGTAAATACCGCACTTCTAGATAAAGTCAATAAATGTACGGTTTTCAGAGGAACTTATAAAACTTTGGTCTTTTGTTGTTTTAAAATCGCTTTTGAGGGGCGCCTGGGTGGCTCAGTCGGTTAAGCATCTGACTCTTGATTTCTGCTGGGGTCATGATCCTAGGTTGGCAGGCTCCTCACTCAGCGGGGGTCTGCTGGAGATTCTCTCTCTCCCTCTGCCCGCCCCCCACCCCGCACCCACACACGTGCACTCTCTCTCTCAAATAAATATATCTTTTAAAAAAAGACCATCTAAATATCATGTATTTTTAAACAAATTATTTATGTTATTTTAAAAGTGATTCACTCCCTCGGAACAGATGAGAATGAGCTAGGATCTCCAAGCTTTCTTGCCTTCTTCAAGCTCCCTTTCAGGGACCCTCAACTGTCCTCCCATCTTACCTCTTCCACATCTCACAGGATGGTGTGAGGAGACCCAAAGGCCATTGCGGAATACTGTGACCTGGATGCTCCAGATGATGTGGACCTCTTTTGAGCCATCTACTTTTCCTCACTCCTGGTATCGTCTGTAATTGTGACTGCCTGGTCCCATCCAGCTGAGAATTTTTTTTGTACATTCAACCCTACTGCCAATAAAAGCACTTCCACAGTGAAAAAAAAAAAAAAAAGTAAAAAAAGTAAAAAATAATAAAAGTGATTCACTAAAAAAAACCCAAAAGTCCCAGCTAGGGTCTTCAACATAATTCAGTAGCAGCCAGACCCACCACTGCCATTCTAAGAGAAGAATTCCATGTGCCTGATAACACAATTGATCATTCCCAATCCTTCTCCCTATTTATTTAAATCATTGCTATCCGTAAGAGTATTCTAGGCAGAGGAATAAGTTAGTACAAAGTTTGTGCTGTAGATGCACAAAGAACAGCAAGGAGGCCAGTATGGTTAGAGTGAAGAGAGAAAATTCCCTTCAGGTCTGAGTTCAAATGTCAACTTAATGGGAAAATCTTGCCTAATGATCTTATGTAAATTAGCAGAATACAAACTTCCCTCCATCCTCCTCAGTTATTGTCTATTATCTACCTTGCTTCATTTTTCTTCTTAGTGCATCTCATCACCAGACTTACCAAATATTTATTTGTTTGCTTATTGTCCTTCTTTCCCTATTCATATGCAAGCTCCATGAGAGCCAAGACTCTGCCCATTTTGTTCATTGCTATACCCCCAGCACATTGCCAAGCATCTGACACAGCAAAGGTGATCAAATATTCATACATGAAGGGATAATTATGGGAGTATTGAAAAAGCTCAAGAATAGAGAATACAATCTCGTTGATGATATCTTATCCTTGATGATATATCCACAATATAGGTCATATGCCCAGCATGACATACCAATTAATAAGGGACAGAAATGATAGTAATATAAAAACGTAACAAAAAAGCTGTCCATTCATTATCAAAGAATCAAATTCTTTTATTAATCAACAGTACCTTACCTTAAATAAGACTCGTTCCTTGAATACAAGAGTAGTCATCTTTCCAAGGCCAATGAGTGTTTCGTATATAAATGAGTAAGGCAGGAAAAGAACACACACAGAACACACATACACACACTTGCACACACACCTTCATTCACAGGGCAAATCTTTCGTATCAGAAGGGACAGCACCACACAAAGAAGTACAGCTTCCTTTGCTAGTACATGGCCAAGTACACAGCCAATCCGTGCTGACAGACCTGAAAAGCTTGATTTCTTATTGCACTACAGTCCTTTTAGACTGGGGCATTGCATTACTGGTATTCAAGATAAACAGTCTCTACATTCTTTTTAAAACAATATTCATACACACACATCAGGCTCTCCCGGTTCTTGTAACAAACTCAGCATCAGTAAGGCCATATCCCCACATAGTACACAAAGCAGAGTCCATGTCCCCAAGTTCCATATATCTTTGCTCCAGCTTTCCAGTGACCCAGATGGCACATTTCCCCCACCATTTGGACTTCAAAAATAAGGGAATTTAAATAACACTGAGTCTCTAATTTTATACTTGATTATCTTCCCAAACCAGGAATATCTGAAACAGATTTCATAATTTTCTTATTTAATAATATATTTATATGGAAATAATGAACACTATTGACTTCTTACTGGCTTTGGAATGTACTGACAAGAAATATGCACTCAGGATTGTACCAGACACAGACCCACACATACACAAGCCCACACCACCTTCACCTCTTCATACACAGTCCTAACCTTTTTCTAATTCCACCAAACTACACTGGGTCAAGGTCCCCAGATTACCAGGTACTCCCCAAAAATAAATAGTTACTTAAGCTAACTTAAAGTAGACTATACTAACTGAAAACCCAATATTCTTTTTTTTTTTTTTT
>CM052884.1:80865408-81193756 GCA_028534135.1 Potos flavus | reverse complement strand
AACAGAAAGAGCTTTAAGAAAAATGGGATTTATTCAAAACTACAGTGAGATACCACCTCACACCAGTCAGAATGGCTAAAGTTAACCAGTCAGGAAACGACAGGTGTTGGTGAAGATGCGGAGAAAGGGGAGCCCTCCTACGCTGTTGGTGGGAATGCAAGCTGGTGCAGCCACTCTGGAAAACAGTATGGAGGTTCCTCAAAAAGTTGAAAATAGAGCTACGCTATGACCCAGCAACGCACTACTGAGTATTTACCCTAAAGATAGAATTGTAGTGATCTGAAGGGGCTCATGCACCCCAATGTTTATAGCAGCAATCTCTACAATAGCCAAACTATGGAAAGAGCCTAGATGTCCACCAACAGATGAATGAATAAAGAAGATGTAGTATATATATACAATGGAATACTATTCAGCCATCAAAAAAATGAAATCTTGCCATTTGCAATGACGTGGATGGAACTAGAGGGTATTATGCTAAGCAAAATAAGTCAGAGAAAGACAATTATCATATGATCTCTCTAATAGGAATTTGAGAGGCAGGGCGGGGGTTCGTGGGGGGAAGGGAGGGAAAAATGAAACAAGATGGGACTGGGGAGGGAGACAAACCATAAGAGACTCTTAATCTCACGAAACAAACTGAGGGTTGCTGGAGTGGAGGGGGGTGGGAGGGATGGGGTGGCAGGGTGATGGACATTGGGGAGGGGATGTGCTATGGTGAGTGCTGTGAATTGTGTAAGACTGATGATTCACAGACCTGTACCCCTGAAACAAATAATACATTACATGTTAATTTAAAAAGGGGGGATTTATTATCTCAAAATAATAGGAAAGTATAAGGCACCTCCACGGGAAGTGCATTCCGAAGCTCAGTGCCAGCATCAAGTCCCAGGTGCTTCCATCTCTCTGTTCTGCAGTCCTCAGTGTGTTGGCTCTTCCCCCAGTTTGTACCCTCTGGTCCCAAGGATGGCTGCAGGCCATCACATTGTCACCTAACACTTGCTTCTGTCTCTTTTTACTGAGGAGGAAAGGCTTCTCAGAAGCCCTGCCTCTAGCAGATCACCTCTCACGTCTCACTGGCCAGGAACCGTGATACATGCCCATTCCTAAACCAGCAACACCATTCAGCAACCATTCCTGAAGCCAGCAACACCCAAGTGCACGGTGGACAGAAATTCTATCAAATTATTGTTCCTTCCCGCCAACAGCCCTCAGCCAACGACTAATGGCTATTGGTGTATAAATAAATATCTGAGCTTCCTGGACCTGCAGGTGAGATAACTCTGAAACTTGTGCCCTGCACTAGCTCTAGAGTTCTACGGTGGGATCAGGTTCTAGTTGACCACATTGCTTAATAATGCCCCCTGTACTAGCTGTGTTCCCTTCCCTGTCTTACTCCCTCCTGGTGTTTCTTAGGATCACCTTCCAAATAAACTGACTGCACCTGAATCACTGTCCTTCAATATCTGCTTCTGGGACAAGCCAAAGACAGGAATACAAAAGGAGAGAAAAGCAAATGTTTCCAGTTGCAGTAATAGTAACAAATAAGTTGTCAAAAAAAAATATTAACTCATGAATTTCAAAGAAGTAATGAATTTTGAAGCAAATATTATTAAAAGACTTGGGTTTTATATATAGTCCTCAACTTTGCTAAATTTTAAAAAATTAGATTTCAAGTACATTCTAGAAAATATTCCCTCATTTCCAAGATAATACCTTTGCTATAGAGATCTAAAAGGTACTGCTTTGTCATCAATCTTGTAATTCATAAGCATCTAGCTGAAATCAAGATGAGAACAATAGAAAATCTTTCACTAAAGAAAGAAGCACTCTAAATATCTTTAAGCCTGAGACAGGAACAGTGAGGTTTTGAGTAAGAAATGATGGGAACTTATAATCACCTTTTATAATAATGCTTGTAATACAATAATAGGACTTGAAACAGTTATGTCAAGTTTGAAAGTCTTCCAATTATATCACAGTTGAAATAACATTTTGCTACCAATATTTTAACGATATCGTTAATCCACTATACCTAACCATAGCTTTGGTATATATTAAAAATAAAGTTGAAGCTTTAAGGTACTTCTTTAAAACTAACACAATTTGTGGTTAAATTAGATTCACTCTTAATACAGAAACCCAGTTTACATTCACAAAGTTGTAAAAAAAATTTTTTGTTTTAGGTACATTCTGAAATTGACATATATTAGGTAATCACATCAGAGGAGACTCAGGTGTTGATCACGACAAAGTTGCAACAGATCTCAAAATAAATCTCTGAAGCAAATTAAACCTCACATAAACAATTTAATCAACTCCTGGGGCAATTCTATTTCTAGATTTCTAATTGAAAATGGAAAGGGAAAAAAAGGCCCAATGTCTAATATGTGTAAAATGCTTTGCACTGTCTACAAAGAGGATTCAGAGACACTTAACATCTCTGAAGACAAAGTGTGTATCTTTAGACATATTGAAAAATGAAATAAACAGTGTGGCTGACCAAAGATTTCACAGCTAATAAGTGTCAAAGTGAGAAGGTGGAATATGAACTCAGGTCTTCTGATAAGTTCTATATACTTTCCACCATACTTCCCTGCTCTTGTGCCTAAAATGAAACAGCATTACCGAACTTAGGAACTAAGGCACAAAGTGCTACATGGGATACACTCCATTCAAACCATTCAAAAATACTGTTGTCCCTTTCCTAAAATATTACATACTGAGGCTCCAAAATTTCCTATAGCATATACTTTATGACAACTACAAACAACCGCTGAACCAAAGGACTTTGGTAAAGAACTTAGGACATTAGACTCACTCTGGTGCTAATCTCTTGAAAGACTGCCTAACATCCACACAGAACCAGTCAGAGACCAATCTCATTATCTCCCTCCCAGAGCCTGCTCCTTCTCTTTGTTTCCAACTAGTGCCATCATCTGCCCAGAGTCCACACATACTGCAGTCCTTCTTCACTTTGCAGTCTCCTTCACCCCCATGACCCATTTATGACAAAGGCTTGCAACTTGAACCTCCTCTCTCTCGTCTGACTCCCCTCCTCAGTCCCTGCCCTCATTATCTTGACCCAAACCACCATCACCCAATGCCTGGCTTACCACCACCACTGCCGCCGCCACCCTCCTACTGATCTCCTTTCTCCTGAGCTGCTCTCTTCACATCCATTCTCCAACATCTTGGTTGTCAAAAATATAAATTTGATCACGACACTCAACTGCTTAAAATCTTTCAATGACTTCCCGCTGCCCTTAGGATAAATAAAACTCTCACCAGAGCTGCAAGGTCCTTTATGACTACCCATCCACACACCCCCACCCCCACTTCTCCAGCCTTACCTCTTGCTTCTCTCCTCCAGGACTCTCAGCCCAAAGTTCCTGAATGTTCAGTCCCTCTACTCAAAGTACTCCCCTGTCCTCCAACTCCCCTCATCTGCTCATCTTTAATTCACCAGTGTAATTTGCAGTGGTTAACAGGAAGTTCAGAAGACAGAGTTCAAATCCGGGGTCCTCCTCCACTTACTAGCTATGTGACTTTGATCAAATCATTTGCCTTCTCTATTAACTTAGCTTTCTTTCAGTAAAATGGGGATATTAATAAGACCTACCTTATTGGATTATGTGAGGATTAAGTAAATTCACTGAGGTATTTAGAAAAGTATCTGGTACATGGTTAGCTTTTTTATAAATATTACATCTTACTACCATTATTAACATCATCATCTTCTTCCCTCTACTCTTTTTCTTCCATACTTTGGATTAAATGTTATTTCTTCTAGAAAACCTTCTCTAAGTCCCTGAACTAGGTTAGTGCCTCCAAAGCTGGTCCTATTACACTTTCCAGAGCTGCTTATATAATGATCTGTGTCCTCTGCTAGACCAATGGAGACAGAGACTGTGGCTTTCTTAGTCACCACTATATTTCCATACTCAGTACTGAGTATGGCACACAGCCAACTAATTGGCTAATTAAACCTAGGACCATTTTCTTTCTTCGTCATTTGGAGGACTTAACATTTTTTAAAAAGAAAAAAAAATAATTAGAACATTTTCTCTAGTTTCCTGGACCTGTAAGAATCACCAGTACAGGGGTGCCTGGGTGGCTCAATCCGTTAAGCATTTGCCTTTGGCTCACATCATGATCCCAGAGGCCCAGGATCAGGATGAATGGAGCCCGCATTGGGCTCCCTGATCGTTGGGGAGTCTGCTTCTCCCTCTCCTTCTGCCCCTCCCCTGCTCGTGCTCACTCACTCTCTCCTTCTCGCAAATAAATAAATAAAATCTTAAAAAAAAAAATCATCAGTATGTATCACTTACATTAATTTCACAATAAAGATAATTTTTGAAAAATCCACCTATAAAGAAAGGAGTCAGACTTAAAGCTTTCTTTCCTCTAAATGTAATAAACTAAAAACAAAAGGGGGGGTGGCGCCTGGGTGGCTCAGTTGGTTAGGCGGCTGCCTTCAGCTCAGGTCATGATCCCAGGGTCCTGGGACTGAGCCCTGCATCAGGCTCCCTGCTCGGCGGGGAGCCTGTTTCTCTCTCTCCCTCTGCCTCCTGCTCTGCCTGCTTGTGCTCTCTGTCAAATAAAAAAAAAATCTTCAAAAAAAAAAAAAAAACAAAGAATAAAAAAAAAAGCCACCAAAAAAAATAGTATCACAGAAAATAATAAAATATTCAATTCTTTCTAGTTAAGCTTCCAAAGTCTTCAGCTATCCTTCTATGATCCTACTTAAATTAAAGCTTCTATTATTTGCATCTACCAAAACATCACTTATTGAGACCCCTACTCTCACCCCAAAGCTCCAATTAGTAAAGACTGGGAAATACTGGATGTGCTGCTTGCGGTTCTCATTGTATAGCAACATACTTAAGTTCCAAGTGGTTGGGGTTTTTTTTCCCCTAATCTATTTCAAATGCAGAAACTCAGAATTAGCCTAAAATAGAATCTCCATTTCACTGTCAAAGTTATAAGTAAATATTTAGTACAGAAATCACTGGGAGTTTTAACACCATTATAAATCAAGCCCTGGTACCAAGAAAAGACATCCAGCTACAAAGTGTGCATGCGTTAGTCCACTGTCTTCTTCTAGGGCTGGCTTGACCATAGTCCGGTGTTTCCCAAAAAGTGTGATCTTAAGAATCATCTTATTTGTTAAAAATACATACGCCACGGATTCCGGAAGAAACAAGAGTACGGCGTGAACATGGGGAAGCAAAAGAAAGCAAGAAAGTATGCGACTATGAAGCGAATGCTTAGTCTCCGAGATCAGAGGCTTAAAGAAAAGGATAGATTAAAACCTAAAAAAAAAGAAAAGAAAGATCCCAGTGCACTCAAGGAAAGAGAAGTCCCCCAACATCCTTCCTGCTTATTCTTCCAATATAACACACAGCTGGGCCCACCTTACCACATCCTGGTTGATACCAACTTTATCAACTTTTCCATTAAAGCCAAACTTGACTTAGTACAGTCAATGATGGACTGTCTTTATGCCAAGTGTATCCCTTGTATCACTGTGTAATGGCTGAAATTGAGAAACAGGGGCAGAAGTATAGAGTGGCTCTAAGGACTGCCAAGGATCCAAGATTTGAACGATTACCATGCACACACAAAGGAACCTATGCAGATGACTGCTTAGTACAGAGAGTGACTCAGCACAAGTGTTACATTGTGGCCACAGTTGACCGGGACCTTAAACGAAGGATCCGGAAGATCCCTGGAGTTCCCATCATGTACATTTCTAACCATAGGTACAACATTGAGTGGATGCCAGATGATTATGGAGCCCCTCGGTTCTAATTCTTAAAAGATAGAGTTCCTCTGTCTTCCTTTACCAACTTTTCCTGTTGCCAGTTCATATTAGCAACATGCTATAGCATGAATTATTCTTCTTACCCTTTCGTCTGTTATGAGCTGAGTATGGTTAAATACACTCACTTTTTGATGTTTTGAAATTGATATTTTGTATCGTTTTAAATATTGTTGCATCTTTTTATAAATCAGATGATTGCTCATAAAAAAAAATACATACGCCACATTCTTTTCTTAGATTTTGATTTAGTAGGTCTATGGTGAAGCCCTAGACTCTGTATTTTTTTTTTAAACTTGACATGTTTATTTTTTTTTTTAAGATTTTTATTTATTTATTTATTTGACAAGCATTGGGGGTTTTGTTTGTTGAGATATAATGACATCTGACATTATACTAGTTTCAGGTATACAACATAATGATTTGATAGTTGTATATATTGTGAAATGATCACCTCAGTAAGTCTAGGTAACATTCCTCACCATACATATTTACAGAGTTTTTTTCCTTGTGAATTTTTTCCTGCCCAATGTGGGCCCTGAACTCATGACCCCAAGACCAAGGGTCACGTGCTCCATCGACTGAGTCAGCCAGACACCCCTTGTGATGAGAACTTTTAAGATTTAATCTCTTTGCGACTCCTAAACTCATGAAACAAACCGAGGGTGGCTGGGGGGTAGGGGCGGGTAGGGACAAGGTGGCTGGGTTATGGACATTGAGGAGGGTATGTGCTATCCTAAGTGCTGTGAAATGTGTAAGCCTGAGGATCCACAGACATGTGTACCCTGGGGCAAATAATACATTATGCGTTAATTAAAAAATAAATAAATAAATAAAAATTAAAAAAAAGATTTAATCTCTTTGCATATTGACAGTAAAGTATTATCAACTACAGTTGCCATACTGTACATTACATCCCATGACTTACTTATTTTTCCAAGCTTTTGTTTTTAAACTTAGAAGCACTTAAATCTGATCAATACACTAGTTACTGTGGGAAAAGAAAAAGAATATATAATGGGGGCACACACTCCCTTCCCTTCAGATTCTAAAATCTGAGGAGAAATTAAACATACTCACATGAAGACACTTAAGAATAACAAGAATAAAAACATTATCAATTCAATGCACATAACTATATCACACTTAAAACATTTAATTGGTTATGGAGAAGATGTTAAATGTTAGTAGTAGAAAGTAGAAAATGTCTCCCTAAAACTGCCGGTTACCACCATTTATTCAAAGAAGGCTGCACAGGATGAAGATACCAATTTTATGGGGGAGAAAACTTACTAGTGCTATTTATACACAAAAATTAATTCTAATAGTCCTAACTTCGATTGAACAAATTATTTACCTAATTTTAATCACATTTAGCCCTAATTATTCAAGTATCATCTCTGCTGCTTTGTTTGCCAAATTATTTCAGTTCATCCCTTCAACTGATACAAAGAAGCTATTTAAGATGAAGTACTCTTAATTTTCTTTTTCAAAGATTCCCTGAATTTGAAGAGGTAAAGGAAATATTTTAAGATTCAGGCCACCACATATATAATGTTACAAATAACAACTTGATCATTTCTTCTGCTTAAGTACTTAAAAAAGAGATTTTTCTAACAATCCAGGGTATACTGAACTCAACAATCACAATGTCACTTTATGACATCCCAGTGTTCTGGTTCAAATTTCATTTCTAAATCTTTTAAATATTGCCTTCAATTTAGCAAGTATCCCTCCTCTGGGACAAATCTTTTCAATAGTGATTTGAGTTATTAGTCTCTACAGTCTATTTTAGATAGTTTTTAAAAAGTTATTAACATGACTCTTTGCTTACAAATCACAAAACTTCATCTTGATATGTGATTTCCTAATGCACTGGAATCTTGTACAACTATCTCAAAAGTTCATAAGCAAGTTTTCCAAATGTGACAATCAAAAACTTGGGCAAGTCAATTGTGAAATCATAAACTTTATTACAATCAAATTGAGCACTTCACTTGTTTTTCAAAGAATATCAGAAAACACAGTGATTTTTAAAAATAAGTATTATAATGTGAACAGCTGCTTCACATCATGGACAGAGCTCTTACATATCCATTCCTACTTGAGATGTGTTCTCTTCACATTGCTGTCCCAAAAAGTTAATTTCTTATGTTTTTCCTAAGTTCTTTAAATGTTTTTGAATCAATAAAGTGAAGAATATGGAGTTCCATTATTTCTGTTCCTTAGTTGAGCCTAGTCTGAAAGCAACACCTAACCATCCCAAAATTCAATCAAATGCTTGGTGAAGTGTACATTCAATCATGAAATAGCAGAATAAATAATCACAGAGAAAGACCACAGCACACCACTTGGTTTAAAAACGAAAAAAAGCCCAAAGAAACAAAAAATACAGAAAAGCAACAAAAGGAAAAAAAGCAAGCACAAAACTTCCCTGCAGGTAATTTTCCCAACTTCTCCAAACTGACCTTTCTCAAATCCTCCAAATGAATGGAACAAGCTCACTCTTTGGGTGAATACTTTTTCCTATAAGCTTCCTTCTGCCAAAAGTATTTCTGATTTCTACACGGAGAGTTACCGTTTTGCAGAAGTCATAATTATGTTACACATCAGGCCTCCAGAAAAGTTTAAGGAGAATTAAAAAACAAAATAAAGCAAAAACCTTGTAAATTTGACATGAACTAGGCCGAATCCAAGTAACTGGAGAGAGACAAGTTTCCAAAAAGCAGAAAGACTTCTGAAATTCTATGTCCTCTTCGTCCATTTTCACCCCCCAGAAAGTCAACAGAATGCCTTTCATCCCTAGCAGGGGGCCACTATTCCAATCAAGCGAAAACCTTTATTTTAAAAACAATAAGGGGCGAACTAGGTGCGCAGAGTATGACTGAGGCGGCAGCAAGGTGACTGACTCCCGGCCGTGAACCCGGAACGGCTTAAAGGACACGTGCCCCTGGGGGTTCAGGCAGATTGCTCCCGCACCCACCAAGTGGCACTTGAGATTCGCTGAGTTGTGCCAACGACGTGTTTACTAGTTATAAACTCCGAGTCCAGGCAAGCCAGCAGCCGGCTAGGCGCCAGGCGGGTACAAGGGACGCAGGAGCCTCAGGAGGGAGAGGGGACCTGGAGACGGGAAGGCCAGGTGCTGGGCCGGGACTTGGTCAGCACCGGCCAGACCCCGGCCGGGAGCCGCGCGAGCCGCCGCAGGGGCGAGGGGGCCGGCGGCGCTGGACTGCACTCACCTGCCCATTCTCCGAGCCTGGGTCCGACCCCTGCCTCGTGACTCAAACCCCAGACCCGAAGGGCCATGAAGAGCGAGTACGAGATGCGCAGGGCCACGTAGGCCACGGTGCCTGCGCCTACCCAGTACAAGAAGCCGGCGGCAGGAAGAGCGCTCTCCATGCCTTTCAAGTAGGCCTTACTACCTTCGTGAATGGAAAAAACGAGTGAATGAATCCAGGAAGAGGCGCCCGCCGTGACGGTGAAGACGACACTAACAAGCGCTGCTCCTGAGCCTCTTTTGGCCTAAACCCCGCCCACGGCGCCATATCCGTGCCCCCATTGCTAATCTAGCGTCCCCTCTGTGCGTAGTGCGTCAGCCATTGGCTAACTCCAGTTTGGCTACCCCGCCCATGTCCTCTCGCGCGCGCCGAGCCCTGTCTCTGGAGCCGGCAGATCGCTTCCCTGACAATCAAACTTCAGCCCCGCCCCCAACGCGTCATCGCCCCAGGGTTCCACCAGAGGGCGGCTCGTCTCACTCCACCAAACCACCCAGGTCTCTCATTGGCTGCAGCGATCCTCACGACTGCGGAAGAGTGCGCTCCGATTGGCCAGGGGGACCCAGCCTCGTTTGAGCTTGGCATTTAGGAGGGAATGGGGTCTGAGAAGCCGCTAGTGAATGGGAAGATGGTAGTAAAAAGTGGGCGTGGAGTCTTGGTTTTATTTTCACCTCTGTATTAAACATTTCTATATCATTGTTGAATATGCTGTCATTGATTCCTTAAACTTTTCAGAATAAAGGCTTGCATCTCCCATTTCTATGTCTCCCTCACAGAGCATCTTCCCTCACAGTTACATGCACTTCTTACTGTGGACCTTCTAAATGCTCCCTCTCGTTCTGAGCATTAAACAGCATTGCTCCCAAGGTCTTGGGAGTTCAAGGCAAATAACTTCATTTGAGTCATTTGAGTCATGGACTCAAATAACTATAATACACAGTGGCATAAGAGCTGTAAGATGAATGAAAAATAGAGGAACTCGGAGGAACACAGCTTGATGAATAAGTAATTGGGGAAAGAACTCCGTGTTTAACTAGACTTAAAGGACAATAGAGATTTTTCGTTTTACTCTCTTTTTTCAATTTACATTTTCTGTGGGGAGAGATGGATATGAGGGGACACAAAACTATGTGGTCCTAGTGGAGATAAGAAAACTACCTCGGCAATGTTCACAAGGTAAGCGTGAGCGATTGTGTAATGCAATAGAGTGCTTCACACTTACTCTTTCATCCATCAAGGGTTTTTGTTTCCTTTTCTGGCATGGACTTATATAAAACACCTAAAATTTTTCTTAGCCAGTAGGGACTCCTGAGTCGAAACTTGAGACTTTTTTAAAAGGCAGGAATTTAAGGGTAATAATTGTAAGGATCAACAACAGATCTTGAAGCTAACGTAATAATTTTCTAATATTTAGCTTCCCAATACATTCCCATATTCAGTTCTTCAGCAAGTCTTGTTCATACTACCTCCAATATATATCTTGACTGACCACTTCTCTTTTCTGCTTCTACCAACCTAATCCAAACCACAAGCATTTCTTGCAGGGAGTATGGCAACAGCCTCTTCCCTGGTCTCCCTGAAACTGTCTTGGGGTTTGTTCTCCATGAAGTAACTTGAGTGGTTGCGTTGTGTGTTTTTTTTTTTTTTTAAGTAAATTAGATATCATTTCTTCTGCTCAAATCCCTTCAAGGACTTTACAAATCAGATTAAGAGCAAACTCCTCCAAGACTAGTTTATCTTCCGTGACCTCTCCAGCAGCATCGACTTGACGCTCTCCTGGGCTCACTTGATTCCAGCCACATGTCTTGCAGTTCCTGAAATAAGTCAAGTTCATTTCAGTCTCAAAGCAGTTCTATTTCCTATTCCCTTTCCAGAACCTCTTACCCTCTGTCTCCCAAGGCTCGCTCCTTTATATTATTTGGGCTTCTGTGCATACAGTCTTCCTCTTAGAGTGGTTTTCTCTGATGGACTTACATAAATAAACCAAATCACCTCCTCTCCTTTGCCCTGTCACTACTTATCCTTTTACCCTAATTTATTTTCCTTGTAACACTTAATGCCTTCAAATTGTCTGATTATTTGGTTTTTGTCCATCTTCCCAATAGAATGTAAGTTCATGAGGACAGTGACCTTTTCTTGCTCACCATTGTATCTTCACCTAAGACGTGCACCGAAGAATAACTGACACTTAGTAGGTATGCAATAAATACCCATCGAATGAATGAATAATGAATATACGAAAATAGTCTAGCTAGAGAGGCAGACATTAAGCACATCGAACTAGTTATATGTTAAAAATTGTTATGAGTACAAAGAAGAAAAGAATAGGGCTTAAGAAAAGAGGATAAAGGGAAGACCTAATTTAGATGAGAAGAGGGGACTGCCCTGAAAGGCCTTTCTAAGGGAGTGACATTTGAGCTGGGATCTAAGGCTAAGTAGAAATTAATCTGGCAGAGTAGGACAGGGTAGAGGAAAGGAGAGAGCAACAAATACCCTTTGAGGGTTTTGTTGTGATTTTGAAGAACACACACACATATACACACATGTGCCTCTAGCACCAACCACAACATCTGACCTAAAAATAAACAAGAAACAAAAAATAGTTGTTGATTTGGGATTTTTTAATGAATGAGGACAGGCACCATTGAAATGGAATTTCTACTGTTCTTAGAATTCGTATTGAGTATGGTATTTTTACTCAAGGAATATTGATTGAAGCCTCTTCATTTTGGTACCCATTTTTTTCTATAAGGCATGAGCAGTACTCTTGCAATTAACAGGAATAATCTTTATTAAGAATGCACACATATATTTACTAAAAGAAAAAAAAAAAAAAAACAGTAGCATCACAGAGCGAAGTGGTCTGTGCCAAAGAAAATCCTTTGAGGTCCAGAGGGCTATATACTTTTGAAATTGAACAGCAATCCTTTGTCTGTGGATAAATTTTATGAACCACTTAAAAACGCTAATGCAGGGGTACCTGGGTGGCTCGTCAGTTAAGTGTCTGACTTCAGCTCAGGTCATGATCTCAGGGTCCTGGGATCGGGCTCCCTGCTCAGTGGGGAGTCTGCTTCTCCCTCTCCCTCTTCTCATGCCCCTTCCCCAACTTGAGCTCTCTCAAAAGAAATAAATCTTTCTTAAATTATTTTTAAAAAATTTAAAAACCTTCTAATGCATACAGGAACCTACAATGATGGTCTACTCCTATTCAGCACTATTCCGTGCTAAAATTTAACATACAGACCAGGGTTCCCAAAGATGGGCAGACATCCTAACCAAACATATGAAACCATTAATAACTCTCCAAAGAGGAAGCAATACTATAAAACTTTGGGCTTTGGTGTCAGGGAAATCTGGAACCAGACACCAACTCTACCTCTTATTAGCTTTATGACTGTGTGTGGATTTAGCTACTAAGCATTCAAATTTTACAACAGTAAAATTGGACAATACAATATAAGCATTTAGTAGTGATTGGCAGAAAAGCATTATGTGTTCAGTGAGAAAAACGAAGCCTAAAATATCTAACTAACTTTCCTATGGACACATAGAGAGTAAGTGGTAGAACTGGGATTTCAGCTAAAAAGGTGTGGTTATGAAATCATATCTCAATAACTAGCTCAGAAAGGCAGCATAAAAAAATGATTAACAGAGAGGGGAAGAGTCCCTGGAAGTAGCCGGTTGTTATACAAGTAGCATATTCAGACACAACCACGTTAAATGTCAGTCTCGTTTATTTAAAAGATTTAGAGTTCCGAAAAGTCTTTAATATGGAAAAATGGGAATCGACAATATTGCATCATATTAGTATACAGATGGTCTCATTTAATTTTAAATTCATTTTCAGTATTTCCGTAAATTGGGTTTCAGATCAGATTTTCATGATGAAGTCAGGAGTAGTTCAATATAATGAAAGAAAATTCCATAATTACAGAATTTCACAGAAGCTAGGAATTTTTAAGAATACCATTACAAGAGAGCTGAATCCTTCATTTGGCTATATAATAAAACTCACATATTTTTAACAGTTCTGTCTTCTTCTAGCTCATCTTCATTTAAATATAGCTCAAAACATGGCACTTAATCTCTCCTTTAAGTTCAGTTGAGAAGGTGTTCAGTCCTGGATTTAAAAAAAAAAAAGAGCCATGATTAACAAACAGGTTTAAAAGAAACTGAAATTTTTGACATTAGAAATCAGGTTTCTATGAGGGCCTGGGTGGCTCAGTCAGTTAAGTGTCTGCCTTCACCTCAGGTCATGATTCTAGGGTCCTGGGATCGAGCGCCACATCAGGGAGTCTGCTTCTCTCTCTGCCCCTCCACCACCCCACCCCCGGCTCACATGTACTCTTTTTCTTTCTCTCTCTTGCAAAAATAAATAAATAAAACTTAAAAAAAAAAAAAGAAATCAGGTTTCCAAAAAGTTAATACTTCTTTAACAAACAATATTACCACTTAATTTCTTTCATGAACAATATCACCATAAGGCATGCACATTAGCACTTACTATGCTTCGTTATTTTATTAGCATATCTGAACTTGACTTCCCATACATTATCCCATTCCAAGGTCCAAGTAGCACTCCCATTTTTCCAACGTGGAAACAAATTCTTGAAGATGAACTAAGAAAACTAAAACCAGTCATTTTGAAAAAAGTGGTCAAAAATATGCCTTAATATTTTTTTTTTTTTTTTAGTTTCAAAAGCTCGCAGAAGTATATAAAGTGAAAAAGTATCCCACCCCATTTCTGATCCCCACAAATGGCAGTTGGCAACTTAGAGTGCATTCTTCCATTTCTTTTTCTATGTAAATATAAAACTATACAATAGAGACAACATACATACACGTTTTTTAAAGTAAAAACTGTGATTATACAAACATAATCCAACAATTCTCTTTCTCCAGTCAATATACCATTAAAAATACCATGGTGAATAGTGGCTGGCCTCCTCAGTTGGAAAAGCATGGGACTCTTGATCTCAAGGTTGTGAGTTTGATCCCCACATTGGGTGTAGAGATTACTTAAATAATAAATGAATACAGTTAAAAAATACCACAGTGGAAACTTGACATATCAATATTGGGCATGAACCAGATTTCCTTATTGCACCAACAGCTCTATTAAGCATTCCAACAACCTTACCCAAAATACTCTTTCACCTAAAAAAAATAATAATTAGTGCCATGGTGAACAAATCAATTTAAAACTACGTGAAAGTGAAATTAAACAATATATTTTTGTCAACATCATACTTCCAGCCAAAAATAGCAAAATTTCAGGATGGTTATGCAAGCAAACGAAAGTAAGTAATGTTAGGGAATTTCAGGGCAAGTATTTCTTTATCTGAATGCCTACTGTAGCAATAGACTCAAGATTTGCTATATTTACTCGTATTTTTTCTAAAATTTCTAGCTACTTAGTTGCTACTACTTTTGCCTAGTTTTCTTTCTCCTTTTTATTATATTTATAAATATATTTGATACAGGGTCGCCTGACTGGCTCAGTCCATAGAGCATGCAATTTTTGATCTTGGAGTCATGAGTTCGAGTCCCACATTGGGTGCAGAGATTACTTATTTGTTTTTTTGTTTTGTTTTTTACTTATTCGATACATACAAAAGATTACATGAAATATATAAGCTAATTATAAATCATAATACAATGAATAACTATAAACCCACCACCCAACTCAAGAACCAAAAAACCAAGAACCTATCCTATCCCTACAGTCCTAAATGTTCTGTATCATTCTACAGCTTTTAGGTATAAATATTAAAAAAAAAAAAAAATATATATATATATATATATATGTAAATACTTTACCATAAATGTATTCGATAATAATATATTATACACTTTTCCTTATTTTTGAGATCTATTGAAAATCGTAATATAGTGGATGCTGGAGTATGCAGCCCTCCAGGACCAAGACATTCATTTACAGAAAGTGCTAGTTGCTGAGGGCTCCCAGTTCTGTCCCCCTGTGGGAAGTGTTCTTGGCCGAAGGGTGTTGCTTTGCCCCCTCTCCAATGCCTAGTTAATGCAGGATGACACACTTATCTCAATTATAGACATCTGTGAGGCCATTCTAACTTCAGAGCTCCCTGTGGGATCAGCCCAGGCTTCTGTTACTCCTGCATCACAGCTCTACTACTCTCTCGGCTTAATCCCGCTTCCCTTCCTCCCTTACAGATGCTGCTCCCCAGAGGACTCCATATAGAAGTCCCTGGCAAGCAAATCTCAATCTCAGAGTCTGTTTCCTGGGAAACTTGACTGTATGGGTTGAATTGTGCCCCCAAAAAGATATGTTGAAATCCTAACTCTCCCCCGCCCACCAACATATGAATGGGGTCCTATTTGGAAATAGGGTCTTTGCAGATGTAATCAAATTAAGATGAGGTTAGACTAGACTAGGGTGGGCCTTAAGTCCAATGACTGTGTGCTTATAAAGGGAGATTTGGAGTCGCGCAGGGACACAGAGGAAAGAAGGTCCTATGAGCTGGAGAATGTAGTCAGTGCAGACACAAACCAAAAAATGTTAAGGATTGCCAACACCCAGCAGAAACTAGAGGAGGCGGGCAGGAATCTCCCTAAGGCCATCAGAGGGCCCTGCCCATACCTTGGTTTTGGACTTCTAACCAACAAAACTGTGAGAGAATAATTTTTTGTTCTTTGAAGCTGCCTAGTTTTCATCAATCTGCTATAGTAGCTCTGAGAAAACTCATATATAAACCTAAGACCTCTACTCGGGTAGTCTTCTAGGACTTGCTTTTTTACTCAACATCACGTTTCTAAGAATTATTCATGTTGTTTACTGTAGCTGTACCTCTCCGTTTCTTTTTTCTTGGACAGCAATGGCAATATCTCATCAGAGACATTAATGAATAATATATGCACAAAAAATTTTTTCTAAAATGATTATGCCTCTGTTTGGGGTGCAGTCTTTTTGTTTATGTTCCTTTATTTGATTTATTTCCATATTTGAGAAAAGTTTCTATATAAATTCTAATATTCATGACATAACTACTTTTGTATGTGTAAGTGTGTATTAGGCAAAATAATGATCCTCCCCACACCATCACCAGAACCTGCAAATGTTACCTTATCGAACAATATGTTGTGATGATATGACTAAGTTAAGGACCTCAAGATGGGAAGATTATCCAAGGGAGCCTAATCTATGTCACGTGGGTCCTTAAAATTGGAGAACCTGCCCCAGATTTGGTCAGAAAAGGAGATGCAACTATGGAAGAATGGTCAGAGAGAGGCACTGATGCAGGCTAGAGGATGGAGGAAGGGCCCGTGAGCCAAGGAACGGAGGCAGCCTCTCGAAGCTGAAAAGAAGCAAGAAGACAAACCTTCCCGAGAACCTCTGAAAGGAACACTTTGACTTCAGTCCAGTAAATCCCATCTTATAATTTTAACCTATGGAACCGTCAGATAATAAGTGTGTGTTGCTTTAAGCCACTAATTTGTGGGAATTTGTAATAGCAACAATAGACAACTAATACTGTGTGTGTGTGTGTGTGTGTGTGTGTGTGTGTGTGTGTGTGTGTGTCCTAAGGCAGCATACCTGAATCTGCACCCCCTCCTTCATTGTATTCAAGTCATTAGGGCTGCCCCATAGTCTTCAAAAGCACCAAAGTTCATCCTACAGCAACCATACTTTCAGTTCCGTAAAGGTCTGTTTGTTTCATTCACCAACCTAACCCTGGGAAACAGTAGCCTCTCAATACACATTAAATGAACGAATGGATTATTATTGCTAAAGGATTGGGTAAAAATTAGTGACAGGGAGCGATAACTTACCAGTGGAAAAGTAAAATCAGTCACAACTTAAAAAATTATATAGCTTGTCTCTGGGCTCTATTTCCCTCTTCAGTCGTGACTCGTGAGTTTTTCCTGTATAGAACCAAAAACTGAAATGGCGTGATAATAGAAAGAGTCACATTTTATGGTCTCACTTACGCCAAACCAGTTCGTCCTCTGTCTCAGGTGAGAAAAACAAGCTGTTAAAAACAGTGAACAATTACTTGGTTACTCTTTGGCACCCTCAGTGGGCCATCTGGCAAGTCTCCAACTTCATGGAAACTTCACTGCCTGAGAGAGGAAAACTATCTCATGTTACCCCGTTTATAGGATGTTGAAAAATCAGAATACTGGTTATGCTTCTGTAAATAGAGACCATTGGTGAACTATGTTCCCTTTATCTATATAGGGGATCTAAATAGATTTTCCTATCTCTAGCTCCCTTCTATTTTTCTTTACTTTGCATTATGAGAATTTTAATAAGCCTCCTCGAGTCTTTGAAACAAGGTAAAGAAAATGGAGAAATAAATAGCCCGCCTTTCTTAGCATCCCAGTATTGAGGGAACTGATGGCTCTAAGGCTAAACACTCGGGAAGGAAGCAAGAGCAGGAGGACTACAGTGTAAGGCAGTGGCGAGGGAAGGGTGAGTCCTTAGGCAGCTGTGGGCAACATGCAACTGCAAAACCTCCTTGGTGTAGAAGGAGCTACATTTACTTCTCTCCCCCACATCTGTGGGTAGACTAAGGTTTGGCTGACACAGGCTGCTATCAGCTGGCCTTGGCCCCTAGCCATGGGCTGGGCTTACGTCTGCTCGGTTTCTCAATCATCTGGGATCAAGTAGGCCAGAAAATAACTCTAGAGAACTCATTATCATATATATTGCAAAATATTTCATCAACAGAATCTTCTATTCCAGGGGTAGAAGGAAAAAAACAAGCCCTCAGCTGTGTGACCTTGGATAATTCTGGTATTTAGTTAGCTCACATATCCAATGGGAATGGCAAATAATGCCCACGCCTTTGGAGAAAGGGGTGGGCATTCTCCACTCTTCTTGGAGAAGATAGAGATGACAACCAAGAACGCCTAGGGACCTACTGAATTTACGGTCCCACTAGTGAGCGGTAAATGGACTATTTGTTTTACCTCATCCTCATCAATGAGTAGTTCTCATTACACTTTTTCTTTGTCAATTCTACAGGTGAAAAAAAGTATCTCCTTTCCGAATGTGTTTTCCAACACCACCAAGAAATTACATTAACTCCATCTGGTGATTGCATTAGATCCCACAGGCTTAGTCCCACAAGACCGGCCCCATTTCAGATACCAGTTACAGGTCCGGGTTGTTGCCTGTGCTCCTGGCCGACTGGGTTTACCTGGAGGTTCCCACAACTTCCTCCTTGGGTTCTGTTAATTTGTAGGGTAGCTCACAGAACTTGGGAAAACAGTTTACATGACTAGGTTACCAGTTTATTAGAAAAGGACACAATTCAGGAACAGCCAGATGGAAAAGATGCACAGGGGAAGATAAGATATATGGGAAGGAACATGGCAGTCCAGTGCCCTCCATAGACATGCCACCTTCCTACACACCCACATGCTCAGCAGCCTGGAAAATCCCTGAACCCCATACTGTTGGGTTTTTATGGAGGGTTCATTACATAGGCACGATTGATTAAATCTTTGGCCACTGGCAACTGAGTCAACCTCCACCCCCTTTCATCTTTCCAGATATAGGGTGAGGGAGGAATGGAACTGAAAGCTCCAACCCTCCAGTGCTGGTTGGCTCCCCTGAGAACCAACCCCACGCTTAGGAGTTTTCCAAAACTCATCTCATTAACATTAATTTAGGTGTTGTTGAAAGGGGCCTGTTATGAATAATGATACACTCCTTCCACCTTTATGCCTATGCAGCTATCTCAGGAACTGATTACATAGGCTAAATATTATAAAAAAAGATACTCCCGTTGCTCTTTTTCTTTTCTTTTCTTTTTTTTTTCCATTGCCCTTTTTCATTAGGAAATTCCAAAGGTTTGGGGAGTTGCAAGCCAGTAAGAGTGGATGAAGACCAAATATGTTTCTCACTATAAAATCACAATATCACACATTGTCCTAATTTGCATGTTTTTGAGACTGAAGTTTTCTTCATATGCTTATTTACCATTTATGTATTTCTTTTGCACACTGACTGTTCATATCTCTTGCTTGCTTGGTATATTTCTCTTTTTCCTAATGATTTGTAAAAGGTTATTACAAGGTTATTTGTACGAAATTATTAACCCTTTTATTTCTTTTTTTAAGATTTTATTTTTACTTATTTTGAGAGAGAGAGCACTTGTGTGAGCAAGGGGAGGGGTAGAGGGAGAGGGAGAGAGAGAACCCCAAGCAGACTCGACACTGAGTGCAGAGCCTGACATGGGGCTTGATCCCACGACCCTGAGATCACAAACTGAGCCAAAACCAAGAGTGCAACATTTAACCAACTGAGCCACTCAGGTGCCCCTATTAAACCTTTTAGAAATGCATTTACCTTTCGTTATGGATAATTTCAAACATATGAGAAGGTAGCCAAGATAATATAATGAACTCCCATGTACAATGAACTTTCATAACTATCAACTCATGCCCAGTCATATTTATACAACTATCCACTTCTCCTTTGCTATAGTAATTTTTAAAATAATCTCTAGGGCCAATGTAAGGTTCAAACTCATGGCCCCAAGATCAAGATTTGCATGCTCTACTGACCGAGCCAGCCAGGTGCCCCTCTCCTGAATTATTTTGAAGCAAATCACAGAAAACATAATCATTTTATCTGTAATTATTTCTGCATGTATCTCTAAAATTATAAGGGACTCTTTTTCAAAAACAAAACATAATACCATTATCCCACCTAAAAAAATTAACAGGATTCTTACCATCAAATATTCCCAACTTTTTGCCTTATTAATGTCTTTTTTTTAATGGTCTCTTTGCAATTATTGATATGGCTAATGTGCTTTTGTTTGAACCACATCTAAACCAAATATCCCTATAGTCACACACTGCATACTTTTTTTCCTCTTTCAAAGTTTCCAGCATACTTTCATTTTTGTGAAAATTAGTAAAGGAAACAGCATTGAAAATGGAGTTGGGAAGCCTTAATGGGGGAGTGCTCACATGCATACCCCTGGTTGCAGCCTACACAGCTGCACGTGTGGCACAAAACTGCACAGCTCGACACACGTGGAAGAAGGAAGGTCTCTTTCTGCCCCAGCAACAATACTTGCAGCCAGTGAGAAATCACCACCACCTCCAACGAACTTTCGTGCAAAACAACCCTCCCCTGAAAACTAATAAAGGCTTACCTTCCCTTCGTCTCTTTGGACTTGCTTATGGTTTTTCCACTTTACTTGTCCTAAATCGCAATTCCTCTGCTATTCCCAAATAAACTCACTTTGCTAATAAAATAACTGGCCATTTTATTTTTTAAAGTTGACGTACGTGGAAGATTCATCAAGTTGAGAACGTTAGGATGGACAGGAAAAGCTAGCAAGAAAGTGGGATTAATGAAAAAAAACATGTGTTTAAGTAAGCTGTGAAAATGGGTAGTTAGTTAGGTTAACTGAAAGTGAGTTGCTAAAAACAAAGAACTACTGAAAAATGAGTTGCTAAAAACAGATGTAAAATCAGTAACTAGACTCACCACAAATAATTGCCTTATTTATATTGCATTTTATTCTATGTCTATATATATGTGTGTTTAGTGAAGGCATATGAGTGGACACTCTTTCTGTAAGTGCCTTAATATGGCTCTCTTTTTGGTCTGGATTTGTAGAGAGACCAAAGGCTCACTTTTAATATTTTCACACGTTCCTCATAAATAAACTACTCAGCCATTTACATTGAAACGTTAAAAAAAACACTTGCTTTCCCAAACCAAGAACATTTCTTCTTTTTTTTTTTTTAAGATTTTATTTATTTATTTGACAGAGAGATCACAAGTAGGCAGAGAGGCAGGCAGAGAGAGAGGGGGAAGCAGGCTCCCTGCTGAGCAGAGAGCCCGACACGGGGCTCAATCCCAGGACCCTGAGATCATGACCTGAGCCGAAGGCAGAGGCTTTAACCCACTGAGCCACCCAGGTGCCCCACCAAGAACATTTCTTATTTACACATAATTTTTAATGAACTGGGCTGAACATAAAAGAAGACCCTGTTTATAGAAATCCAATTAATTGCAAACTTACAGATAAAACAAAAAAAACCCCAATTTGTGAACAAGATTATAATTTTTTTAAAAGATTTTATTTATTTATTTGACACAGAGAAAGAGATCACAAGTAGGCAGAGAGGCAGGCAGAGGGGGTGGGGGGAGAAGGCTCCCTGCTGAGCAGAGAGCCTGATGTGGGGCTCGATCCCAGGACCAAGATCATGACCTGAGCTGAAGGCAGAGGCTTTAACCCACTGAGCCACCCAGGCACCCCAATAATTTTTGATTACAGGTTTCCAAGTGTATAGAAAACATGATTTAAATTGCTCAGGGGAGGGGCACCTGGGTGGCTCAGTCAGTTAAGCACCTGCCTTGGGCTCAGGTTATGATGCCAGGGTCCTGGGATCAAGTCCTGAATCAGGCTCCTTGCTGGGCAGGGAGCCTGCTTCTCCCTCTGCCTACTGCTCCCCCTGCTTGTGTTCACTCTCTTTCTCTCTCTGACAAATAAATACATTATATCTTCAAAAAAATAAAAATAAACTGTTTAGGGGATGGGATACCTGGGTGACTCAGCCAGTTAAGCATCCATATCTTGATTTGGCTCTAGTCAATATCTCAGTGTTGTGAGACTGAGCCCTGCCTCAGGCTCCACACTGGGCATGGAGCCTGCTTAAGATTCTCTCCCTCTCCCTCCCACCCTCCACCCTTCTCTCTCTCTCTCTCTCAAAAAAAAAAAAAAAAAAAAAATTGAATACTGTCATAAACCTTTTTCCACTTTACTTTCAAAAAGCTAGTGGCTACTGAAAAATATATCCGCTTTTATTTTACTTTTTAAAGATTTTTTACTTAAGTAATCTCTACACCTAGTGTGGGGCTTGAACTTACAATGCTAAGATCAAGAGTCGCAAGCTGTACCAACTGAACCAGCCAGGCATTGCAAAATATATCCAATTTTAGATATTTCCTTAATGTTCTAGAGTCTGTCAAAATTGGAGATACAAAACTGCAGATCTCAGAGTTAATCCATTCTGTCTTTCAATCATGAAATGAAAATTTCAGGACACCAAGGGAGAGACTAATCAAAGAATTTCACAGGCCCTTTATTCTCTATTGAATGTATATTCAAAAACCTTTCATTTACCTGTTTTACCTTCCCTGGCTCAAGGTGGGAATATTGAGTAGTCCAAGTGTTCCTGACCAGGATCCTGCTCTGGGACTGCTCAGACAGTATATGGAACATTTTACCTGCCACCTTTAGATGGGATGAGATATTCTGATTTTTTTCTTTTTTTTTAGATATTCTGATTCTTAACATACCCCAGGAAATGTACTGTGTGTCCATGTCTAATTAATCTCATTTCAACTCTCTTCTGATTTTAGATACAGATGAGTAAGTGTGCTCTTAAGCTAATTTAGGGAGATTTTTTTTATTAAGTCAAAGGTAAGGGTATCACCTTGAGGATTTGTAAATATTAGTCAATATCCTTCAGGGTGCATACAATCCCTATTTTATTGTAAAAAGAAATAATGAACTTGGCCTATCTTGTTGCTAAAGAACATTGGTCTGAATGTTAATCTCTTCCATTTCCTATTAGAAGAAAAAAATACATATGGAGGTAGCAGATTTTCAGATCCCATTTGCATAATATCACAAAAATCCCTCTCATCCCTCATTTATCAATGACATAGTGAAAAATGTTTTACTCTATTAACTTCCGGTTTTAAAATAAAAACAAAAGTAAAAAACTAGAGCACATACTGTATTTTAATCTGCCTTTTTACTTAAAGTAGCACACATTTCTCCAACTCCTATTTTCTATGTAATTGTTAATGGCTTGACAAATTCCCTGTATGAATGTATCATAGACAGATCTAAACAATATTCTGTTGCTGGGCATTTAGGCTGTTTCAAGTTAGCTATTATAAATAATGTTGAAATGAACACTCTAGTATGTTTTAAACACATCTCTGATTATTTCTTTATACTAAATTCTTAGAAATGTGATTTTGGGATGCCTGGCTGGCTCAGTTGGTAGAGCACATCACTCATGATCTCAGGGTTGTAAATTCAAGCCCCACATGAGGTGTAGAGATTACTTAAATAAATTAAAAAAAAAACTTAAGTAATGCAATTACTGAGTTAAAAAGCATGACTACTTTGTTTTTTTCTCAGTCCACCTTATTAAGAGATAATTTAAATACAATTCATAAATTTTAAGTGTTTGATGGCTTTTGATAAATATGTAGATTTGCATAACTACTATGATCAAGATTAACACTTCCTCATGCTTTAGAGTCAATTCTCTCCCTGATCTTTCATCCATCACAACCAATGGTTTTGTTTACTATCACTCTCATTTTGCCTTTTCTAGAAATGCATATAAATGGAATCATACGGTATATAATCTTTTGTGTCTGGCTTCTCCATTAGCATAATGTCCTTGAGATTAATCCATGGTGCAAGTATTGGTAGTCTATCCCCTCTCGTTCCTGAGTAGTATTCCATTTGGTTATCCATTCTTCAGTTGATGAACATTTGTTTTTCCGATTTTTGTCAGAAAAAAATTTTTTCTGATTTGGATGAATAAAGCAACTATGAATGTTCACATGTGAGTCTTTATGTGGACAAATGCTTTTATTTTCTCTGACTAAATAATACTGAGAAGTGGAATTACAGATTACATGGTAAATGTTTAATTTTATAAGAAATCGACAAACTGTTATCCAAAGTGGCTGTATCATTTTGCACCATGTCTTCACCACACTTGGTAGTGTCAGTGTCTTTTTCCCTTAATGGGTATATAGTGGTAACTCAATGTGGCTTTAATTAGCGTCTCCCTGAAGAATAAAGATAATGATCATCTTTTTACGTGCTTATTGGACTGTCATTTCTTTTTTGTAAAGTGTCTATTAAAGTCTTGTTGGGAATACAGGGATTGATCAAGATAAGAACACAAGAAGCAATAACACACAAGATTTACTGGGCAGTACGTAGAGTTGCAGGAGTTTTCAGGGTTGCATGAAGTCCCTCAGTGAGACTGTCTGGAGGCTGACAATGAGGGGGTCACCACCCAAAAAGGGAGGAAGGCAATCAAACAGGAGGCTTACATGTCTAGCTGATGTGATCTGGCAGCATGGTAGAGCATCTCTGTGTCAGACCTTTGAAAGGCAGCACCAAACTTGGGGCCTTTATGGCCCAGAGCTTATCTTTTTTTTTTTTTTTTTAAGATTTTATTTATTTACTTGAGAGAGAGCACACAAGTGAGAGAGCACAAGCAGGGGGGAGAAGCGGACTCCCTGCTGATGACAGAGCCCAAAGTGGGGCTTGATCCCAGGACCCTGAGATCATGACCTGAGCCGAAGGCTGGCACCCAACCCACTGAGCCACCCAGGCACCCCAAGGGCTTATCTTATTGATTGTCAGCAGATGTGGAGGTTGGTTTCCTGGAGTATGCAAAGCAGGGAGATTCTAAAAATCCACCTGTTTGGAGTATTTTGTAAATAATGGAATGTATAAAAATTTGAGTTTGGCACTGGTGGGCTTTTATAGCTAAAAGCTCTCAGACTGTCATAAAGAAATAACCTTGAGGGGCGCCTGGGTGGCTCAGTTAAGCGTCTGCCTTTGGCTCAGGTCATGATCCCAGGGTCCTGGGATCCAGTTCCACATCGGGCTCTTTGTTCCATGGGGAGCCTGCTTTTCCCTCTGCCTGCTGCTCCTCCTGCTTGTTCTCTTTCTCTCTCTCTCTCTGACAAATAAATAAATATTTAAAAAAAAATAAACTTGGAGCCAATACACAAAGACCATCTTTGCCTCACTTACTTAACAAAGTTTTGCTCATTTTTTAAATTAGGTTGTCTATCTTTTTTTTTTAAGATTTTATTTATTTATTTGACAGAGAGGAGAGATCACAAGTAGGCAGAGAGGCAGGCAGAGAGAGAGGGAAGCAGGCTCCCTGCCGAGCAGAGAGCCCGATGCGAGGCTCGGTCCCAGGACTCTGAGATCATGACCTGAGCCGAAGGCAGAGGCTTTAACCCACTGAGCCACCCAGGTGCCCCGGTTGTCTATCTTCTTATTACTGAGTACTAAGAGTTCTTTATATATCCTGGAGAAGAATCCTTCATCAGATGTGTTACAAATATTTTTTCCCAGTCTATGGCTTGTCTTTTTATTTCTTAACAGTGTATTTTGATGAGGAAAATTTTTATTTTAATGAAACCCAATTTATTAACTTTTTAAAAAAGATTTTAAGTAATCTGTACACCCAACATGGGGCTCAAACTCAACCCTGAGATTAAGAGTCATAGGCTCTACCTACCGAGCCAGCCAGGCATCCTATTTATCAACTTTTTTTAGTGCTTCCTACTTTCTGTGGCTTATCTAAGAAATCTTTGCATTATCCAAGATTACAAAGATCTTTTCCTGTTTTTTCTAGAAGTTTTATCTCTTTCGTTTAGGTTTGCGACCTATTTCAAGTTAATCTTTGTATATAGCATGAGACAAGGAACAAATTCATCATTTTGCCAACAATATCCAACTGTTCCTACACCATTTGTTGAAAAATTTTTCCCTACTGATTCACCTCAGAACTTTTGTTGAAAATCACTTGATGATGTATGTGCACACCTCCACTTTTTTTTCCCATTGATTTATGTATCTAGCATTGTTAAAATTACACTGTCTAGATTACTATAAAGTCTTGAAATCAGATAGTGCATCTTCTTTGTCTTAGCTACTCTAGAGCCTTTGCATTTCCATATAAATTTAGCCTCCTGAATTCTATAAAAATAATCCAAAAACCTACTGGTATTTTGACTGGAATTTTTTTGGATCTATAGATCAGTTTGTAGAGAGGTGAAATCTTAACAATATTGAGTCTTCCAATCCATGAACATGGTATCTTTCCCATTATTTTAGTGTTCTTTAGTTTCTCTCAGCAGTGTTTTATAGTTTCCATATATAGGTCTTACACATACTTTGTTAAATAAATCCCTAAGTATTTCCTGTTTCCTGCTGTTATTTAAATGGTTTTGTTTTCTAAATTTCATTTTATAGTTGTTTTTTTGCTAGGACATGAGCATTTTTTAAGGATCTTCATAAATACTGTCATTTACAAAGGTCATACCAATTTATATATCCAACAAATATGAGATTGCCTGTTTGACCACATTTTTTTTTAAAGATCTGAGAAAAAGAGAGAGCACAAGCAGGAGTGGCAGAGGGAGAGGGAAAGAGAATCTCAAGCAGACTCTGTGCTGAGCACAGAACTGAATCAGGACTTGATCTCACGACCTCGAGATAATGACCTGAGCTGAAACCAAGAGTCAGAGGCTTAATTGACTGCACCACCCAGGTGCCTCTTGACCACACTTTTGTAAGTACTGCTCTCATTTAAGCTTTTTTTCCCCCCAAGCGTGGCAGATTTGGCAAATAGTCCTATTCTTTCATTTTACTTTTTTGGACTCCTGGAGAATTATAATCTTCTCTTGAGCAGAGGAGGTTATTGTTGGACCTCAGACACAGAACATTTGCTCATACGCACTGGTTCACAGCACACCATCATCACTGGCCTGTAATTTCTTTTACCTCATTCCCCACTCCTCCCTCTATGGGCAACTATTTTCTTGTTCTTAGGAAACCATTCTAATGTGTTTGACATAGGTTTTTGAATATTTTCCTACCAGACATTTTTGTGTCCCTGTTTTAAATTTATACAAATGATATTGTTATAGACTCCATTGTTTATTACTTTCACTAAACCATATTTTTAAAACATATGCAGATGTGGTAGATAAATGTAGTCCTTTGCTTCTATCTAATGCACAGCTGTATATGTGTGCCTCCACCATGTTTTACCTAGCTCTCTCAATGATTAAGAAACCTAGATTGGTGGGACACCTGGGTGGCTCGGTTCAGCATCCAACACTTGATTTCGGCTCGCCCTGCATTGGGCTATGTTCAGCATGAACTTTGCTTGTTTCCCCCACTCCCCCACTGCTCCTTTGCTTGTGTGTGCTCTCTCTCAAATAAATAAAATCTTAAAAAAAAAAACAACAAAAAAACCTACATTGGCTTGAAGTTTGTCACCAAAAAACCCAATGTGATTATTATTCTCATATTTGTTCCTTTAAAGACCTGTGTAAGACTTCTTGAGGAAATAGATCCAGAAACAATTTATTAGTACCTATATTAAATTTTGCCAGACAGCTCTCAAGAACAGCTCCACCACTTTACACTAAGCAACAGTGTATGAGGGTTCCTATTCACCCCCATCGCCATCAACACATGACATTATCCATCTTTCTAGTTTTGTTAGTCTGTTGGGTACTAAGAGATATTTTATTGTGGCTTTAATCTTTAAACCTCTCTCATTACTAATGAGTTTGAGCATTATCTTTCTGTCATTAGCCTGTTTATATCCCTGGTGCATTTTTCTACTGAGGCTCTTGTTTTTTGTTTGATGACTTAGGCATTCCCTGTCATACTGTAGATACTAGTTCTCTTGACAGATTTAGACATATAAACATATTCTCCTATACTGCCATCTCTTATAAAAATTATGAAATCTTTTCTTTCCCAGTATTTTTTACAGGTATCTCTGATGCATAACAAAGCACCCCAAACCTCAGAAGTTTAAAACAGACCATTTTATTTTGCTCATGATTTTGTGGGTCAAAAATTGAGAAGGGCTCTCCTGGGTGGTTCGTCTGATTTACATAGCAACAGTCATGGCAGGTGGGGCTGGAGGATCCATTTCCGAAATGGCTTCTTGACTTACATGTTTGGTTCCCCAGTGCTCCTTGGCCTCTCCAGTAGATGTATTATCCTCCAGGACCTCATTAGATGACTTTGGCCTTCTTAGAACATAGTGATTGCAAGGTAATTGCATCTCTTACATAGTGGCTGGCTTCCAAAAGGCAGGAAGAAATTGCCAGGTGAGGTAAGAGCAGCACCTGGAACTAGCATCATTCATTCTATCACGTTTTGGTCTAAGCAGTCAAAAAGCCTACCCAAAATTAAAGAAGTGGAGAGATGCCACTTTTTGATGACAGAGTGACATCACGTTGCAGAAGAGCATGTCAGCTGGGAGATACTGTTGTGGTCATCTTTGGAAAACATAATCTGCTACGTTATGCAATGACACTTTTATTTTTTCCTTTATGAACTGTCAAACCATGGCTTAGCCTTTCTATCTTCTCTTACTGATTGATAAAGCTCAAAATTACGTATCTCAAACTTTTGTCTTTCTATAAATTATGTTCTTTCCAAGTTTTCCTCTTCAGGTAGAAGACTACAAGTCAGTTTCATTTGCTTTACCATTAGTTTTCTTTTTAAAATCTTGTGTTGGGGGCACCTGGGTGGCTCAGTGGGTTAAAGCCTCTGCCTTCAGCTCGAGTCATGATCTCAGGGTCCTGGGATCGAGCCCCGCATCGGGCTCTCTGCTCAGTGGGGAGCCTGCTTCCCCGTCTCTCTCTGCCTGCCTCTCTGCCTACTTGTGATCTCTCTTCTCTCTGTCAAATAAATAAATAAAATCTTTAAAAATAAATAAATAAATAATAAAATCTTGTGTTAGAATGAAAAAAAATTGGGACATCTGGGTAGGTCAGTCAGTTAAGCACCAACTCTTGATTTGGCTCATGTCATGATCTCAGGGTCATGAGATCAAGCCCTGCATTGGGCTCCATGCTGCTCGTGGAGCCTGCTTAAGATTCTCTCTCTCCTTCTCGCTCTGTCCCTCCCCCACCCTGTTCAAGTGCTCTGGCACTCTCTTAAAAAAAAGGAAAAAGAAAAAAATTAAATTTGTGGATCTCAAAAAAATGACATATTATAGAATATGATCAATAAAGCATTTCACAAACATCTTAAAATTAACTCCATTATAAATTCAAATTCTTTAATTATAACAAATAGTACAGAAAAGTTTAAAATCACTTATGTCTTCATTTTAACTAATACAATGAGTCTTTTCTTTCCCTCTTATAAACTGCACAAACTATATCTTCAATTAATACTAAAATATAAAGGAACAAGCTAGCCGCTCCTTTAATACAACTTCACTGAAAGTATGGTTCCTATCCCTTTGGGAAAAAAAAACAAAAACAAAAACAAAACTTCTTTAAAAACAATTTAAAATCCAGAAACATGGAGTTAAAAAAAAATGAAACCAGTTTACAAATAATTTTTTTAGATTAGCAAATATACACAACTTTTCTGTTCTTTCAGATAAATTAAAAAATTTCTTATATGGTCTTAATAAATATTTCACAAATCTGCATTTCATGAGTGTCAGGCAAGAAGTAATACTGTCTTCAAGTAAAACTTGTCTGAAAATCATGCATTTCTTCATTAACTAATGACTATTAATAATAGAAAAGGAGACTAAAGCCATACATCCTAGATGTTTTTGCAGGCCACATTCTGGAATTTGGTACTGAGGTTTAAAGAAGTCATTACCTCATTTTTCCCCAGAATATAGAAACCTAGCATGTATAGCATTTTAGTTATAAAAATGTAATATGGCAAGGGGCCCCTGGGTGGCTCAGTCACAGAAGCATCCAACTCTTGATTTCGGCTTAGGTCATGATCTCAGAGTCGAGGGATCCAGCCCTGAGTTGGGCTCTGCGCTCAGCAGGGAGTCTGCTTGAGATTCTTCTCTTCTCCCTCTGTCCCTCCCCCTGCTTGTGTGCATTCTTTCTCAAATAAATAAATAAATCTTTAAAAAAATGTTATGTGACAAGAATGCTTCATTCAAATAACTTTTAGTTGTCTGATTGTGATATGTCCAGTATGGATTTCTTTGAATATATGTTGAGATTCACTGGCCTTCCTGAAATTCTAAGTGTGTATCTTTCACCAAAATTGGGATGTTTTCTGCTGTTGTTTCTTCAGATGTTTTTTGCATTCTACTCTTCCTCTTCGCCTTTTGGGATTCTGATAAAATGAATATTAGACCTTGTGATATTATCCCATTGGCTCTGTTCATTTATTTTGTCTATCGTTTTCCTCTCTGTTCATCAGATTGGATAATTTCTATTGCTCTAGCTTCAAGTTCATGGACTCTTTTCTTCATTATCTCCATTCTGCAATTGAGGACCTCCAGGGAATTCTGGGTTTTATTTTGGTTATTGTATTTTTGAGTCCTAAAATTTTATTTTGTTTCACACACACACACACACACACACACACACACACACACACTATAATCTTATCTCTCTGCTAAGACTCCTCTATTTTTTTTTTCAAGAATATTCTTCTTCTTGAAGCATGGATATTTAGAATGAAAAGTATGGATATTTTAGAGGAAAAATGGTTTTTAAAAGTTGAAGCAAATAATTTGGAAAAAAGTTCCAAAATAAACAAACATGCCATTTCAGTTCTAGAGCCACAACAGCACACTGAGGGGGAAAGTTGAACGAAATGAAAAATAAGGAAAACAGAGGACAAAGCAAAATAATCTCTTAAGGTCTCTTGAATTTTCAAGATCTAGATAGAATCTGGGGTGCATAGGTGGCTCAGTTGGTTAAGCGTCTGCCTTCAGCTCAGAGTCCTGGGATCAAGCTCCAGGTTGGGCTCTCTGCTCAGCAGGGAGTCTGCTTTCCCTCTCCCACTGCTCCTTCTCTCTCTCTCTCAAATAAATAAAATCTTAAAAAAAAAAAAAAGATATAGATAGAATCCTTTAAGTTTTGGAACATATGCGTATGATCTTGCTTTCTTTCCAATAGGAACCAAAGTAATATCTTTTAACCTAGATACAACCTTTTGCTGTAACCATTGGTGTGTTGTGTCTTGCCTACAAAAATCCTATGATTAATAACCTGTCTTCAAGAAATAGCATCCAGCAGAGCAGAGATAATGTATGCTGTCCTGGAAATATACGTAGGAAAAATCAGAAAATAAGATTCATTGGAAGACATGAAAACATTTTAAAACTTTTCCTCTTTCTTTCAGACACCTTATTATCCTACAAAAAAGGTGGAATGAGTGGGTGCAGATGTACTCCACGTTTGAGAGTATTGTTATCTGAAAACAAATATATAAACAAGTGCATAAAGTACAATCAACAATTCTTCCACTTCAAATAGTGTAAATGAAAACTAAGGGCCAAATTCTGAAAGGGTGGTTTGTTGTCCTGTATGTGCAGTCTTACCACTCACAAATGTTCACAGATGCAGAAATACATTAATAAAAAATGTGTGTTTTCAGCAACGTGAACAGTACTGTATGAGAAACAAAATTAGAAAGGACTTGCGTAAAGGCCTCAAACAGATATTCCTACTCAATCCCTCCCCACAAGTGTTTCCAAATTTTGGTTACAACCTAAAACGAAAACTTTAATTTTTTTTGTTATCTTCCACATTGTATTATTTGGAGGTAAGTTTGTACTTATTTTTGAATGAACAGCAGAACCAAAGACTTTCATTTATAAAACCTGAGTCAAGAAAGTTACCAGTGGGGCGCCTGGCTGGCTCAGTCAGTAGAGCATATGACTCTCGATCTTCCGGTCATGAGTTCAAGCCCCATGCTGGGCGTAGAGGCTAATTTAAAAAAGAATTAATTAAAAAAAAAAAAAAGAATGTTACCAGTTACCCTTTGGTGCTATTATAGCTCACTGAAAATAGTCTCATCAAAACCACACAAAGCCTAAGTTTCAAAATGATCACATTTGACATATTTATCAAATACATATACACAACCTCAGGAATCATCTTCTCCGGAAGGCAGTGGATCTTACCATATTTTTTTCTGGAAGTATAACTGACTTTCTTTTATTTCAAAAAACATTTCACACCAGCAGAATTGAAATGATGTTGGTAGAAAGCAGAGTACAAAACAAAGGCCTCAGGACTAAATGTTAAAATGTTTGGGTGTAAAATCTCACCATTTCTTAGAGATGTGTCTACTCACAAATGTCCAGAAGGGTTCTTTGAAAATACAGAGATACATTTATTTCTAAACTTATCAAAGTAAGTACCTATCTATTTCAAGTACCTTCAAATGAACCATTTGTTGAGGACCTGAGTCATAAGTAACTTGGCAATTAAAAATGTATGCATCTTGGGGTGCCTGGGTGGCTCAATCAGTTAAGTGTCTGTCTACCTTCGGTTCAGGTCAGGATCCCAGAGTCCCGGGATTGAGCCCCACTTTGGGCTCCCTGCTCACTAGAGATCCTGCTTCTCCCCCTGCTCCTCACCCCACTTGTGCTCACTCTCTCTCTCCCAAATAAATAAAATCTTTAAAAAGAATGTGTGCATCTTCTTTCAAAGCAAATTGTGGTTGTCATTGGTTTTGAATGATTTTATGATTCTACAAATCTACAAATTCTAGCCATTCCTAAGAAACAAAGTTCTCCTAAGATATAAAACCGACTCACCAGTATTTTACCACATTACCAAACAATAACAAATATGAACAATATAGATCATTTAAAAATAAGTTTCCCACTCTTTTTCCATTGGCAAGTTAATTAATATTCTAGGATACACAAGTGTCAGGTCAGAGTGAAGGAAATACAGTCCTGAGACCTGACTAGGAAGCCAACAGTATTAGTCTATCGATCTATACCCGAAATCATATTCAACGGAAGTATGTATACAAACCCATCCACTTTGCACCCTTCCATACCACTACTATATTTTCAAATATTCAAGTACCAAGCAAACTCAAACAAAAGGGTAACTATGAAAACCCACACAGATACATCAAAAAAACTCATACACAAAACATCAAAGGGTTTTTTAATGATATATGAAAGTAGTCCAAAAAAATGACACAGAAACAGGTTTTATAGGCTCTAAAATACCAAGAAAAAGAACAATTTTCTCTCTCTCACTATAAATTATTTCTGTGACATGGCCAGCACCCCAAACTAAAAACTGATGGGCTGATTTCCAAAACCATATTGTACCTTATTTTAAATCCCCTCTTTCACCAAACTTGAATGAAAAAAAAAGTTCTAGACACCAATCCTACTTGTGGGAGGAAAAAACTTTTACATAATATTGTCTGAGAAATAGCTTTTCATGGCCAGTAAGGCCTCAAGACACATAAACAACAACCAGACTATCTAAGCAGGGCAGAATTTATGCAGCAGCACATGGTGGCAGAAATAGTGAATTTGTGCAGGAGTGTTAAGACAGGTACTGACCCGCTTCGCAATTTGGTGTTATCTTGAGATTCTGATACGTGCAGTTACATGTCAGTACACAGTGTCCCATTTTGACTCAAGCTTAGAGAGTACTGAAAAACAAGTAAGATCAAAGTGTCCCAACATGCAGACTAAAAGCAAATCTGATTCCCATAAGTACCCAAACAACTCCACAGCACCGCTAAGATGAAGGGGCTTGCTCCCTAGAACTAAAGGTAATTGTAATGGTGGTATTCGTTTCAAATTCATTTATGCACACAATACTATTCTATGAACAACCGTAAAACAGTCTTCCGGAGGCTCGCAAAGGTTTAAGAACACATCCAAGTTAACAGAAATGCATTTCACAAGGAGGAACACTGCCTCTCAGCATTAGCAAACAAGGGCAAGGTTCGCCACATGCAAGAGAAGGTGAAGCACACATTCAGGGGCACGTTCACCACTCATGCAATTTCTCACACCTACAACAAGGCAGACAACACTCAGGATATTGCCCTTCACACTTTCCAAAATTCCACCTGTTGCACAAATCCCACCAGACCCAAGAAAGCAAGCCCAACCTCACCCCGAATAGGGTCATGAGCATCAACGACTACAAGTACAGAGTACAACACTGTAAGAAAAGCGGGAGGGGTGCAGAATACAAACCACAACAAAACAAATCATGCCCCAAAACGCTTAGGCTCTGGTCACCCAGATATTTCGAGGGCTGAAAGCCAAACGGCTAGGGTCTGGCAGGCTGAGGCCCCTCATCTAGCCCCTGGCTGCCAGAGGCCCCAGGCCAATCTAGCGACAGCAGGCCCCAAGCTTAACCCAGCAGACTGCTCCCAACCTCCCAGGCACACAATTAACAGGCCCTCTGTAACCTGGGGGCTGTTGGTTGCCTTCTGATGGTACAGAAAGCCCCCCAAGCCGTCCGGAATGACAGAATCCCCCCATTCCTGCCTTGGCGGCGGCCATCACACCAAAAGAACGAACTTTTACGACAACTCCCATAATACCCGCGGCCTACAACTCCCAGAGTGCACCGGGCGCCGCCGCCGTTAACCCTGTCGTGGCGCCGGGGCTGGCGAGCCCTTCACCCCTCCTCCTCCCAGGACCCAATTGTTGCACCAACTTTCGCCCTCACAATCCCAAACTAACTTTGCAAATTTTATCAAACAGTTCCAGTTCTGCTATTTCGCTGCCTTCTTTTATCACTCAAACCACTTTAGCTGCCCAGAAAATTATCCCTGACAAGAGTACTACTTGCTATCCCAGAGCACTCTTCACACTGCTAAATGTTTATCATTTATAGGGGTACGTTTAGCTTCAATTAATCTTCCCTTCGCCTTTATAATTTTCTGGCATTTTTCTAAATTATTATAACACAGATATTTTGGTACTCAATATTATTAATTTAAAAATTGTTTTCTAAAATCTGGGAACCAACAACAGAGAAGGACTATCCTATAGCTGACTATAATAGTCTCGATCTCTGCTTTTTGTAAGATATACTTCCTTAAAAAATTCATGCAACTCTAAATAAGTCCTAATAAGAAAAATTAGATATGGGCAATGTATCTTTTCAATTTCAAGTTCATTTTTTTTAAAGGGAAAACTCTCTTGTGTCAACATACTTTGTTTTCCCATTTTCTCTCTATTGATAGAAAGATAATCAGAAGTAGCATATACTACTACTTTGTCCCTTTCTGATTTTAAAAAATAACAAACGACCCGTCAGGAAACATTTTCGTATAATTTGAAAATAAAACCAAGAGTTCATTCTTTCAGAAAACTGAACAATCACATATTTTGCTAATGAAAGGACTCCTTTAAAGTTTCTCATTTTAATTAAAAACAAATTGTGAAATGCATTTCTTTTGAATACATTGCCCATAATTTCAGTAAATACGACAATCACATTTAGAGATCACTGTATCATCAATATAAATTAAATGTGTAAGATGTACTTACACAAATTGTAACTTGCTCAGATGTGTAACTGACTGACAGACAAAATAATTGTTCAGTATTTGATGCATGCACTAAAACAACAACTAGAATTCTCCTATAGTATCTGCTATTTTTCTCATACCAAAATATAAAACAAAATGTACATAATATCTGACTTTTCCACAGAAACATTTTGTCAGTTGAAAGGGCACTCAAAATGTTTCATGAATTTCAAATCACAAAACTCAGAAATCCTAACACACACACAAAAAAAACCCCAAAGCCCTTTGGGAAAGATATGTCTTCAGCAAAACTCTACAAAATCTTATTTTAAACATGACCTTTAATAATACATTTAGCTTATTAGTAAATTTTTTTATCTAGTAAGCTGCAATGAGAAAATACTTCTGCATCATTAATTTTTTTTCATTCGTGTTACAGTATATAGTTTCATTAACAATTAAGGTACATGCTATATGCCAAGACATAAAATATATACATATATATATTTTAAAATTTTAGTTCATTAGACTATTTTAGCTTCTGTATTTTTCTAATTTTAACTTAACATCTTAGTTAGAATTTAGCTAGGCAAAGTTGCATTTTTACTCTCTATTTTTTAATACCTGCTAGACCATAAAAATGTAATGCATATTTTATATATTATTCTTCTGATGTTAAAATATATGATTCATAAGAAAGTTTCAAAAACAAGTCAGAAATGAAACTGATCTCCTCGTATATTTATAACATGCTTACAATTCTTTCCTCAGTGCTATTAAATTATATTTTCCATTAGAAGATTAGTTTTTTCTATTTTTTATCTTTTAAAATATAAGATTTAAAAACTGACATATTAAAGACTTTATTTAAAAAGTACATTAGAAATACTGTTAGAATCCTTTTCAGATTAACAAAATTCTTCTTTTAAAAATTACTTAGAAGTTTAGTATATCCTAATTAAGTAATTTAAGTAAGTCTTAACCTATATACTTAATATGAATGTCTTTATTAGGAGAAAAATATATTCTAGAAATGAATTCTTCAAATCCATGTAAAAAGAATTAGTACTTTTCTCCCAAAGTTTTTAGATTTTATTTAACCACATGCATTTTTACGTGCATTTCTTAAAGACCGAAACCTCTATACTATGGTTTTTAAAAATATTTATATGTAACTGTTTTATATATTTAAAATTAGGAGAAGTCTTGTTTAATCTTCAGAATATATGTTAATAGAAGACAAACACTGCAATTTATTTCTTTTTCCAAATGTGGTATCGGTGAGAAAGCTAGAATGTACAAATTTGCATATTTTATAACAGATTCTATGTATAATTTCTCTAACTACTTTTTTCATTCTTTTAGCTTCATAAAATACTTTAAAACATCTCTAAATGATTGTTTAGACATTTTAACTGCATTTTTACTTTATCTGCTTTAAAACATCTGATTTTCATATATGTGAGTTATACTGTTCATGCAAGTAAACTGCACTAATAGAATTATTGCCAAAAATAGAATGAGTTGCTAATATTTTAATATGCTCAAAAAGTTAGTCCATCTTTCCTTTTCATACGTTACCGGTATGACACAAATAAAAACTGAAAAGAGGTCACACACAAAGGACAGGTTTTTGCTTGATTAAACAAACTGTTTATATTTACATTATGACCCTACAAAGCAATATTTTCCTAGCATGTGAATATATCCCAGAGTTTAAGCTTCTTTGTTACCGTCCAAACCTTAAATAACTTTATTTCACTGGCCTGCTTTTAAAGCAGTGACCAGTCTCTCAAATTTTTCAAAATGGTCTATTTTTTATTATTATATATCTATATTTATGTTTAGGGATATTCTAGGTATTTCTAGATTTTGCAAAATATAATTTTAATTTTGTTATGTCCTAAATACTTAGAAAAGATGATGATTATAATCCTATTATAATGCCTGTCTATCAGAAAGTGCAAAAAAGGTGCCTCTTTTTTCCCCGACAAAATTGATTTTTTAATGAAAAATTTTCAACTAATTTGTTTTATTTAACTTAAAAACCCAGCTTTCTATCATCTTCATAATGTTTTATATCAGTCAGCATAAGCAAAGCTTAAGTTCATGTTACTTCTTTTCTCTAATTGAAATGCTCTCTTTTCAACAGATGGATAAACAATAGAAAACGTTTTCTTACCTAAAGATGAAAAATTTCACCTTTAAAAAGTCTCCAAGTTTCTTCAGAAGATAAAACTTGACATTTTCCTATAGAAATAAAAAAGATACAGGTTAATGATTATGATCACTCTAAAAAATCATAATAGGATGATGGATATTTAAATTTTTTGAGTCCTAATTTTAGACAGCAAGGCTTAAATATAATTAAATTAAATCAGTGGTGCCAATTAAAAAATCATCCTCATTTAAATTTTAAATTTTACCGCAGAACCGTCACAAGACAATGGTTTCTTATACTTAGTTGTCCTGCATTTTATTCTATTGACATATCATGTGGATCTTATTTATGACTCAATAGTTTTAATACTCTTTTGATGTATTTGTCATTAACTATCCTAATCTGTTTTAAGATGTTTTCTAATACATAATAATGCCTGTTTTACACATAGTTTCTATAGCCTAAATTTCTAAACATGTGAGAGAAAAAAGTCCAAATCTTAAACTTCATAATTTTCTTTTTTTTTTTTTTAAACATTTTATTTATTTATTTGACAGAGAGAGACACAGCGAGAGAGGGAACACAAGCAGAGGGAGTGGGAGAGGGAGAAGCAGGCTTCCCGCCGAGCAGGGAGTCTGATGCGGGGCTCGATTCCAGGACCCGGGGCTCGATTCCAGGACTCTGGGATCACGTCCCGAGCGGAAGGCAGACGCTCAACGACTGAGCCACCCAGGCGCCCCAAATTTTGTTATTTTCAAAGCCTTTTCTAGCTTCAAATCAATTTCCCCAAAAAGAGATATTTAACACAAGACATACTCTAAGAGAGAAACAATAAATACTTTAAGACAGAGTAAGACTTAGACTGAATGTTTAAAAAGAACAGTTGTGCTCCTCCCTCTCCCTCTTTCGGCTCATAATTTTATTTCCATTTTAATACAGGTTTACATTCATTAGCTCACATTCCTTCTCTCCAAAGAAAAATTATTTCTGCTTAGAAAAATTTCATATTCTTTACGTTTTCCCTGAATGGCATGTAAGGATCTACTCTTTCCGAGTCCAGAAGGGGGAAATGAGTATTAATTATACTATTTCTCCCCCCAATTTCTTTTCATAGAGCTATTTTCTAATCCTTCCCTCTATATGATTCTACCATATCCCACTTAGCTTTTTTTTTTTTTTTAATCAACAAGATTTGTCTGACATTCCTCTCCCCAACATTTGAGGGCACATTCTGATTTTGTTTTTGTGTTTTGATGCATATGTCAGAGTTTGGCTGATGCCACCTCTCCATACTCTACCAAAACCAGTTTTCATTCACCACTAGGGACTTGTGGGCTTTCATGCACCAGACCCCAGCAATGTCCTGTTCTTCACCAGGACATCCCATCTGGAGTCCTCATACGGATAAATAAAGTTGGAGAGCACAAGGGAGTTAGACGACAAGAACGAATGGCAAGCACAGATGTCGCCAGTCACATCACTGAAAGTATCTTGCGCGTAACCTTAATGCTTTCGAGCAATATAGAACCTATAAAACTCCTATGCCCAACCACTAAAATATTCCTTTTTGTTACATCACTCATGGCAACCTTTGATTTCCCAAGCCATTGTTTGTTTGTTTGTTTTAATGTGTCCTTTGTGGTACAAACAATTTTGCAAGTGCAGAGCAGAGATTTCTTTTGAGGGTAGGAGAACTGACCACTCAGGTTTCCGACCATTCCCTAGGGCAGAAGCAGGATGACCTATTGGGCCTCTACCCAGACTGAAAGCTTGAGTTCTGCCTTGTCATATGCTCCTGAGGGATTGAAGATAAGCCTGTAATCATGCTACACCTCAGTTTCTTGGTCTCCGATTGGATTCTATCACACAACTCGACAAGCAGATCGTGGAGTGGGAGGCCAATCAAAGGGCAAAAAGAAGAAAGATTTAGACTACCAGGCATTTATTTCTCAGCTCTACCCATTTTCCTGAAGCCTTTCTCGCAGCAATGGAGGTGGGCTGTGGTACCGGGCAAGGTTGAGGGGTACAATATGGAGAGCCTCCAATATTCCCAAACCCTACAACAGTGCAAACAGTAATATGGCCAGACATAACAGCAATATTTTTCCTTTTTAATAAAAAAAATGCCAAACTAAAAGCCTCTTTCTAGAATACTGACATGGTAAGTAAATGCTTTTTATAAAGAATAAAACAAAAGTGAGTTCACAACCATAAAAATCTTATCATGGCTTCAGCCTCTGTGCTGTTGGCTTCTTTTCCTTCATGTAAACAGACAAACTAGTCCTCATTCAGTAATCCAATCCTATTGTAACTGGGGAGCCAGCACAGTGGGGAGCCTTTAAACCCCTCAGAGAAACTCCCTCCAACCCAACCTGGCTCAGAGAATTGTAAAGGGAACTCGGCAAAGCATTGTGAGTGTTCAGAAAGAGGATTCCTGCCCCACTCCCTTGCTCAGAACCCCACGCCAAATTAATCTGACTCATTAGCTCCTATTGAAGCACTCCGTTGTTTAAAAGAAAGCACTAAGCATAAACTTAGTTAAAAGTGATTTTTTAGAAAGCCAAGATTTATTCATTCTAAACAGTAATAGATTAATGTTAACCACTTACCAGTTTCAGCACCAGCTGCAAATGGATTAATTCATTTGCTGGAACAATCAACATTGCCCCACTCTCTCCCAAACTTCCTTTCCATTTTAGGAAACCAAGTTCTTCGAAATAATAAAATGAGAGTTTTCCTTATCATGGGCTTTTAAACCTGAACTACAAATCCAATCTCAGACTGTTTAGCATAAAATTAAGAGTTCTCGCTCTCTCTTCCTCCTTCGTTTTCCTCCCTCTTTTAATTAATTAGGGGGAAGTCACAGTCTTCTGTACTCTGCTTTCCTCCCTGGGTATCACTCCAAAATGGAAGGAACTTCCTGCCTCTTTCCCTTCATCCTTATTTGAAATCCCTCTTTAAACATACCACAAATTTTCCTGGTTTCACAGTACTACGATTCTGGCTAAATTTCACCAAACTCTAAATTTCACTATCCTCACAGAAACTGTAAAATGCAAAATGTAAAATGAGGGGGTTGTACAGGACAATCTCCAAGGTCCCATTTAGCACTGGCATTCTATATGTGTCTCTGATGATCCAGAGAAACTGGAATAAGTCCATGCCAGCACCCAAATTTGGGCCTCATTTCTTACACGCTACTGCTTTCACCGTGTATCTGTAAACTTTTTTGCTCAATTACACCATAACACACATTTTTCTGCTTTCGAGGCTAACAGTCCCCTCTTCACTTCTTCAACCTAATACTTTTCTTTCTCTAAGAAACCATTCTGGATCACTGATAATGCTAACTCTATTCTTTGCATTAAGCCATCACTACCACCAGCAACCTTTTTCTGACCTCATTGGGGAATCTCTTAATAATACTGCAACACATTCTTCTAAGAAAGCAACAGTGTTAACTTCCCCAGACCTTATGGTCCTCGTCCTTATCTATAACATTTACAGAGAGCTTCCAAGGCAACACTATTCTAAACACCGCACATTGAATTCTAACAAACAGATAAGGCAGATTCTATTATTGTCCCCATTTTACAGATGAGTAAATGGAGGCAAACAAAGGTTAAGTCATTTGCTCGAGGCCAATTTCTAAGGAGTCAAGCCTGAAAACCACACGTTTTGGGTACAGGGCTTTGCACCCTTAACCCCATGATGCACTCACTGCCTTTGATATGATGATTTCCGCGGACCCTCCCACCTCTAAAATTCTCTGCTCACCCAGCACTTGTTATCTCAGTCTCCTAATAGATGAATTAGGCATAACCAGAATATCTACTTTCTAGTGTTGTTGGAAAAAGGAAAGAAATTTAATGTAAAGCACTCAAAATAGTGCCTGGCACAGAGTAAGTAGTTTGAGGAAATGTCAGTATTATTTCATGGGAGATCTCTCAATTCGCAGATGAAGACACTGAGGTCACTAGTTAGTTAGTGGAAAGACTAGGACTGGGACCCGGCAGTAACGTACCAGCTTCTTTTTAAAAATACCATTTATGAATGCAGTGTTAACTTCAGAGACATACTTAAATTTGAAGACTAAAAAGTAATATACATCTTGTGTTTCTTAGTCTGGGACCTTACCTATTGAACTATATAGTCTTCTTGCTAAAGTGGCAAATTCCAAGGAATCAAGGATTCTGGATTTGCCTGCCCTCACCTTCTAACACATGGTTAGGCTTTGCTACCGGTAAATCAACAACCTCTAGTAGTTTTAGGAAGAGCAAGCTTACCAGAGATTTCCTATCTATTAAAAAATCACCTCCATATTGGGGTGCCTAGGTGGCTCAGTCAGTTGAGCATAGACTCTTGATTTTGGCTCAGGTCATGATCTCGGGGACGTGGCCTTGAGCCCCACGTTGGGCTCCATGCTTAGCACGGAGTTTGCTTGGAATTTTCTCTCCCTCTCCCTCTGCCTCTCCCCCTGATCTCTCTCTCTCTCTCAAATAAATAAAATCTTTAAAAAATTACCTTCATATTGAGTATAGGTTGAAAGTCTTTTCAAATGGTGACAATGATTTGGTGGAATGCATTTCCTACCAGGAGCCCCATACTTGAGAATAAGTCCATTTTATATTTATTAATCGAAAAATAAGGGCTCCTGGCTGGCTCAGTCAGTAAAGCCTGTGACTCTTGATCTCAGGATCATGAGTTTGAGCCCCATGTTGGGAGGTGGTGTTTACTTTAAAAAAAGAAAAAGATAGAGGTGTTCAGGATGGAAAAGTCTCCTTCCCTGTATAAAGAAACCTGGGGCTTGCAGGGGTCGTGCAGGTAATATTAATATTTTTTCACTGGTGTCATGCATTAAATGTGAGAACAGTAGATTTGAGAATGCGTTCGTGTATAGCAAAGAATCAAAGGACCTAAAGTCGACACAATTGAGGCTGGGCTCTGCTCTCCAGAATTTTACACAGAAACAATCCCTTCGCTATTGGAGGTAAATTTTTTCCTGTGTCCTCATGGCAATAAACACACACGTTTTGTTATCAACAAAAGCTATGCTAACATATCAAAAAAGGATTACATTGTGTGGGTAGAACACAGCTACTGTCGTAATAACTATTCAAAGACAGAAGAAGAATTTGTTAAGAAGTGCATTAATCTGGGGGCACCTGGGTGGCTCAGTGGGTTAAAACCTCTGCCTTCAGCTCAGGTCATGATCTCAGGGTCCTGGGATCGAGCCCCGCGTCAGGCTGTCTGCTCAGCAGGGAGCCTGCTTCCCCCTCTCTCTCTGCCTGCCTCTCTGCCTACTTGTGGTCTCTCTCTCTCTCTCTCTCTGCCAAATAAATAAATAAATAATCTTAAAAAAATAAATAAATAAATAAAGTCTTTAAAAAAAAAAAAAAAAAGAAGTGCATTAATCTGGTAATTCCAAACAAGAGTAAAATAAAATAATCTTGGTACAGTTTGTATTTTCATAATTTATATCATTATCTTCGGACTTTCAGTTAGCTTTTAGGGTCACCTTGGCCCCTTTCATTGCCTCTCAAGTTCTTATCCAAGAGGCCATGGCTCTCAAACCCTTCTATTGCTGTCATCTTCTTCAAGGAACATTCCACCTTCTCCTGAGGTCAGTATCCCAAACTTCTCAGCCTTTAGCTCAAGTAAGTAAGAAGGAGTATGCCTTCATTTTTAATGTCTACCATGCTTTCCTTTTAGTTTCAATCCTAGACTTTTGAATGCATTCAAAAAATAAAATAAACAGTATTTTGCCCAGGATTTTCATTTTTTTACTGGTTTGTGCATTAATGACCATACTCTTAAGAACTAAAGCCCCACCTGAGAATGTTGAATTTTTTTATCGATCCAGAGAAATTTCAAATCTATGGTCCACTCTTGTGCATGCACAAATAATTATCTCAACAAGATTTTATTTTATTAATATGTGTGACATTTTTTAACACTAGAAGATTGGATCTCAAGGGGTTTTTTGCTTTGTCTTTATAGTCTGTTTTGGAGATTTTCAAGCAAAGAAAAGTCGAAAGAATATAACAAATATCCATGCACGTATTATCTCTGTTTAATAGGTAACAGTCATGTTTGTTTCATCTCTCATTTTTTTCTTTGGAGAATTACTCTAAAGGAAATTACAGGCACCATGGCATTTCACTCCTAAATACCTCATTGTGCACATTTCCTACATAACCAGAATGCCATGATCGTGCCTACGAAATTAACAATAATTCCCTACCACCGAGGCCGTACTCTATTTTGGGGGCTGGGAGTGGGGCAGAGGGAGAAGCAGAGAGAGAATTTTAAGCATTTTCCACATCCAGTGTGGAGCCTGATGTGGGGCTCGATCTCACCACCCTGAGCTCATGACCTGAGCCGAAATCAAGAGTCAGATGCCTAACCGACGGAGCCACCCAGGTGCCCCTGCCATATTCTGATTTTTCTACGTGGAATCTAATTTTCTTGATGCTTTCCTCAAGACTCTATTCTCTCATCAATGATAGGATACACGTGTTTTTTTAAATAAAAGCCACCTCTAAAGTGGTTAATTCCAAGTTCTGCTAAGGTAGCAATGTGCTCCCTGAACTGCTCCAAGTTTTGTACCTGATGGACCACCAGGCATCATCTGTCTTGCCCCTATGCCTGTTGGAGACATCATGCTAAATCAAACACTGATGAGCACTGGATAAAAGAAACTGTGGGATTTTGAGTATCTATTTTCCCTCCATAATCAGTGTGCGTTGGGGAGCAAAGGGAGTGGGACAAAGGACCACAAAATCCTAAATACAGTCACAGAGTTTTAAATGGGCTTGTTTTGTCTAATCATTCAGTACAGATCTATATAGCCCAATCTACACAAGATGCAAAGGAGGTAATTTTCTGTAGAGTCAAATTCATGGAAACTCAGAGGGGAAAAAATCACTTTTCCTTCACTCAAGTAAAATTATAATCCATCAGAGGAGGGGATAACTGGATTAGTTGGGTATTCTAAGAGTGAGGAATAAAGAGGATTTTCTTAGGGGGTGGGGGGAGGAGAGACTGGAAATTGACTTGACATAAATATTAAGTCATGCTCAGTCATAAATACCAGGGTAAAAGGTCTCTCGTCCTTTTGTAGGAAATAATCAGAAGGAGAAATAGGAAGCTAAGATTATCTTCTTGCTTCAATTTTGTCTGCAAGCTACTTGTTTTTCTAGTAATGATCATCTACTATATGTGAGTCTCTCAAAAACCGACGTAAACAAAAGGGGATAGTCAAGGGTTTTGCAAGCTCCAACTCTTGAAGCTATCTTGAAGGCTATCCTTCCACAGTATTAAAGGTAAAAACACTGCTTGGAACACGCTGCCTTAAGCCTTACCTTTTGCATCTTCACCTTTGTCCCTGAATCCCCAAAGCCACCTTAATAATGTGTGCAGTGTTATTTTTTAAAAATTATCATTTTAATTGATTTATATATGACTCAACTAGTTAAGGACACACACATTTTTTTTCCCACTGAGGTAAAACTGTATGGGGACAAGATAAAGGCATCTCCTCTTTCTATTGTAAGCAAAGCACACCATATTAGGCTTCTCTCCATTTCCCCCCCTTTTAAAATAAGGAAACTATAACAAATGTGTAAGTAGACAATATTTAAATCTGATAGTGTCAGAATTGAGTAAGGCATGGCCATCAACACTCAGCCATATGTCACCCCCTTAAGAACCTCATTCTAAAAGACATGCCGACATGCCCATGTGCAACATTTACAAAAATACATGTGTGGAAATGTTTACACTCGATATGGTAATTTGTGTAGAATAAGTCAAAGTGAACTGCTTCCAAAATGGGACCAGAGGAAACATCAGAAACCAGAATCCAAAGACAGCCCTCAATCTTTTCCTTTAGGCACCAAAACTTTCCAGAAAAGTCAATAAGTAACTTAGTTGTGGACCACCTCCCCTCCCCACTCTCCTGAAGAAAGCGTTTAAAGCAAGAAAACCTGGCAAATACGCCAGAAATAAAAAGAGCTGTAAAAGACCTACAGTGATCTAAAAACTCAGCGATATATCCCTGGCCAGTGACATTGGCTGTAGAGCCACCCAGTGCATATGCAGATGGACAGACGGGACAGACAGATGGACAGGCTGTGCATACCTCCTGCCCATGTGATCATTGCTACCAAAGCCTTCCCGCCCGCACTCAGTGGGATGTTAGAAGAAACAACCTCAAAATAAACACATACACATACATACACAGACACTACAAAAAACTTTAAGTGCCTCGCAGGAAAGGGATTTTTTTTTTCCTCTGAAAAGTTACTTTGCAAACGAAGTTTACAGGATAAGCAGTTTCCTATTCTGCCATCCTTTGCAGGCATTCCGCTATCCAACAAACAGAACGTCAGCATCCCTTACTCATCTAACAAATACTTATCCATTGCCTCGACCCGCCTGGTAGAAACATTGGTCTTTAGACTCAGAAGGGTCCTCAGAGATTATCTAATTCAATTTATTCACTCTACAGAGGAAGCCAAGAGAGGTAAAATGACTTACCAAGGCCATACGGCTTTCTGAACTGAGTATCTCCTTCAACAGATGACACAGAGCTCAAAAGAAGAAACTGCCAAATAAAAAGCCAGGGATATGGTAGAGAATACCCACCAAAACCAAAAAGATGGAGAATTGGACTTTTGGACAACTTTTCAGAAGAAGAAAAAGAGGCTGGCCATTTGCCCCATCCTTCTTTGCTCACGTCGCTCGCTCACCACATGCCCTGCAGAGCGGTAGTCAACCACCTGCCCCCTGGATCATCCCCCCCTCCACGTCCTCCAGGCTGGGGGTAGGGGGTGGGGAGGGTGATGAGAGGGTGAGAGGGCGGGAGGAGGGAAACAACAGGACACTGGCTGTGGGACACGAGCCTCACCAATACACAGAAAAATGACCTTATGGAGACAGCTCCAAATCAAATATTGGTAAGGGGGTTCCTTCCTATTGGAATCCAGAGCTCGTCGCAAAGGGTAGCTAGGGTATCTTCAGGCCAGGGCTGCTAAGAGTTTCAGAGAGAGCAATTCCTACAGTGAAAATAAATGGAAGGAAAGAGAAAAAAAATGTATCTAAGTTTTCGTTGTTCATTCAGTCTCCTGACATGGGGCCTTCCTGTCTTTCAGTATTAGCTTTAATGGCGTCCTTTAACAGAATGGCTGAAAAGGAGCTCAGCCTGTGCCTATTAGGATCGACCACACTCTGGACAAATTAGAAGCCGCCCTTAGGAATTTTGAGGGAAAATGTTTGAAAGGTCCTTTTTTTTTTTTTTTAAGTCACGTTATATTTGTTAGCATGTATTTTTAAATTAACTTTTAAACTTTTTCACAGTAATAAAAAATCTATATTCTGGTCTCTTAAAGTAGTTGCTGAAAACAAAGAAAGCTTAACACATAAATTGTGTATATCTAATATTTTAGGAAGTCCTCTTGCTACAAGAGGACTTGGAGTTCTCTTGTTAAATACTCGTAGACACCTGAGATCCTTTACTTTCTACTCAACCTGTATTTATCAAAAAAACCTTATAGATTTTTTTTTACCCCTGCCAAACCATCTACCATCTGTTTTCTGTCTGCACCAAACTTAAATCTCCTTTGAAATCGAAATCATGTGTCCAAGAATCCAGCAGCCCTAACTTTTGAAAGATAGAGGTACACTGTTTTTTTTGTTGTTGTTTTTATTTCTTTGAAGAAAATAAACCCACTAGACTATTAGGATTTCATTTAGAGGGCATTAGGGCCAATGCTGGGGAAGCTTCAACAGAGGTGACATTAATTAAGGCAATAAAAACTTAACCATCTTGAACCTTCATCTTTTTCAACCATCAAGCTAGGTTCTTAAAGGGAGAAGAACTTTTAGAAACGCAGAGGTTGAGGTCGCCGAATATCCAGCCCTGCCCCACAGTCTAATCCATGGCAAGATACCTGCTGGGCATTAAGACAAAAGTCCTTCTAGCTGTCAGAGACATCTGGACACACAGGGGCTTGACACATTTTGGAGTACCCTCCAGGGCGATAGCCCCTAAAAAGGCAAGAGAAGCAAGCGGAAATGTAGGGCATTAACCTGTACACAGAGAAAAATCAAAGGGTACCTTACAAACCCCCACTGGGGGTGTAGCTTGGAACCTTGCTCTCTTGTCAATATATACTTCCCTAACGTTCATCAGCATCCCCAAAGATAGGTTGTCAAAGCTACAAGATGACTTAGAGATAACAGAGTCCATTTTTCACTTTTTGTAGATATGGAGACAGCTCCGGAGAAGGGAAGTGCCCAAAGTCACACAATCAATGGGCTTTAAAAACCCTAAACTTCTGCCTCCCATCCAATTCTCTTCTATGCACTGGAATTCCACCTTTCCAAAAACATTTAACCACACACCACACACATCACCTCATTTAATCCTGTAAGAAACCTCTGTGGTAGATAGTGTGCCATCTCTATTTTCCAGACAAAGACATTACCATAGAAGTTTACACAAAGTCACTGCCAGATTCAGAATCACAATTAGGTCCCTCGGCACTGAATTGGCATCTGAAAACAATAGTTTCTGTTTATTTAGCATCTACATTTGTCCTTTATATATTATGATTTCTCTTTGGCATCCCAATTATTTAAAGAAGCCAACAAAAATGTTGGATTTGAACTGGAGACAGGACTAGATATAATCAGTTACCTTGGGAAAAAAAAAAATCCCAGGGCACCTGGGTGGCTCAGTGGGTTAAGCCGCTGCCCTCGGCTCAGGTCATGATCTCAGGGTCCTGGGATCGAGCCCTGCATCGGGCTCTCTGCTCAGCAGGAAGCCTGCTTCCCCCTCTCCCTCTGCCTGCCTCTCTGCCTAATTGTGATCTCTCTCTCTGTCAAATAAATAAATAAAATCTTTAAAAAAAAATTCCAACACTGCATCTTCCCTACTAAATGTTTCTGGAAAATGTGTTGATCTGCACATTCCCTTCTGGACCTACCATCAGCTGTAGCCATGGCTGGGAAGTCCAACCCTGTGGGCTTTCCTATTTCATAGCGATCCTTCTATACAGAAAAGAAGCTATATTCTGAGTCATTAAGAATTCACCAAATGAAATTGTGGCCAAGGTGGTATGTCTTCCATGGAGAGCTAGAGAGAAATGACACCTGAGGAGGGAGACGTCGCCACGCAGGCTCAATAAACTCCACAAATGGGGCCACCGAGGGGTTCCAACCATTGGCCATTGAGTTCTACTAGACTAAATACACCATAATCTAGGTTGGTTTGCATCACCCAATACATCGAAAGCTTAGAAGCAGAGAAAATTGAGCAAATACCAAGGACAAACAAAATATAATAAGAGTAGCTTCTCAAGGTACATTTAAGAGATAATGAGCCAGACTGAACTCCTGTTATGAATAAAATACCACACGTGACCGCAACTCGAATACCAAGACATTGCAGGACTCCATTAGAATCACTTGACACTGCTCATTTGGAAAATTGTGATATTATAAAAATTACTATATTTTGTCAAGTAGTCTGATAATTTGTTCAATGCAAAGGATTACAAATAGGCTTTGTCAAAATTGGCAATTACCTAGGTCTTTTCAAGTTTGTGGGTAGACGGGAATAAAGATATTTCTTCGTCCCTTTCCTCCCCTCCTCCTCATATATGTTTGCCTAGAAAAATATGCCTGGGTAAATCAACTCCCCAATCCAGCAACTTGGAAAAAATTGGTAGGGGTGGGATCAGATTTGGCCAAATAACTGCTTCATATCACTTACAAACATAGGCTTGGACATTGGGTGAAATATGGTTATCGGTTACCAGTATGAAATGAAGTATGAAATGAAGGGTATGGGTTATCAGTAAAAATGAGTGACATTTTTAAATGCTCATATTGTATAGCCCTTAATACTGTTGATTAAGCCAGTCAAATGGCATCGCAAAAGTCAACAATATTTGTTTGGAAATTATTTGGATGAATCTTGGAGCCTTTTAAGACAGGTTTGGGGGGCACCTGGGTGGCTCAGTGGGTGAAAGCCTCTGCCTTTGGCTCAGGTCATGGTCTCAGGGTCCTGGGATCAAGCCCCGCATCGGGCTCTCTGCTCAGCAGGAAGCCTGCTTCCCCTTCTCTCTCTGCCTGCCTCTCTGCCTACTTGTGATCTCTCTCTCTCTCTCTCTCTGTCTGTCTAATAAATAAATAAAATCTTAAAAAAAAAAAAAAAGACAGGTTTGGGATAGCTCTACCAATGGTGTTATGCAGCATCACAGTTTAGTGAGAGCCATGAATACAATAAATACATAAATCCAAAAGAATATAAATGTATGTTTCTATATATTCATTTCTCTTTCTTTGACTATGGCTATCATATAGGTTTTAAAAAAAAATGGTTTAGAAAGTTAACACGACTCTGGAGACTAGCTCTAACCCAGACAAATCTGTATTAGAACATAATGTTTTTAAGTCAAAGTAGCCTGAAAAATTGCAACAGTGAAGTGATCTTCTGTCCATTTTTATTAACATTTATATTTGCACAACATCTTTTTTTGGGGGGTAGCTGATTTCTATCTGTTAAGTTGTGAGTCAGTGCTCATTTGCATGCCTAACAAATCTTGAGAATTAAAAATGCCTTTAAAATTCTAAGCAGTATTGATAGGAAAAAGCGATCAAGTCCAGAGGCTTTGTTATTGTTGTTGTTTTGCTAATATACAGCCAGTGCAGGTGATATAGTTGATAGTTGCCAGGCATAAAGCAATAATGATGTTGCTGGAAATGCTTAAATCTTTTTTATTTGGGGTAAATTTCAAATACAAAGTTATTCAGCAAAATGAGATATCACTATAAAAACCAAGACATCGGAAGCTGACAGAAAAAGAAAAAAATTTATTTATAAGAGGAAAGGAAGTTTCATTGCGATGGGGTCCAATTTCTCTAGTAATTTAAAAAAATTATTATGTTAGGATATTTATTTTATGTGGCATGTTGCAAACATTTTAAAATATAATTTTCTATTTCTTCTGATTTGGCATTTTATAAAAAAAAAGTCATGAAGACAAAGACTTCTGGAGTAATACTGAGAATTTTAAAACATTATTATTACTGACATTGAAACTGGCAAAAAGAAAACTTTGCCAGTTCTTTAAATTTTCTAATAATACTTTTTAAATACAGATAAAAATTTATTAGACAAAATCAAAACTTCTTGAAAATTTATTTATCATGATCAAGATTTTAAAGGTTAGCATTATATCAGAATTCTGTGATAAAAATCTAAAGAAAAGAATATCATTTAGAATATCTGAAAATACATTTTAGAAATAAACTGAATTTATGTGTTAAGCTTTCATTGACATTGGCAACTACTTTAAGGGACCAGAATATAGATTTTTTTAATACTATGACATTTTAAAAAGTTAATTAAAAATTACATGCTAACAGATATAACATCACTATTAAAAATGTTTTTTAATACCTAGTGAATGAATAATAGCAAATAGTAATAAAACAGTAAAATGCTATTTTAGTTTTCCTCTATGACTCTTATTTCATAAGATATCACTATGAATTTTTTGTTAAATCATGTCATTTTATTTTAACTCGGAAATATATATTTGTCTGTATTGTTTCTTAAATGCAGTTCATTGTGATCAAGTTTTTTTTTTTTTTTTAAAGTGAGGTCTAACACTTAAACATTTAGATAGCAAATTCAGGAGATACCGGGGCTTATCCCAAACATTTCTTTTAAAGTTGGTTTAATTCCATATAATCACTATAAAATCAATTACTGGGTTTTTATAATGTTAGTACATCTGTCTGAAAAATCAAAAAACTTCACAGGGCTATGTTGCCTGGGTGCTGCCTGACAATGCTTGTAAACATCAGGTAGCTAGAACTGAGTCATGTAGCCTTCTAGCACCTTCTAAAACCAAGCTTTCCCTCTTTAACTTTGAAAGCTCGTGAGATTAATTCATTAAGAAAGTAAAGCAAAGTAAATGCAATTGGTTAGCCATTGATCTGAAGGTTCTAAAACTGTATGAGACTCTCCCTGTTTATTGATTCTTTCTATGATGTTCTTATGTTCTGCGTAATACCATTTATCATTATTATTATTATTATTACCCCATGGGATGTGTGACACTTATTTCTGTATCAATGTAAATACTTAGTTTCGTAAGATAGGATTATGATCCATGTTTTGAGTTACATTTTGCATCAACACTGTAATCTGCAGCAGCTGCTTCATGTAAGTCTGGGAGTTGGCAAATGGAAAGTTTAAAAACAATGCTATTATTTTCCTAACGTTCTTCAAAACATTACTTAGGATACTACAGGTCTTAGATTATAATAAAAATAATCCTTTTCCTGAATTCATTGTTTTAGCAACCTTCAAAAAGTCAAATGTGAGCAAAGTTCAAATTCCCATATAGTTTCTGTTTCTTGCTACTAGTTTATTTGTATGTAAAAATAAAAATCCTTTGCTTTTATTGAATTGTAAGGGTCAATAAATAAATATGTGACTAGTTCTCAAATGTAAATTCTATTTTTAGAGCTTACAAATAAATTGAAGTAAATTAAAGGTTTTTATTCCCAGGAAAGGGGACAAAAATCTGAGCAGCAGAATACCAACTTCCTTAAATATTTGGCATTCAAGTTAAAAATTGTTATTCTGCTCTACAATTCTAAAAAGAGATTAACTAAAATAATTAAAAACTTATATATAGTTCAGATATATAATATATAGCTCAGATTGCTTATATATAGTTCAGATTGCTTTTAGTTTTTAGCAAATGCTTTTAAATAGTATTTCTATCCAGAATGTATACTTTTCTATTGTTTTACAAATAGATATAATGCAGAGTTTTTTCAGTTCAATTTTTCAAAAATTCAAATAAAAAATCCTAAGCAATTAATACTTGCTTAGCAACGCCTTGCTTTCCCTGGAAATAAAATTTTTAACTAATGAACTTAACTCAGCTTCCTTTTAATATTGCAAATATTGGTATTTCAAAAACCAAGAATTTAAGCTGTTTTTAAAAAAACATAAGAAAAGTTTTAAATATTTACAATAATTTTATTCCTAAGTAAGAATACTTACGAATTAGAAATAATTTATATTAAAAATTGGATATTGTCTGTGACTCCTTATGGGAGAAAAATAAAGAATTGTATTGGTTGTTAACAGGATCATATGTTAACTATTAGTCAAAAATTGCTTATTTTGGTCTTTTTAACATTTTTTTGAATTATTAAAGACAGATTTCAGGACTAAATTGACAATGAACTTCTACAGTTATCAATTTGCCTTCATCATAATGTTCCTAGTTGGCAAAAATTTAAACAATGTAATTTGTAGGGGTAACATCTCTCTGTAATTAAGTTGTTTCTTTTAAATAATGTTCCCATAAATGTGATAAACTGTCTTGCATTCTTACAACATATGTATAAGATATGATTCCTAAAAAATATGTTTTAGTAATATCTCCTGTTTCTTTGAACTATAAATTAATTGCCAAAGAAATGGATTATTTAATAATCAAAATTTACTTTTTCAGATTATTTTAGAATGATCTATTTTTACTTTAATTCTGAAAATACACGAGGTTAAAAATATGTAATTATAGCATTTTTAACAGTAACTATTAGTTTTGGCATTAGTGATTAAGCCCAATATTGCCACAGGCTTTATAAAAGCTTATGTTAAGAGTTCAAAGTTTTTAACTAGCCATCTTGAAAAAAATCTTCAAATATTATAAAATTTTTTTTCAAATATTATAAAATTATAATGAAGGTTCTTAAAAGTTAAACGGGAAAATTTTAGTTTTTGATTTTGTTTTCTTTTTATGTTTTGTCAATCTAATTTTACAAAGTTTAGTCTTTTTTGTAAAACAGAAAACAGCCATTTCATGTCTCATACTTGGAAATATTGTTTTGATAATATTTTTATTTGTAGAAGAACTATCTTTTCAATTTTGCATGTGTCTGAAACTTTCTTAAAACAATATTAGAATTAATGTGATTCTGTTGAATGTATTCCACAAGTCTATATTTGAAGAACAAGTGAGATAAATAATAAGCTTTCTTTTTATATTCATTTAACTATTTCTGTTTTAAATATTATGCTTCTAAATTTTCTAATAGGGCATATGACAGGCCTTGGCAGTACTCATTTCTGGCATGAATGAGTTTCAAACTTGGTTTTAATTTAAATATCTGATATATCTCAGGAACTACTAATCTATCTGATTTTTACCTTGAAATTTGCAGTCCAGTTTGCTGTGAATATTTATTTAAAAAATTTTTAAAGATATTCATATTGGTTTAAAAAATATTTTTAAAAGATCATCTATCTTCAGCTGACTAGAGCAATGTAATTACTTTTGAATTCCTGGACATTTATAATTTCATAGCTTTGCTGTTTAACATTTATCAATAACTACCCCCATGTGCACTACACCCAGGTAATAATTCCTTTCTTGATTTACATTGTGTAATTGATAAGAATATACAAATACCATGTGAACAAAACCATAGGGTATCACCTCCAGCTGACAAATAGTTTAATGAGTCTCCTTTACCTTCTGTTAAATCTTGTCATCTCATCCGAAAATGAAAGGTACTTGGAGGGTTAGTCTTGAGAAAATTTTTCTAAGGGAGAGAAGGGAGTATTACTTGATGCAGCATTTGTCTATCCCTAATAAAAATAACTTTAGATTTTCTTGAAGGAGGATTCTCTAGGAGTCTTACTCTCTTTTCCTTTAAATTATACATATTTCATTGAGGTCGAATGCACAGAAAAAAAAGAAAAGAAAAGAAACGTTCAGGAAATTTCTTCCTGACTTATATCCTATGATCCTCTTCAAACTCTCAGGGTAAAGAGCAATTATCTAGTGAATTGATCAGTGAGGACAAACAATCCACATAGTTCAGTCTCCTCGAATCTTCTGTTTTCAGTGAGGGGATTTTTTTTTTTTTCCTTTAAATTATCTGAATAATCGCTCCAACTCTTCAGTTCAATTTGCATGTCTAGACAGGAAACTAGACTGAATAAGGCTTGGAAGGATTGTGATTTTTGAAACTGCCTTTTTTTTTTTTTTTTTTTGAAACTACATTTTGAATTGTAATTCTTACTATCTTCCACATGTCATCTCACCGGCTGCTTGCATCTGAAGCCTTCTAGAAATTTTGTGACATTTTTTAAGCAGTTGTGATACAGAAATATAGATACATATACGTGTTTTAAAACTTACCAGGGTCTGCTTTACTTTTCCTCTTTTAAAAGCCGACCACAGGCACTAAATTTGTCACTTCCACACAGGAAAATATAAAATTTCTCCCAGCCCCACCCAGTTTTCATGAACAAATAAAAATATTTACCTCTTTATACAAAAAGAAAAAAGTCTTTGTGTTTTTTGAAACACATGGATGACTGACTATTTAAAGGTGACTCTTTTTAGAAAAGAACTGAATGGTATCATTTTTGAAACAACATTTGTTCAATGACATTTTGCTGAAATCCTTTTTTTAAAAAGTTATTGATCATTTCACAAGACAAAAAGAGGCTTCTCCAAAAACCATGTTTTTGAAGGAATACGCAAAAAAAAAAAAAGTCTAAAACTAATTCATCATTGTTTCAAATGACTAATGGCAGACTGGAAAGAGTTAAAAATATGATTGAATAAAGATCATCAAAAGGTCCAAATTTCCAGTTGTAAGATAAATAATCACAGGGGATGTAGTGTACAACGTGATGACTATAGGTAACACTGCTGTATCTTATATTTGAAAGTTACTAAGAGAATAAATCCTAAAAGTTTCCATCATAAGGAAAATAAATATTTTTGGGGTAAGTATATGAAGTGAGGGATGTTACCTAAGCTTATTGTGATAATCATTTTGCAAATATATATGCCAAGTCATTATGCTGTACCCCTTAAACTTATATGGTGCTGTATGTCAATTATATCTCAATAAAACTGAAAAAAAATTTTAAAGTAAAAAGAAGATAAAAGAGAAAAAAATATGACTGAATCAGAAACTCTAATAAATGCCAGCTTATTGCTCCAATTGCTATGGCCATATTGATAAAGCAAGACCATGTATGGAATCCTTCATTTTCAGACATTTTAAATAAATTACTGTCCCTCCAGATTAAAATCTGGAAAGAAAAGCTTTAGCCACAAATCCAAAAGCCATACACCTCTTTGAATTTTATTAATTAATTGAGCTTAAAACATCGCTCAAGCAACATTATTTTTCTTTTTTGTTATTGCTGAGACCCACAAAGTGGCTGCTGGGAAACACACTTTTTGGCATCACAAATGGGACCTGTTCACAATTAATCATAGTTGAGCTAATCCAAAGACCCAAAAAAATTCAAAACCAAAAAGGTACTGATCATAAATGTCGTAGAAGTGTTAGACCCCATCCCGATGTAAAAAGTCGTGAGACTGCCTTCTGAAAATGGTTCTAGCTTGAGCCATTTTGGTTTGGGTGCACCTAGATAAATTCTCAACAGCCTTTCCCCCACAAAAAATTTTCCACAAGGGGATTATCTTCTTCATTTCTCATCTGATGATTCCTTATTCATGCCCTCTTTATTTCTCAAAGTGCAAAACTAATACAATTGAAATGCCTGAAAAAAAAAAAAGAAAGAAAGAAAAGAAATGCCTGGGTAGCTCAGTGGGTTAAGTGTCTGACTTCAGCTCAAGTCATGATCTTAGGGTCTTGGGATCGAGTCCTGCATCGGGTTCCTTGCTCAGCAGGGGAGCCTGCTTCTCCCTCTGCCTGCTGCTCCCCCTGCTTGTTCTCATTCACTCTCTCTCTCTCTTTCTCTCTGACAAATAAATAAATAAAATCTTAAAAAAAAAAACAAAAAACAACTAGTACAATTAAGGAGAAAGGAGGCTGGGCTAGTAAATCTGCAATATCACATTTCAAAAACATGGCAAATTCCATCAGTTTGTTGCAATTCATTTCTTTATAAAATCCGGTCACCTTCTTTATCACAAATGCTCTTCTATTTATTCTAAAAGTAATTCTCAATGATCTGCCTGATACAATGAAAGTGATCCTCCAACTTCAGATAATAAAAGCTATTACTTAGTAGTTGGGGGCCACGGGGCTCTAAGAAGTCATCAAGGTTTATTAGGGATTAAAACAGTAAAAGAGTAAAGCTCCTATCCCCCAAATGTTGTGCTGTGCATTCAGCTACCTCATTCTGCATTTCCCTTCCTACAAAAATCCATCTCCAGTTCACGCTTTCCAAGGACAGAGCCCATACAACTGCATAAAACCACTTTATATTGTTTAGAGTGCAAATCCCTTCCTATTTTTGGACAAAAGGGAAAAGACTGGAGCACGAGCTACGTAACTGATTCTATGACTCAACTAAACCTTCAGCTGGAGGCAGCTTTGGTTTTCCGAAGGGAACCCTTTACAACTCAGCAGATGGAGATCAGCTAAGATAACCTGTACGTACTGAGGGCATTCAGTGTGAATTTTCTAGCGTAGCCCCAATTTCCAAAAATGTTATTCTTTTCAATAAAGAAGTATTAAACGTGCACTAAATGTGAGGCAAATTTTTAACTCCAAAAGACTCTTTCTCTCAACAGTCTCATAATTCAGGGAAAAAAGACAATCGTCAGATAAAATATCCCAATTTTTATTTGGGGAATTACTGTCACCATTAAGAATTTGCAAAATATTTCTTTATAAGGGATATAACCATGAATTCTGTCTTCTGTCCCCAGGCTCCCAGAGGGTACAAAATCTGGTAACTAGGGTATGGACTTACATTTTCATTTTGAGACCCACTCTTGACTACAATCGCTCTCTCTCTTTTTTTTTAAGATTTTATTTATTTATTTATTTATTTATTTATTTATTTATTTATTTGACAGAAGGAGAGAGAGAGATCACAAGTAGGCAGAGAGGTAGGCAGAGAGAGGAGGAAGCACGTTCCCTGCTGAGCAGAGAGCCCGATGCAGGGCTTGATCCCAGGACCCTGAGATCATGACCTGAGCCGAAGGCAGAGGCTTTAACCCACTGAGCCACCCAGGCACCTCTTGACTATAGTCTCTTGACTCTGGGTCTACCTATTATTACATATTCATATTTACTGAATCAGTTCAATCAATTCCATTAGTACTAGGGGAACCAGAACAAGGCAAGCTGTATGCATAAGAGACTCTACCTCGTTGGCCCGTGTAGTCACGGCCTTCCTGCTGATGACTAAAGGAAGGGTTCTTGTTGCTATAGCCAACGGGAAGAAGGGAGCAGCGTTCTCTTCGATCTCGCACACCAATCTGTCAACAGACTTCTGACTATGGGAGACGGTTCCACACAGCAAAAGCAGAGTGCTCACAGGTTTTGTCCTTCTGAGGAACCTACAGATCCAGTAGAGGGGGAAAGTATGTTTTGACTTTGTGGTCCCAACAGTTGGGTTTTATACATTGCTGGGAAGGACCGCAGGAAATTCGAAAAAAATCTTTTGAAAATCCTTGGGTTTTGGTTTGTTTTTCATTGTTTGTTTGGGTCGTTTTTAGCTGTAAATCTACAAAGCATTTTGATCACTGCGTTTCTTTCTTTTTTTTTTTTTTTTAAGATTTTATTTACTTATTTGAGAGAGAGCGAAAGGGAGAGACAGTGTGAGTGGAGGAGGAAGGGCAGAAGGAGAGAGAGAACCAGACTCCCTGCTGAGGGGGAAGCGTGATGCGATGTGGAGCTCCATCCCAGGACCCTGGGATCATGACCTGAGCTGAAGGTAGACGCTTAACCGACTGAGCCCTCCAGGTGCCCCTTGATCACTGTTTTTGAATTTACTGTTTGTAAAGGTCCATTTAAATTTCTGTTTATAGGTAAAAATAACTCTGTATCGTGTATATTTTATTGTGGTGGTGATTTAAGGAACATTATGTCTCCATTTCTTAGACTCTGATCCTCTTATGTTCTACAAGCAGACAAATAACACTTTCTCGATTATTGTTAACCTACATTATTGTTCCTGGGGTGTTTGAGCTGAGTTTCTGTGCAAATGTCTTCATAACTTAAATAAATAAACAGACCAGTGCAGCCTGGCTCAGAGGTAACAAATAGACCAGAGCCGCTGCTCCTTGTCTTACGGGTCAGCCAGCCTTCTAAAAACTGATACAGACTGGTCATACATCAGACCCGATTTAGGGAACATATCATACTTAATATTTTGATGGGGCATTGTTTTTTTTTTTAAGATTATTTATTTATTTATTTGATAGAGAGACACAAGCAGGGGGAGTGGGAGAGGGAGAAGCAGGCTTTCCACTAAGCAGGGAGCCTGATGCGGGGCTGGAGCCCGATGTGGGGCTCGATCCCAGGATGCTGGGATCATGACCTGAGCTGAAGGCAGACGCTTAATGACTGAGCCACCCAGGTGCCTTGATGGGGCATTGTTAAGTACAATTATGTATTCAGGAAATTCTAAGTTGGTTTACAAAGAACATATAAGCTCTGGTTTATAGGCATTTGAAAATACTTTTTCATGACCTTGTCATGTAACTATTTCTTCATTTTCTCTTTTCTTAAATGATCTCTTTCTAACAATTATACCAAGTGTACAGGACTTCGGTGCTTTTACAAACGTGATTTCTTGATCCTCATGGTGCTCATCTTGGTGGTGTTAGCAGCTCCTGCAGAGCGACTGAAAGTTCAGACCCTGAATTGAGACTGATGAGAATTTGTATCTTGGTCCTCTTAATTTTCTAGCTGTGTAACCTTGTGCAAGCTTCATGGCCTTTCTGAGCCTTGGTTAACTTATCTGTAAAATGGGGGTGATAATAATATTTACTCCATAGGATTGTTGTGAGATTGCAAGGAATAAAAGTTCAGAGTACAGTGACTGGCACATAGTAAGTGCTCAGTAAATGTTGCTATTTAAAGAGAAGGTGAACAAAGTTAGAGACATTGACAGGTGTGCCCTTGATATGGCCAAGGCTAGGACCCAGGTTTGCTGACTTCAAAGCCAATGATGAAGCCCTCCTGCTTTGTTTGCCATGCAGCTGTTTTAAAATGTGACTCAGCAATGTTCCTTCCTACCTTCTGACTACATTCTGATCAAATGCAAAAGCACTTTTCCCCCTTAACCAGTGGATTTCAAAACCTTCCAAAGATGCCTTGGTGAAAGTTAATGGACAACTGGGCCTTGTCCTGGTACAAGAATATGCAGCAAGGTTAAGTCATAAAGGCATTTAAATCACTGAGAAAAAAATATTCCACAAAGATGAGCTTCAGTAGTAGCTCGTTGCCCGAGCAGGAAGCTGTGCTAAGAAGAAGCAAGCAGGTAAGTGAGACTCGGGCAAGTCTCGAGGTCTTTACATCAATGTATTTTAGTCTATCTTTTATAACAGACATTCTTAGTACCCATGATCCAGCTATTCTGTCCGTTTAAAAGGAAAAGTGCATTGGCTTGAATGTATGGCAAGTGTCCAGAACTTGCAAACACAGATACCTAGCCCCTTAAATATACATATTCTCTTCTATGTTGAGAAAGCTTATAAATGAAGCTCATTTTGGCACTGTGGTTCTTTGAGTTTTCTAATGAGGCTCTTTCCCTTGAGTTCTGAGTGGGGCTGTTCTCAAGAACAAAATCCCTTGTTACTGCTGTACATCCCTACTCCCAAAGTGCTTTCTGAGTCACTTCAGTTTAATGCACGTTTGGCTGCCTTCAATGCACGTTTGAGCCTTACTGATGTTCATGGGGACTATGTCATAATCACCGGCAATAAAGCTGCGGTCCTCCATTTTTAACTGTGGAGCCAATACCATTTCATTTCAGTTAATGTTCTAGGCTCTTGAGCCCTAAATCCTAAAGATTCTGGATGAATTCTGATCCTGGAATCCTCAGAAACTGATGGGGATGTTTCATGATTTCAAGTTCAGCATTTTCTTACATGGAGCTTTGCAAGCGGTTTGCCGGAGGAGGGATACTCTGTTTTGTTATTGGAAGAACTAAAAAAGAGAGAGATGGGGTATAAGTGTAAAAATAGCCAAAATGTACCTCATTCTTCAGTAGGATATTTTTTTGTTGGTGATTATTGTTATTATTATGGGTGACTTTCAAAACAATAGCTCTCAAGTATTTATCCAAAAATGTATGATGCGAGGTGGCTCAATTCGATTTTTTTTTTGTTTGGTGAGATGTCGATTGGAAGATATCTTAATATACACAGTGTAAAAAATATTTTTTTGGCTTTGTAGGAGGCATAAGTTGTCAAGCACCATCTTAAATTCTTCATGAAATAAACAAAAAACAGCATCAAGGTTTGAGATTTTTTTCTTCAATCAGCACAGGGAAAATTAAAAAAAAAAAAATTCTAACCAAGGATATCTGAAGATGACACAGATTTTAATGGGGAAAAATAATGAACATAAATAAAATCAAAGCTATCTTGATGTTATTTGTCTTAGAGGAAAATTCCCTGGAACTTAGGCATCTCTTTAGTTTCTTCCTTCAGCGGGAGACTCCTTCCAAAAAGAAAAGAAAAATAACAATTATATAGAATAATTGCAGGACTGTGGTTGACAAGAGAAAAAGGATATACCAGTTTTCCAGTTTTAAAATGGGCCCAGGTAGATCTCCAAATTCAAGTCTTCCTAGTAAATACGATATTATATTTCCAAATACAAACCCCACCTATTTTGTTTTATAAACTGTAAAGTCTAATGCAGTTTCTTTAGACATTACAAATAAAATATGATCTTCTTAGTACATGGCTCAATCCACGTAAAAAGATACTTAGGGAGATGATTCACTAATCAGGAACCTCGCAGACAGCAGAGAAAATAGACGATGGTCCCTCCTATCGGCGAGGACATGAGATTTTATGACCCGGAAAGATGTCAGTGGAATGGGCACTTGAAGGTCCACACTAGCTGTCTGGCATGGATCCTGGCACTACTTCCAGGCCTATTCATTGCTGTCTCCCTGCTGGGCGCTGGGTGACTCAGGGGCTTGGTTTTGGCACACGCAGACTTTCTCCTCTGAATTTCAAAGGCAGTTTAGTTCGACAGCCACTGAACAGAGTGGTTCATGACTCAGGGAACAACTGTTTGGTGGCCAAAGAGAAATGATCTTGCCATTATAATAGGCTGCAATCTGCTACCTCCTTCCTTCCTAAAAATCTCAGAGACCACAGGAAGAACTCAGCCCAGGGAGATACCAACTCCGGTAGAGAAGTGGAAACAAAATCGTAGAGAGACCCAGTGCTTCTGGTCTGGATCAGTATCCCTACCCACCCTCCCAATCTCACCCTCGTCAGAAACAGAACTAGTCTGAAAGTGTCCTGACGTGAATTGCTAATGATCTAGGGAAGTGATTTTTTTGCAATGACTTCCTATAGCTCAGGAAAGATGGGTCATTGCAATTGTCACCTGGTTTCTTGAGCAGTCCAGATTAAGAAGATAGGCACTGAAAATCTCCATGAGTCACTCATCAACTTTTGCCCATCCTTGAAGGTCAAGTGAATATCAAAAGCGATACCGATGACTGGAACTGATGAAATGAGCGACGCTATGACTACAGGGTGGAAAAATGCCCGTCCCTTCCATTTTCAAGCATCTCTCACCAGCACAAAATCCCAGTGAGGTGTTTATAGCTCACCAAAACTTAGCATGGAATTGTTTTTCAGTCTGGGGACAGAAAGTGAGGGAGGGAATAGGGGAGAGACAAACTCCTCCGCTGATATGAAAGCAATGGAGAGGTTAAAAATGTAGAGTTTTGGATGCAGACCACCTGGAATCAAATCCCAACTCTACTTATTAACCTTATAACCTTAGGCAAGTTATACCATCTTTCTACGTTTCAGTTTCCTAATCTGTAAAATGAGGACAATACAGGCACCCCTGACAAAGGGTTTTTGTGAAAATTAAATACATTTCTTTAAAGATTTTATTTCTTTATTTGACAGAGAGAAAGAGATCACAACTAGGCAGAGAGGCAGGCAGAGGGAGAGAGGGAAGCAGGCTCCCCCAGGCAAAGAGCCCGATGCGGGGCTCCATCCCAGGACCCTGAAATCATGACCTGAGCCGAAGGCAGAGGCTTTAACCCACTGAGCCACCCAGCCGCCCCCAAAATTAAATAAATTAAAATATATGAAGCACTTAAAACAATGCCTGACACATGAAAAGCATCAAAAATGCAGCTAATATTACAGGAAGAGTTAAAAATTTTTTAAGTTTTAAATTAATGTTGAGTATAATTTTTTAAAGAATAAAGGTTTGATCCTTCAAAAATGTCTTCTCTTCTTTTCTATTAACTTGATCTCTATTTCCCCTTTAAATATTCATTTTCTCTCACTCTTACTCCCTTACACACAAATACACAAACCCACACAGTCACACTTACAGGAGAAGCATTAAACCAGAGTTTGTAAACAACACCTTGAATTCTACATGTCACCTTGGTCATGCTATTTGTATATTAAAAATCTGTATTTTTAATTTTTGTATATTTATATATATTCACATGTCTTTCCGGAGATATCTTATTTCTCAAAAATAAAACTATAGTCATCTGTGATGGAGGGGAATGAACAATTGGATATGAATCATTCAGTTGTGCTACAGACTTTCACCTTCAGCCATGATGGAGTAATTAGGTTTCTTTTTTGTTTGTTTGTTTTTAAGATTTTTTTAATTTATTTGACAGAGAGAGAGAGATCACAAGTAGGCAGAGAGGCAGGCAGAGAGAGAGGGGGAAGCAGGCTCTCTGCTGAGCAAAGAGCCCGATGTGGGGCTCGATCCCAAGACCCTGAGATCATGACCTGAGCTGAAGGCAGAGGCTTTAACCCACTGAGCCACCCAGGCACCCCTTTGATGGAGTAATTAGTAACAGACTAGTCCTCCTGCTGTAAGCAAATATAAAACTGAAGCAGTTTTCACACTTTGGACAACAGTCAGAGAAGGAATGTGATTCCTGAGAAAAGGAAAACACAGGATGTCCAGCTTCATAATCACCTGCAGCTACTACCTAGAAACACCTTCTGTACTGTGGTGCAGGAAGGGATAGCTTAGGCAAAGCAGAATGATCTCACTGAGCTGACAGGGTAAAGACTGGAGTTCAGGGTTGCTTAGGTGGCTGAAATTTATGCATCAGGTACCAGAGAGAAGAGGCTATAGAGAAAGAGAGAAAGAGCTCCAGAAATATGCATAAAAATGTCCTTGACTCTTTCACTGAACACTTAATTGTCATCTGCACAGAAAAAAGTCTGTGAGCCATGGCAGAGAATTACCAAGAAATTATGAGCTGAACAAAGATTCCAAAGATTGCAGAGGGCTTGGGAAGACATCCATGATCTGACAAAGCAGAACAGAGAAACCTCACTGCACATACTGGGCATTCAGTTGAGATCTCAGAAGGGCAAAGTCTTAGCAGTAGGGTTATTGTAGTTCTAGAATAAGAGTTACTGTATACTCTCCCCCAACTTTAAAAACAAATCTCAAATGATCAGCTAATCTGTGAGTAAATTAACTACCTAACAGAACAAAAGTCAATACTTTTTAAAGGAAGACAGATAAATCCACTTGCAACAATGTAAAATCCACAATGTCCAGTATACCTTAAAAAAAAAAATCACTAGCTGTTTAAAGAAACAGAAAAATACAACCAAGCGCAAAAAATAGTCAAAACAAACAAATGCAGAGATAACACTGATACTGGAATTGGTGGGCAAGGACTTCAAAACATATTAAGAACTTTAAGGAGAAACTAGACATAAGATGAACAGATGAAGAATCTCAGTACAGAAATGAAAACGATAAAAAATACCAAATGAAAATTCTAAAATTATTGTATATGAAATAAAAATTTACTGAATTGGCTTAATAGCGGACTGCACACTGCAGAAGAAGAGATCAGAAAACCTGAAGCACAGAAACTAAAACAACAACAAAACAAAAAAACAAAAAAACCCTGAAAAAATGAGTAGATCTCAGGGACCTGAGGGACAATATAAAATGGTATAATATAGGTATAACTGGAGTCCTAGAAGGAGAGAAAAGAGAGATTGAATCAGAAAAAGTATTCGAAGACCCAATGACCAACTTTCTCCCTGACATTTGATGAAAAATATCAACCCACAAATCCCAGAAACTCAACAAATCTCAAGAAGCAAAATACAAGCAAAATTGTACCCAGACACATTGTAGTCATATTGCCAAAGACAAAGACAAATAGAAAAATCTCTTTTTTAAGTTATTTATTTATTTATTTATTTATTTTAGTAATCTCTAACCCAACATGGGGTTCAAACTCACCACCTTGAGATCAAGAGTCACATGTTCTTTCAACTGAGCCAGACAGGTGCTCTGAAAAATCTTTAAAATAGCCAGGGAATCACATACAGAGGAACAAAAATTTAAAATATTGCTGACTTCTCATCAGAAACAATGAAAGCCAGAAGACAATGGAATGACATCTTTAAAATACTGAGAAGAAAAAAAAATTTTTGCCAAATGAGAATTCTATCTCCTTCAAAAAGTGATGGCAAAATAAAGCCTTTGTTTAGATAAACAAAAGCTAAGATAATTAATCACTAGCAGACTTGCACTATAGGAAATGTTAAAGGAAGTCCTTTGCGCTGAAGGGAAATTGCATATAAAAAGAAACAAAGAGCAACATATGTATATAACATATATATATATACACACACACACACACACACATATATATACACACACACATATATATAAATTTTTATTTTCTAATTTTATAATTTCCTTAAGAGAGTTGTGTAAAAATGTAGCTTATAATATATGCAGAAGTAAAATACATGAAAATATCACATAAGAATCTTACAATATACATGAAATAATATCATAATAATTCATAGAAAATAATAAGTTAAGAATGCAAATAATAATTCCTAAACAGAAAAAATAAAAATCAAGTAGTTTTGCTTTTTTTTTTTTTTTAAGATTTTATTTATTGGGGCACCTGGGTGGCTCAATGGGTTAAGCCTCTGCCTTCGGCTCAGGTCATGATCTCAGGGTCCTGGGATCAAGCTCCACATCAGGCTCTCTGCTCGGCAGGAAGCCTGCTTCCCCCTCTCTCTCTGCCTGCCTCTCTGCCTACTGGTGATCTCTCTCTCTCTGTCAGATAAATAAATAAAATCTTAAAAAAAAAAGATTTTATTTATATATTTGATAGAGAGAGAGAGAGAGCACAAGAGAGAGCACTGACTGAGCCACCCAGGCACCCCTCAAGTAGTTTTGTTAAAAGCTAATAGAAGAGGGGCGCCTGTGTGGCTCAGTGGGTTAAGCCTCTGCCTTTGCTCAGGTCATGATCTCAGGGTCCTGGGATCGAGCCCTGCATCGGGCTCCCTGCTCAGCGGGGAGCTTGCTTCCCCCTCTCCCTCTGCCTGTCTCTCCACCTACTTGTGATCTCTTTCTCTCTGTCAAATAAATAAACAAAATCTTTAAAAAAAATTGGGAGAAGGAAAGGAAGGGTGAATGGGGGGAAATCAGAGGGGGAGATGAACCATGAGAGACTGTGGACTCTGAGCAACAAACTGAAGGTTTTGGAGGGGAGAGGGGGTGGGGGGTTGGGCGAGCCTGGTGGTGGATATTGAGGAGGGCACGTATTGCATGGAGCACTGGGTGTGGTATATGAACAATGAATCTTGGAACACTGAAAAAATAAAATAAAAGTAATTGGGGGAAAAAATAAAATAAATAAAATAAAAGCCAATAGAAGAGTTAAAACAGTGCTACAGAATACTAAGTTACTATAAAAGAAGGAAGAGAAAAGGAACAAAGTCTAATAGGACAAATCAAAACCAAATAACAAGATGGTAGACTTAAACCCAACTATATTAGAAATTACATTAAGTAGAAATTGATTAAACCCTCCAATTAAAGGCTATTGTTGAGGTGCCTAGGTGGTTTAGATGGTTAAGCATCTGCCTTCGATCTCAGGGTCCTGGGATTGAGCCCCATGTCAGATTCCTGGCTCAGCGGGGAGTCTGCTTCTTCTTCTGTCTCTCTCCCCTGCTCATGCTCTCTCTCTCTCTCTCTCTCTCTCTCTCTCTGTCTCAAATGAATAAATAAAAAGTCTTTTAAAAAAAGGCTGCTGTTGTCAGACTGAATAAGAAAGCAAGATATAACTATGTACTAAAGATTTGTGCTCTAAACATTAACAAACAGATGAGTTTAAAAAAATGAGAAAAAACATAATATATATAATATATAGACATTAATCATAAGAAGGCCAGAATGTGTTATGAATATTAGATGATATGAACAGACGTAATAAAGAATATTTCATAATGATGAGTCACTTTTTTAAGAAGAAATAATAATCCTCAATGAGTATGTGCCTATTAACAGTGTTTCAAAATACATGAAGCCAAAACACACGGAATTAAAGGAAAAAATAGACAAACTCATAATTATTGTCAGATGTTAACTCTCCTGTCCCAGAAACTGATAGAACAAGTAGACAAAAAATTAGTGAGAATATAAGATTTGAACAATTCTATCAATCAACTTAATCTAATTAATACTCATTCAATACTATACTTAACAACTGCAGAATATACTCTTCTTTCAAGTGCACAGGGAATGCTCACCGAAATAGAGCATATATGGGGCCACAAAACAAAGTGAAATAATTTTCAAAGGTTTATAATCATATATGGAATGTTATCTGACTGCAAAATAAATAAATTCTAAATCATCAGTAAAAGATCTAAAATAGCTCCCAGTTGAACTTTAAATGAATAATAATTTTTAAAAAATCATATCTGAAAAGTTGTGGGATGCAGCTAAAGGAAAGATTTGAAATAAACAATGCAGGGTCCCTGGGTGGCTCAGTCAGTTAATTATCCAACTCTTGATTCAGCTCAGGTCACAGTCTTGAGGTCATGAGATAGAGCCCCACGTCAGGGTCTGTGCTCAGTGGGGAGTCTGCTGGAGATTCTCTCTCTCTCCCTCTTCTTCTTTCCCTCCCCACCCCACTCTCCCTTCATCTCTCTTCCCCTCTAGAATAAATAAATCTTTAAAATAACTAAATAAAGCAAAAAGCAAGAAAAAGAAGAGGAAATAAAGCCAATATGTAGGGATAAACAACAACAATAATAATAAAGATAAGAACAGGGGCACCTGGGTGGCTCAGTTGTTTAAGCATCCACCTTTGGCTCAAGTCATGGTCTCAGGGTCCTAGGATCGAGCCCTGCCTCAGCTGCCTACTCAGCAGGGAGTCTGCTTCTCCCTCTCCCTCTGTCCCCCCCTCAGATAAATGAAATTTTTTTAAAAAGATAACAGAAATCAAGAAAATAAAAAAAAACATAAAACCAAGAAAATAAAATATTGCTTCTTTGAGAAGATCAATAAATTTAATGTTTTCCTAGCTAGACTGATCAAGAAAAAAATAGAGAAAATACAAATTAACAATATAAATAATAAAAGAGGGGCATCACCACACATCTTTCAAACAGTAAAGGGACAATACAAGATTATTATGAATAACTTAATGACAATAAATTTGACAATTAACTTGAAATAGAATCTGTGTCCTAGACACTGATCTAAGACAAAACAGAAAATGCAAGTAATCCTATATCCTTTACCTATGGGAGAGGAATTAAAAACTTTCCCCAAAGAAAACTCCAGAGATGGTCTCACCAGTGAATTCTACCCGAAAGAAGTTAATAACAACTTACATAAATTCTTTCAGAAAATAGAGAAAAAGGGAATATTTCCCTATTTATGAGGTTAGGATAATCCTGATAGTAGCCAAGGACATTACAGGAAAAGAAAATTATAACTAATGTCTCTCATGAATATAGACAGAAATATTGAACAAATATAAGCAAATCGAATCCAACAATATATGAAAATGATACTATATTGTGACCAACTAGAGTATATTCCAGAGTGCAATATGGGTTCAATATCTGGAAATCAATGTAATTCACCACATTTACAAAATAAAGGAGAATAGTGACACAATCATTTCAATATATGTCAAAGAGAACTTAACATTCATGAAAAAAAAAAAAACAACCAACAGTCTTAGTAAACTAGGAATTAAGGAAACGTTCATAACTGTAAAGGGCATTTATGAACAACCTACGGCTAAACTCCGTCACCTCATTAAGTTCAGGAATAAGACAAGAATATCTGTTTTCACCATTTCACAACATTGTTCGGAATATCTTAGCCAGTGCAACGAAGGGGAAAAAAAAGAAAAAGGAAATGAAAGCTATAAAGTTTAGGGGGAAATAAGAAGCAAAACTGTTTTTATTTATGCATGACATTTGTACTTAAAAACAAGGATCAGTCCCCGTCATATTATTGACCATGTCACCAATTGCCAAACCACGACTGTCAGGAAATCCCCTTAATATTCTGGGCTCGACCTTTCGGAATTTAGGCCAAAACGAGGGCAAAGCACATTGCTAGGGAAGGACTGTTTTCTGCAATGGAAAGAACCCTGGGCTAGAAGTGCCCATTCCTGGATTTGCCGGTAAGTAATGGCGGGATTTTGATCAGCTGCTACCTCACCTTTGCCATTATATCTTCATCTGTAAAATGGGACAGTTAATCACTTCCAACCCTGAGATTCCAATTTTGGTCCTGAATAGGCAAATATTTGTTCATTCAGCTTCCAGCCCTAGACAAAATTAGGGAAGCAGGAGCAATGCTTCATCATTTCAGGTTCCTGAGAAAACAACCTGTTTCTGCTCCATGGCCTTGGTGTTTACCGGGAGACTCTCCTTCTTATTCGGAATATGGCTGACCACTTTCCCCCCAGGGCCTTGGAGGCCTCTCTCGCCCACCCTGTACAAAGTGGCTGCATCTCTGCCCTACTTCTCAACTCTCTGTCACTTCTGCTGTTTTCAGTTCTTCGTTGCTCGGTACAGTCAGTAATTTTCCTATTTAGGCATTATCTGCTTCTTAGCTAGACTTTTTTTTTTTTTTTAAGATTTTATTTATTTATTTGACAGAGAGAGAGGGAGATCACAAGTAGGCAGAGAGGCAGGCAGAGAGAGAAGGGGAAGCAGGCTCCCCGCTGAGCAGAGAGCCAGATGCGGGGCTCGATCCCAGGACCCTGAGATCATGTCCTGAGCCGAAGGCAGAGGCTTTAACCCACTGAGCCACCCAGGCGCCCCTCTTAGCTAGACTTTATCGCTCTTGTTCACAGCTGTTTCCCTTTATCTGGAGAGTGTCTATATGAGAGGCTCAATATACCTTTTTGAATGAAGGAATGAACTATATGTCTTGCTTGAGTTGCCACTGAACCAGCCTGCTTCTGGGTCAGCACAGACCAACCCAGACCCTTCCCAGTCTACCCTTCAAAGAAAGTCAATGCAATTTGTACTATGCACAGTATTTTTATTAAGTGTCACCTAAGTACATGTTCTGTGGATGTCAAGAATATGACAGGATTCCTAGCCATCAAGGCTCATAATGTAATGATATTGAGAGACCAATAATAATAATTAGAATATTATAATGTTCTAATAATTATTTGACTAATAATTACAATACCTCAAATTCTATGAATACTTTCCAGTGTTCAAAGTCCTTCCTATGAATTATATTATTTGCTACCAAGAAGGTGGCCATCTTTTTCTGTCATTGTTTTCAACCAGAAAGGAGACAAACAAAGGAAAGATGAGAGGCGTACCCTGACATAGTGGAAAGAACATGTGGTTTGGAATTCCCTAGAAGACCTATGTTCATCACTTTAAAATATAATAATGACAATAATAATAAACACTATTTACTATGAACTTACTATGAGCCCAAGCAGCACTAAGTTATGTCGTACAATTAATTCAGAGTCAGTCTATAATGGGTCACCTTAAGAGACTAACCTAGCCACTTTACAGCTCAGTTTCTTTTCCCTTAAATAGTGAAAACTTACATGGTTATTACCTGAATTTGAAATAATATACAATGGGTAGTTGGTATATGGGAGAAACTGAAAATATTAGTGTTATTTTTAATAATTACCCCAAATCAGATTTATTCCTGAATTACAAGGGTGGTCCAATATTTGCAAGTCAATCATGTGATATGTCACATCAACAAGAGAAAGGATAAAAACCATATGATCATTTCAATAGACACAGAAAAGGCATTTGACAAAGTACACATCTATCATGATAAAAACTCTCAACAAAGTAGAGTTAGAGAGAACATACCTCAACTTAATAAAGGCTATATATGGAAAAACCCACAACTAACGTCATCCTCAATGGGAAAAAACTGAGAGCTTTTCCCCTAATGTCAGGAACAAGACAAGGATGTCCATTCTCACCACTTTTATTCAACATAGTACTGGAAGTCCTAGCCATAGCAATCAGACAACACAAAGAAATGAAAGGCATCCAAATTGGTAAGGAAGAAGTAACTTTCACTATTTGCAGATGACATGATACTGTATATAGAAAAGCCTAAACACTCTACCAAAAAAACTGCTAGAACTGATGAACAAATTCAGTAAAGTTGCAGGATACAGAATCAATCTACAGAAATCTGTTACATTTCTATATACCAATAATGACGCAGTAGAAAGAGAAATTGAAAAAAACAATCCTATTACAATTGCACCAAAAATAATAAGATACCTAGGAATAAACCTAACCAAAGAGGTGAAAGACTTATACTCTGAAAACTATAAAACACTGATGAAAGAAATTGAAGATGACACAACAAAATGGAAAGACGTTCCATGCTCACGGAATGAATCAAAAAATACTGTTAAAATGTCCATGCTACCCAAAGCAATCTACACACTGAATGCAATCTCTATCAAAATACCCACAGCATTTTTCACAGAACTAGAATAACAATCCTAAAATTTGTATGGAACCACAAAAGACCCCCAAATAGACGAAGCAATCTTGAAAAAGCAAAGCAAAGCTGGAGGCATCACTATTCTGGACTCCAAGTTATATCGCAAAACTGTAGAAATCAAAACAGCACAGTACCGGCACAAAAACAGACACATAGATCAATGGAATAGAATAGAAAACCCAGAAATAAACCCACAATTATATGGTCAGTTAATCTTCAACAAAGAAGGAAAGAATATACAAGGGGGAAAAGATAGTCTTCAATAAATGGTGTTGGGAGAACTGGACAGAGATATGCAAAAGAATGGAATCAGACAACTTTCTTACATCATACACAAAAATAAATTCAAAATGGATTAAAGACATACATGTGAGACCTGAAACCCTAAAAATCTAGAAGAGAGCACAGGCAGTAATTTCTCTGACACTGGCCAGAGCAACTTTTTTCTAGAAATATCCCCTGAAGCAAGGGAAACAAAAGCAAAAATAAACTATGGGGACTACATCAAAATAAAAGGCTTCTGCACAGCAAAGGAAACTATCAACAAAACTAAAGACAACCTAGGAATGGGGGAAGATATTTGCAAATGACATATCTGATAAAGGGTTAGTATTCAAAATATATAAAGAACTTATAAAACTCAATACCCAAAAAACAAATAATCCAATTAAAAACTGGGCAGAAGGGCGCCTGGGTGGCTCAGTTGGTTAAGCGACTGCCTTCGGCTCAGGTCACGATCCCGGAGTCCCAGGATTGAGTCCCGCATCGGGCTCCCAGCTCCATGGGGAGTCTGCTTCTCCCTCTGACCTTCTCCCTTCTCATGCTCTCTGTCTCTCTCTCTCTCTCTCAAATAAATAAATAAAATCTTAAAAAAAAAAAAATACATTAAAAAAAAAAAAAACTGGGCAGAAGACATGAACAGACATTTCTCTAAAGAAGACATCCCAATGGCCAACAGACACATGAAAATATGCTCATCAACACTTATCATCAGGGACATGCAAATCAAAACCACAATGACATATCACCTCACCCCTATCAGAATGGCTAAAGTCAACAACACAAGAAATAGTAGGTTTTGGGGAAGATGTGGAGAAAAAAGACCACTTGTGCACTATTGGTAGAAATGCAAACTGATGCAGCTGCTGTGGAAAACAGTATGGAGGTTCCTCAGAAAGTTAAAAATAGAGCTACCCTATGATCCACCAATCTCACTACTGGGTATTTACCCAAAGAATATAAAAACACTAATTCAAAGGGGTATATGCATCCCCATGTTTATAGCAGCATTATTTACAATGCTAAGATATGCAAGCAGCCCCAGTGTCCATAGATGGATGAATGGGTTAAACAGTGGTATATGTATACAATGGAATGTTATTCAGCTGTGAAAAAGAATGGCATCTTGCCATTTGCAATGACATGGGTGGAGCTGGAGAGTATTACATTAACCAAAACGAGTCAGTCAGAGAAAGACTAACGCCATATGATTTCACTCATATGTGAAATTTAAGAAACAAAACAACGAGCAAAGGGAAAAAGAGAAAGCGCGAGAGAGAGACAAACCAGGGCACAGACTCTTAACTACGGAGAACAAACTGATGGTTACCAGAGGGGAGGAATGTGGAGGGACAGGTGAAACAGGTGATAGAGATTAAGGAGTGCACTTGTCCTGCTGAGCACCGGGTGATTAAAATAAAAACTTAAAAAAAAATAATTACCCCAAATCTGATATTTTAGAGAAGTCTGTTGGTGACAAAGGCAAGTGGTGGCCACAGCCTGTCACTTGCTCCTGACCAGAGCTGTCTGATCACTGGGAGATATGTATCCGTGCTAGACCAGAGGCAGTGAGGCTCCCTGCCCAGCCTGGGAGGTGGAAGTTCTGAAGGATTAAAAAATAATAACCCTGGGGCGCCTGGGTGGCTCAGAGGGTTAAGCCTCTGCCTTCGGCTCAGGTCATGATCTCAGGGTCCTGGGATCGAGCCCCGCATAGGGCTCTCTGCTCACCGGGGAGCCTGCTTCCCCCCCTCTCTCTGCCTGCCTCTTTGCCTACTTGTGATCTCTCTATCTCTCTGTCAAATAAATAAAATCTTAAAAAATAATAATAATAACGCTAAAACCACTAGCAACTCTTAAACATAAATTTTATACAGTACATTCTTAATTGTGATATTTTATCTCCTTATTAAACAAATTAATGTCACTGAGCTGCCACAAAAGTGGCCCCAAACAAGAACTCATCGACCAATCTGGAATTGCGGAAGGGAGGGCTTCATAAAAGAGGTGTCATCTGAGCTGAACCTGGAAGGAGGGTAAAACTTGCCTATGGGGTAACGAGATTACTCCTATGGGATGAATAATTTGAAAGCAGAGGATAACATGAAATATTTGAGATCTCATCTACATATTTTTAAAGTAGGTTTATCTTTCTGGTACTGTTTTCTTTGCTGCTGTTGCTCTTTCTAAAAACGATATTAAAGTAACTTGTGTTCCTTGAGCAATTCAATTAGAGCTATCAAAGGAGTTTGGGGGAGTTATTTTAGGGATCAGAAAGAAGACAGACTGGACAGTTAAGCGTGTGCCTTTAGCTCTGGTCAGGATCCCAGGATCCTGGAATCGAGCCCCTAGACCGACTCCCTGCTCAGCGGGGAGTCTGCTTCTTCCTATGCCCCTCCCCCCTGTACGTGCACGTGCACTTTCTCTCTCTCTCTCTCTCTGAAATAAACAAACAAATAAATAAAAATTAAAAAAAAAAAAGAAGACAGACTGGACCCATGGACAGACACGCCACCGATCAAATAGGCAGTCAGCATGCAGGTAAAAGAAAATCAAATATACTGGGTTTTAGGAAGGACCAAATTTCAAACCCTTGGAACACTGGAATTTCCTAAGGAATTTCCAAGAAAATGTGCTCATTGTCTGCCAAGTGGCAATCTCGGAAGTGCTAAAAGTGTGCCCACGGGAGGAAAAACACCATGTTCCTCTAGAAGCCCTTGTATATTCCCAGGTATCATTTTATCCACGGGAGACTGAGGATGGAAACACACGTCAGTGTATTCCTGCAGGTCTGTGTACGTGTTCCATTGCATGGCAAAGAGGAAAAAATACCACTTTTTGGAGGCACTAATGTGCCGAAGAACAAAATTATCCAGATCTCCCCTGCTGTTCATTGTCCCCACAAAGCATCTTGTAATGTCTTCTTTCTTTAGGAAGAACTCCCCTGTGATGAGCCCCTACCATATACTAGTACTCTAGATAACCATGGCAACGACGTAGGCGTTATCATTTCCATATTCCAGTTGAGGAAACTGAGGTTCAGGCCCCTCAGCTAATAAGTGTCCAAGCCAGAGTTTCAACCAACATCATCTACCTCCACCAGGCAGCCTCCTAATTTCCTTGCACCTTCTAATTCCTTCTTAAGACTCCTGCTCAACCAGTTGTCTGAAACCAAGACTTGACTAGACGTCAGATACCTTGTACTTGGTCGGCATCCCTGTTTGCTCAGCACTCTGCCTTTAATAACAATAGTCATTAATCATCGATTATGTGCCAAACATTATGTCAGATACTGGGGATAGGAAAATGTATAAGATATCCCTGGTCTCAAAGATTTCCCGATGTAGTAAGGAATTCAATTTTATGCTGGGTGCCTGTGACACTATATGTATTTTTAAAAAATCCCTAGCCAAAAATCAATAATAAATAATAATAACCAATAATAAAAATAACCAATAAAAAATAACCAATAATAAAATCAACCTAGCCAAAAATAATTGAGCAATCCAAGTGGATAAAAGAGAAAAATACATTGAAAAAGGAAACTTTTATGGGAAAGAGGTGGGAAAACCATATTCCAAGTTGTTCTTTCTAGTAACAATTAGGAATCACGAACTCTCATTTCATCCCTTGCTACCAGCATTGCAGAAAGGAGCAGATGAAAATATAAACTATGCAACCGTAGGTAACGGATTAGATTTTGCTGGATCTTGCTTTGTTTATGGGACTAATGAGTCCTGTTCTGAGCCTATCTCAGAGTTGCCAGTAAGGATTGTACCAAAATCTTGCTAATGGCAGCCATGTGGTACCACCTCTCATTTTACGAATGGGGAAATAGTTCCAGAGAGAGGAGGGACTTGCTTAAACCCTCGGGGTGAGGTACTGGCAATTCTGGGATTAGAACTCTTGCCTCCTTGCCAGGTTGGGGGTCTTCCTTGACCATGGGTGCAGGGTCTGCAGGAGATTCAATATATACTGAATTATACTTATCATAACTGACATGTGAAAAGGTTTTCATTGTTCTAAAAAGGGAACGCACATATGTTATCTCTATCTTGAGATTCTAATACTCTGAGGGCCCCTACAAAGCAGATACTATTATTCCTGTTTTACTGATGAGGAAAGTGTGACTCAGAAGAGCCATAATATTCCCAATTATCACACAGCATGCAGCAAAGAGACAGAGCATCAATCTAGATTTTTAACTCTTGTAATTCCTACACACTGAGTTTAGGGGAGGCAGAGAAAGGGAACTATACACTAACCCTGTTCTTTGAGGCCTCAGAAAATAGCAGGATCTCATATATCTTCCTCCATTTGAAAATGGGATTTTCCTCCATGGAAAGACTTTCCCAGTTAACCCATTTCTGCAACTCCCCTTACTCTCCTTACTCCCCTTGCTTCAGCTCTCATGTCAAGTGCACTTAATTGAAGGCCTTCCAATCGCTTCTGGGCCTTTTGGCTAAGATCAAGTGGAAGGTCTTCCAAAGTGCTTTACTATTTGGAACAACTTTTCTGAAAAGTAATTTGGTAATAAGTCAGCCAAAGAAATAATTAGGGATGTTCACAAAAATTTAGTTACAAATATTTTCCTTACTGAATTACCTATAATGGCCAAAAAATTTTTTTAAGTTAAAAAATTTTCCAACAATAAGGGATTGGTTACTGAGCCTGTTTTTTTTTTTTTTTTTTAAGATTTTATTTCTTTATTCGAGAGAGTGAGAGAGAGAGAAAGCATGAGCAGGGGGAGTGCAAGAAAGAGAAGTAGACTCCCTGCTGAGCAGGGAGCCTGACGTGGGGCTCAATCCCAGGACTCTGGGATCATGACCTGAGGCGAAGGCAGACACCTAACTGACTGAGCCGCCCAGGCGCTTCAAGCCTGTTTTTACAAAACAAAACTCTACACCGATGCACACAATAAGATGCTATCTCTGAGTAGTAGGATTATGGGTATTTTGTCTTCTTTTTGATTAAGTGTACTTTCTAAGTTTTTTTCCAAAGAAAGTTCATCGCTCTTTAAGTTAAGAAAATTTTATTTGAATTTTTTCAAAATGCAAACGTCATACAATTGAATAGCAAAATAACAAATAACCCAATTAAAAAATGGGCAGAGGATCTGAATAGACATTTTCCAAAGAAGACATATAGATGGCCAACAGATAAATGAAAAAGTGCCCAACATCAATAATCATCAGGGAAATGCAAATCAAAACCACAATGAGATATCACATCACACCTATTAGAATGATGATTATCAAAAAGATAAGAAATAACAAGTGCTGGCGAAGATATGGAGAAAAGAGAACGCTTGTGCATTGTTGGTGGGAATGTAAATTGATGCAGTCACTGTGGAAACCAATATGGAGGTTCCTCAGAAAATTAAAAATAGAAATACCATATAATCCAGCAATTCCATCTCTGGATATTTATCTGAAGGAAACAAAAACACTAATTTGGAAAGATATCTGCATCACCATGTTCACTGCAACATTATTTACAATAGCCAAACATGGAAACAACCTCAGTGTCCACTGATGGATGAATGCATTTAAAAAAATGTGATCTATACACACATACACATATATGTATACACACAATGGGATAGTACTCAGCCATAAAAAAGAAGGAAATCTTGCCATTTGAGACAACACGGATGGACCTAAAGATACTATGCTAAGTGAAGTAAGTCAGACAGAGACAGATAAATATCACATGGTCTCGCTTATAAATGGAACCTAAAAAACCAAAACCCAAACAAGGAAAACCAACTTACAGATACAGAAGTAGGGGATGCAGGGGTGGGCAGATGGGTGAAGGTGGTTAAAAGGTACAAACTCCTAATTATAAAACGAGTAAGTCCTGGGGATGCCATGTACAGCATGGCGACTCTAGCTAACAATACTATATTGTGTATTTGGAAGTTGTGAAGAGGGTGGATCTTAAAATTCTCATTGGAGGAAAAATTTTATGACTGTGCGGTGACGAATGTTAACTCGATTTCTCGTGGTGATCATTTCACCATATATACATATACTGAATCATCTTGTACACCTGAAACTAACATGTTATAAGTCAATTCTATCCAAAAAAAAAAAAAAAGGCATGTTGATAAGTTGAAAAAAAAGCATAGGTTCCTGTCGTCTTCAGAGGAACATCATCTCACTTTCCTGATGGTCCAGCCATCAGCATGAACCTTAACTGCCCAGACAGGGACTACACACTCGGGATGTACTGAGATGTGTGGAGCTTGTTTCCGTTACATGGAATGGTCTTGGACTGGTGTGCTTTTTGAGTTCTCGGGACTGCCTTTTATAGTCATTCTATCTATCATCTCAAAACCAGCTTTTCTGGCTTGTCACCATCAATGTCACAATCACCACCCCCCAACTTCTGGCCCACAGCTTCTAATCTGAAGTGGGCTGGGAAGTTAGATCGTGAAGACTGAGAATTATTTATGAAAGAAATGCATGTGAAAGTCACCGAACAAGTATATAGTACTATGCAAATATATAGGCTCCGATTATATTTTTTATGTTATTTTACACATGCATTGATATTTATACTATTGCTTCTCAGTTTCCTTATCTGTGAAATGGGTGTATTCCTGTACCTACCTCCTACAATCGGATGAGTTATTATTTGTAAGGCACTTAGACCGATGTCTGACACTTATTAAGTAATGAGTAAATGCTTGTTAAAGAAAAAAATAAGCAATTAGAGTAAAATAAAAGCACAAGGGCTCTGAATCAGAGCTTGGAGGGCTTTGACATGAGGAAAGTGCTTTAGTTTTATGGCATAATCTCTTGTCTTCTCAGAAACTTTTCTGGTTTACCTCTTAGTTCTCAGGCCTGTTATATCAGGTGGGGCCACACACACACACACACACACACACACACACACACCGGCGTATGTGCCAACACACCCATCACCCTTCCTCTTCTCTGCCTCCTAGGATCCCCTGGGCTCTCACAGTCAAACAATTCACAGAAGCAAGCAATATGACCAAGGATATGATATCACTTTTCTATAATGAAGCAAAAGTTCTCAATACAATAACAACTAAGATAATAATAAATACTATGCATTGAACATGTTCATTCTTTCCTGAGCTAAGCACTTTACATATCAATTCATTTAACTTCCAGAACAATCGTCTGAAGTAGGGACTATCATAATCCCCTCTCTACAGATACTGAAAACAGGGCCTGGAGAGGCTTAATAACTTACGGGAGGTCACACAGCACAATCACCCTGACTCCCAAAGCAGTGCATGGAAGGCTCGTATTCTCAAGTCATTCTATAATTTTATGGGTGCATGTAATTTCGAGAAGGGAGTAATCCATAGAAGAATGAGTATTAATTGCCTGGCTTCAAATTAGAAGTCTCTGGTAGTCCCAGTTTTAACCTCCTCTCTCTTTTGCATAAAGCACTGGCTTATCTTAATTTGGTTGAGGAATCACTGGGGACACGAGAAGCTTCTCCAGGGAACCCTACTTAGTGCCCTGCACTTGGAGGCAAAAGTCTTGTGGTTCAGTCCTCCCTTCTGATCCTTTGTTGCTGGGTGAACACAGTGACTTAATTTAAACTGTTAAGCATCAGTTTCCTTATACTCAAAGTGGAGACAGTGACTGCTTAGTCGGTTGTGAGGGCCAAAGCACTAATGTTTGAGAAAGTCTCATAAACCCTAACGAGCCATATAGACGGGAAGTAGGATTATTGTTTACTAGGGGAAAAAATGTCCTCTTGTTGATCTTCAGCTAGACTCTTACAGTGATGGCTGACTTCCCTTCCACAAACAGCAGCCTTAGCCATTCATGCCACTCCGAGGCCATCTGAGTTGGGCCACTTTGGGAGTGACACGCCCAGAAGAGATTCCATCAGGATGCAGATAAATTGTCCTTCATATCTTCAAAGCACCCAGGCTGCAGAAATGTGCTTGAATTGTAGCAATAAATGGGTACAGCCAGACATCAGTAAGAACTTCACTAAGTATATTAAGTTCATTAAGGAAGACTGAGAACACCCTTCATGGGATTTTTAAAAACAGTAAGTCCTTGTACCTTGAATGTTTTAGGAAGTGACCTGAGACCGGACAGAGACTTGGATGAAACGACCTCCTCTTCTTTCCCACTTCTGTCCTGCCACAAAGTTCTTGCATTCAGTCCTCTGCTCCGTGTCTCCAATCATCCTCATGTAGGCATACTGTTTTCCTTGGGCCTTAGATCAGCTGCATCCACAACGCCAAAGACAGTTCATTAAGGCTGTCTAATTTCTTTGGTGTAGTTTCTGGCACACACAGTCTCCAAAGAATACGTGTGCACTTTTATATACCTCAGAATGCAGAAGACCGTGGCACTCAAAAATTTCTCCAGAGAAGTCTATAATTACTACTGATGATACCGAATACCTCAGATTTCCATAGTGCTTTATACCCTCCAGTATCCTCTATTTTGTTAGATTTCAAAGCCACTATTATAATACAGATAGGCAATTACTATGGTCCATATTTTACAAAAGACAAAATGGAGACAAAGAGGTTTAACAAGCTGCCTGTGAGGACACAACCAGTTAGTAACCGAAATGACCCTCAGATCCAGAGCGTTTTCTACCACTCACATTAAAAAACAACAACAAAAAAATCCACTTGGACCACCCAAGACAGAAACAGGCTAAGAAGGGCCAAGGGTTTCCAGACCAATGTTTACATGGCTATTTAACCTTCCAGTCCCCAGAAATCCCAGGTAACTCTAAGTTCCTTCCTGGCACGAGACATTCTGCCCATTCTGACCACAGAAAACCTGGCCAAGAATTATGGTTGCCCTGCCTGGGAATCTTTCACACATGGCGGCTCCCAATAACAAATCCTGAAACGTCTTGCAAAGATCAACCACAGACGGAGCACTTTACTTGAGGAAGACCAAGCTTCCATCCTGCCTCACCACTCACAGAATTAACAGCCTGCTTGGGGTGAAGGAGGGCAGTGGTAATCTGACTCGTAATAGGTAGCAAATACCCCATCGCCTCCTAACTTCTAAAACATTACCGAAAAGTTCCTAACTTTAAGAAATTTTCAAATCACATCAAAGAGGTAGAAGGAAGATCACATAACTCAACTCAACATAATAAGTTGAAATTCTCCTTGCGGTGTGAATCAGTGCACATCCTAGTTTCAGGGGGCTTGTGGAATCCTGACAAGAAGGGTCCTGCATTGGGGGCGGGTAATGGATGGTGATGGAAACCTTAGTTTTAACTATTTTTCCCATTTGGTGTTTCAATTTTTTGACTCCATCATTTTATTAACAGTAGCCACTTTCAAATGACTTTTGTGGCCCTTAAAAAAATAAAAGCACGTTAAAAATCACAAAAACAAGCTAAAGTACACAATTTTCAGGCAGGTCTCTATTGGGAAAATACCAAAATTCCAACAAAAGTAACACGAAATAAAGTGGACCTTTACCCATATAAACCCATTAACACTATTTTAACATTACTCTCCTTTGCAGAATAAAGGATATCTAGTTTAATTGAAGATTATTTGTCCAGAAAATTTTGAGCACCACAAAATTCAACAAGTCTAGGCCAAAATAAATATCTAACTATATATTATAAATTCTCAATAGCTTGAAAGAAGAGAAATAAGAAATTATAACATTTAGAATTTTGGTTTATTTTAAAATAATACATATCCATTTTTTTCATGTACAGTGCATATTATAAGGTAAGATATATGTGGGAATTAATATGGAGAATGAAACATGTAGTTGCAATATTACAATTCAAAATAAGCCGATGTTACATAATAATGAGTTTAGACACAAAAGCTTCATGTTATTTCATTTATTTCAAATATTTCTCCAACGGCATCACAATTTTTCATCGTTGGCCTCGGAATTATCAGGTTAGGGCAAAAGTTATAAGTCTCACTCTGTATTAATAGATTATGCCTACATTTTCATAGGCAAATTTGGATTAAATTCTTATATAACTTTAACACTGAGCTAAAAATAAACATGGAAAAATATTGGTCTGATTCTTTGAAGGATTTTTTTAATTAGAAATAACATACTAAAATAAAGTTTTATGTAAATTTAATATGGCATAATTGGGGCATAGATTTTATGTGATCCCAAAACCAGAAACTCAATCACCAAAAACCAGAAACAAAATAAACAAAATAATAACAAAATAAGCTTTTAGCTTTTAAGAGAAAGCCACGACATTTCGGAATATCAATAATAATTTTCCAAATTAGTTTCTATAACCCATCACTTACACTATCTTTCTTCAAGATGTCCAACAAATGTGTGCTTTAGGAATACCAGCAAATTTCATGTATCTCCTTCTGCACGCATTCTTCTACTTGGAAAGACATTTTCCCCAAATTAACGTAATTCCTTTATGTTTTTAAAAAGACACAGCACCCTAACAGGACAAAATGCTTGGAAGCCACATATAAAACAATAAAATTACAACCTAAGTTTTTTTTAGTACTAAAGGTAATAAAAATAAATCACAGTTTATTGCATTTTTCACTCACGATTTCAAAGTTCACCGAACTAAGATTTGCTTCATTCATTACTGACGTGTATTTATCCTTGCAGAGGAAATATGGAATCTGATTAATAGCAAACGTATACTTCCAATATTACTATTCTTTTGGGCCAAGAAATTAAAAAGAAAAATCCTCAGGAGAAAATATTAAGTGGAGTCAATCGTAGCTGTATCTCCTTAAATTGACCAAACTAGGATTCTGCCAGTCTTGGTGCATGGAAATTTTCTATATCAGTTTTCTAGTAGTGGAGCTGAGTGGGCACTAAACCTTCCACAATCTCACACCCAGCCTCAATGTATCTGCAAAACAGCTTCCAGAAGGCTCTGACGATCAAAGTCTTATCTCTGAAATGAAACAACCTATCTGGGTTGCAGCTGCAATCTTGACCTTTCACAAGAATATTGGGACACAATTAACCTAAAGACTAGGCCAGAGGGGAAAAACCCAGACCCAGATTCAATCTCTTTCTAGATCCACGTTCCTGTGCTTCTTCCCATCCATCTCTTGGTGCACAAGCCCACAATGACAACAATCAAGATGATATAGCTGGAGGACGTTCACTAACTCAAATAGCCTAGCGATATTCATATATCCCAGTCTTTACCTACTGCCCTCAAATGGTTATGGGTTGAATATTTGTGTTCTCCCCAAATTCATATGTTGGAACCCTAAACCCTAATGTGATGGTATGGGGAGGCGGGGCTTTCAGGAAGTGATTAGGTTTAGATGAGGTAATGAAGATGGGGCTCCACAGTGGGATTAGTGTCCCTATGAGAAGAGACTGGAGCTCATTTCCTCAATGCATATGCACTGAGGAATGGTCATGTGAGCACACAGTGAGAGAGTGGCTGATGAAGACAAATGGTACGAATGCCTTTCAAAATAAAATCACCTGAGTCCTGTTATTCATTCATTTGCTTATTTGTTGAACAAAAATGCACTGAGTGCTGCTATGGGCTGGGGGGCTGCTGTAGGTACTGAGGATACAGCAGTGTGTGTTGGGGGTAGAGGGAGAAGGAGTCCAAATCCTTGTTCTCATGCAGCTTACATTCTTCCTCAAGTTATCATCTCCCAAGACCACACTGGGAACATCGCACCAAATTAACTAGTTATACAAAAAAAAAAAAAAAAAAAAAAAAAAAAATGTGTGTGTGTACATTATTGGTATAATAGATTCACACTGTAGCTTGATTCTAAAGGGTGCTTGTGTTTTTAAAGACATAACCTCCCACACTCAAGCTGTTATTGCACAGAAATGGATATGGGGCACTTGCTGGGAGGAAAATATGAACTTTGTAATGATGCATCCTTGTATTATTTAACTGGTTGAAATGAGCATGTATTCATTTTGTAGCTAAATATAATTCCATATTTTTTTAAATTTTACTATCGGCCCCTCGATATTCCTAAGAGATTGAAACAGGACAGATGGAAGTGAATGAGGTCCAGAGAAAGACCCTGAGTTAAGAAAAGAGAGAATCACCTCACAGAAATTCCTTCTCCAATACCTAATGAAATAACAACAAATTTCTCTAGTAACAACTCACAAGGAGAGAGGCACAGTCAATACTATAAGGCTCAAAAAGTGGCAGCTGAGAAAGAAATCAATTCTGGGGTGGAGTCAGGCAGCAAAATGGCAAGGCTTCTAACTGCATCCCACTTCTCAAAAGCTCTGGTGATAAGTCGAGCCAATCATGAGATTTCTCACCTAAAATCCCAAACCTAGTGAGAAGCAAATTGAGGATATGCTACTATTCTCCTTCTTCACAGCAAAGTAGTGGAAACAGATACGAGCAGCTGCTTGAGAGAAACAGAGGCCAAGGAGGCTGCTTCTGGCAGACATGGAGACCACAGGGCTCTGTCCTGAGTGGGGCATCCATCTGAAACCAGAGATCATCTATCCATCAGAAGGAGATCCACACCCTCAACACAAATCAGATGCCGTGAACTCTGGTACAAGACAACTCATAAAATCTCCAAAGGGAAAGCAGAACCCACGCTGTCTAACAAAGCCTGCCTGAGCTGAGTCCTCTCTGTTCCTTTGCTCTCAGGCTACAGGAAAAACTAGATAGCTCTTCAAGTGTAGACCGTAAGGAAAAAATCATCGCGACTGCGAGATGGTAGTCAAGACATCACTAACATTGTAAGACTATAGAGAGAGAAGATATGATATGCATAGAAGTGTCAAAGTCTGATCAAGATAAAAATAGAAAGTCACCAATGCAAGTATACGCAAGGTACACGCATGCACACACGCACACATGCACTAACACAGCATGCAAAAGACACACAAATAATCAGCCTAGAAAATGTAACTCAAGAAAGAAGAAAAATTCTTCACATGTGCATTTAACTAAAGAATAACCTAATAAGAACATGAGTTTATAACATAATAAAACAGAATGAGATGAGAAAGATCAGATCTAAAGGAACAAATGGATGCCAAAACGTACTACTAAAAATTAATAAATAAAAATACCAAAGGACATCATAGACACAGCTGGACAGTTATAGAATAAAGAACTGAGATAATTAGAGTGTATGCATATGGAAAAGTATGGAAAAGATAAAATAAAACAAGTCAGGGAGAAGTCAATAGGCATGGAGGATACAAATAATCAATAAATAATAATAATTGATATCTTTAAAGCAGCAAACTCAATAAATACAGTGGGAAAAAGTATTAAAAGACCTAACACAAGAAAATTTCTTAAAAAAAAAAACCACAACCTTAAAAATCGTGGTTATTATGTGCCAGACATTATTCTATGTACTTGATACACATTAACTCAAATCATCCTGAGGATTCTATGAGGTAGGTATTATAGTCATTTCTATTTTACAGATCAAAAAACAGAGGCATAAAGAGATTTGGCAACTTGCTAAGGTTTTACAGCTAATAATATAAAGCCAGGCAGAATTGAAACTGTCTATTGAAAAGTATTGGCTGGGTTCTAGAAATACTGAATGCAAAACTCACAACACCAAAATATAACAACATGAATAAAGAAACACTTCTCAGACATTCAGTCAGAAAATGTAAATTACCTACAAGGAGAAATAATCACACTGACCACCGTCTCCACAATAATACTCAATGCCAGAAAGAGAACAGAGGCATAACTACATAGTTCTTTAGAAATAAGGTGTGACCAAAGAATAGAATGCGTAGCCACATACAAAGGCAACATATATAAAAGAACTCAAAGAAACAGTACCAATGAGTTATTTGGAAAGAGATAAAAATGTTTACAGTGAAATCTAGCCAATTAAACAATAAATCCAAATAAAGAGCTCAGGAATGGAGAAGCTATGGTAACAAAATATAACAAAAGAAACAAACACTAGACAATAGCTATGAATCATGGCTACAGAATGATACAAAACTTGATGATGTACAAACTATAATAATATAAATAACAATCACACATACTGTAAATGATAAAACAGTAAAAGTCAAAATGAAAGCAAAGGAGGTAGGAGGAAGAAAAAGTGCTTGCTTGGCAGGACATAAATCAATCACGGAAACACGTGGGGTCAAAAGTAATGGTGGCAACATGTGAAGGTACATCATAAGTTCTTCTTGGCCTTAAAAGGGATATTTTAAGAAATGATATTTCTCATGATAAAGCAATGTTCATTTGAAGTTTACTAATTTCTTTGATTTCTTCTTTTAATCTAAGTACAATTAAACGTAACAATTCTGTTTAAAACAGTTGTATGATCCCATTTTGTATGAAAGTCATAGTATCTTGAGTGTCTATCCCCATCCATTCATCCATCCATGTATTGTTCTATTTGTCTGTGCCTAGGAAATCTTTAAAACCACAAACTATTTTTATTTATTTATTTTTAAAATTTTGGGGGAGAAGAGCAGAAGGGGGAGAGAGAGAATCTTAATCAGGCTCCACTCCCAGCACAGAGCCCAATGGGGGTCTCGATCTCACAACCCTGAGATCATGACCTGAGCCCAAATTAAGAGTCGGACATTTAACTGACTGAGCCACCCAGGTGCCCCAAAACCACAAATTATTTTTTAAAGCATAACCTATCTTTAAAAACAAAAACAATAAAATGATTTTACATAAAGAAAGAAAGTTATGATAATACATTTGGGGAGCCCGATGGGGCTTTTAAAATCCCCTCCTTTCTTATAAGGTGAAAAAAATAAACAGAAAGAGATTAAGTAGTAAGGGACACATAGGGGCTGTCGTGATCTGAGCCAACATTCATTCCGTTCCGGTATTCTGATTTCCTATTAGGAATTTAAGCGGTACAGAAAAACATCAAAAAGGACATTTAAAAAAAAAAAAAATCACACCAAGTCCTACCATCTAGAAATAACCACCACTATCATTGGGTGAATATCATTCCAGAGAATTTTATCCAGATATCCAGATATAAGAATTAGTGGATAGATGGATAGATAGTTCACCAGATAGAAATAATATTATAAAAATGAAACGAGACTGTGATGTAAGAAATCAGACCACGATCTTTCAACACCCGGTTTAGGGTCTATGCCCGCAGTACACCTGCTTCCCTAGATGCGTCCACCACCAGGCAGATGCGTAGATGGGACATCATGGTCCCACTTCCACACACATACATATGGCCTCCTCCCCTGATGACTTACATCATCCTGAGGTCTGGCTGAGTCTTGTCCACACTTGCAGAAGGGACTTCCTTTGCCTGACATGTCACACCCTACTCTGACACGAAAGCACCACATGGAGACATCAGAGCAGAGAGCTCAGATGCACGCGTGAGAAGTTTTGAGGGGAAGGAAAGTTGAAGCCAAGAGAACCAAGAGAAGCAGAGGGCTGAGGGACAATGACGTGAGTACAAAGGAGCAGAGGCAGAAACGGGCAGGCAACAAGGTGCCAGGAAACAGAGCAAGAAAAGAAGAGAGCTGTGGGGGGAGTTGGGGTGGGGGGAGACGTGAAGTAAAAGAAGGGCCTGGTTCCCACCCTGAGACCCACAGAAGGACACTTTCCTACTGGCACAGACCAGTATGAACAGAAATGCAGATGCAAGAGAAGCGACTCACCTTCACTGAGATCAAGTGTGGAGGGAAGAACGACCCCAGCTCAGAAAATGGTTCGGTCAGTACACAGATGGTCAATATCGAGATTTTAAAAGAGCTCTTATCAGAGAGGTTTACATCTAAGACACCTGGAGCAAGATGGCGCACGCACACCTGTCAGGTTCCGCTTCCTCATCCTGGGGGAGGAGGCGCTACCTTATCTGACGGTGCAGGTCAAAATGAACCGACACAACCGAGGAGACCAGACACATGAGACATATGACATAACTCTGCGTGAAGACATTGGACATTTGGGGGCGCCTGGGTGGCTCAGTGGGTTAAAGCCTCTGCCTTCAGCTCCGGTCATGATCTCAGGGTCCTGGGATCGAGCCCCACATCGGGCTCTCTGCTCAGCAGGGAGCCTGCCTTCCCCTCTCTCTCTGCCTGCCTCTCTGCCTGCTTGTGATCTCTCTCTCTCTGTCAAATAAGTAAATAAATAAAATCTTTAAAAAAAAAAAAAAGACATTGGACATTCGGAGGCCGTTCTTTCACACACACAAGAGCAGCATGCCCAGTGATTTGGCTGCTTCTTGGCATGCGCTGACCGGTACTGGGTACCCTGAGTCTCCAGGGAAGCCTAATAACTAAGGCCCACACGGCTTCTCAGAACACCAGGCTCTGCGATGGCATGCGTGGCGTCACCCCACGTGAGTTTCTATCAGACACTGTCGTAATGTCTTGACTTCCCTCAAAGCAATACAAGAAACTCATCAAACTAATTTGAGCCCCGTGCTTCCATTCTCTTGCTCTCCCAGACCACCCTCTAATAGCATCATGAGAGGTCAACTCCCTAGTCCAAAGGGTTCAGTGGCTTCCGAAGTGCCTTGCAAATTTAGCACAAAGTCCTTTGCTCAGCATTCGTCTTCCTCTACATCCGGGCCTTAACTATCTCTGTAATGTCCTTTTCCTCCTTATTATTCCCAGTCACCCAGTGCTCCCATCACAGCACGTTACCCAACACTTCTGGAATACACCATGCACCCACCATGGCAGACCTTTCCAGTGGTGTTCCCACAGCCAGACATGCTTTTATTCACTATCTATCAAAATCCCGGGGCCCCTGGGTGGCTCAGTCGGTTAAACATCTGCCTTCAGCTCAGGTCCTGATCTCGAGGTCGTGGGGTCAAGCCCCGAGCCGCACATCAGGCTCCTTGCTCCTTCTCCCCCTCCCGCTGCTGTTCCCCCTGCTTATACTCTCTCTGTCAAATAAATAAAATCTTTTTTAAAAATCCTACTCAACTTACGAGGCCCAGCTCACATGTGCTGAGCCCCTGAACCCCCATCAGAAGTAAGCATTCCTTTCTTTCAGTGCCACGGCCATATGTTTTGAATCTCTAGTTAAACTTAATATATGCTGTTTTATATTGCTGTTTAAATCAGTCTTGATTTAAACCTGTCCTTACAGGTAGTAAGTGAATTTATTGAACATCTACTGTGGACGCCAGCTGCTTTCATAGACCTCGTCTGATTTATCCTTCTGTTGCTAATATGTGACATCGTGCTCACAGGCTCACACATGTTGGTGATCATAAATGTTTGTTGTATTATTCTATAAAGAGGAGGGGAACGGTTTCATTTCGAGCTTGAGAAGGGAGGTTACTCAATTACTCTCCTTTCAAGAACTTAATGAAAAAAATGAGAGGAAGAGCTATCCTGATCTACTCTGTTAGATGACGCAGAGATGGGGTGAAAAATAGTTAGTCTTTGATAATTCTGTCTCCAAAAAAATGCCCTAGCTGGAAAACACCTTCTCTTTTTCCAGTTGCTTTTTCTTGCCCCACCCGGGAGCTCAGCATCACGTCTCTATTCTGCCCAGAGCCAGACCTCATTAGGCTTGCTGGTTCTAGCCCTAGACCAGTCACTAATTCTCTGTGGACTTAGGCAAGACGGTGTCTCTCAATCTGCCTCAGTTTGTCCTTGTGTAGAATGGACAGTTTGGGCTGGATGATCTTGAGGGTCCCTACCAGTTCCATAAAATCCTGAGATTCTATGTTGAATCAGTATATACAAAATGACTTGGGTATTGGTTCATTCTTCAGGCCAACCTACAAACAAAATATGGAAGATTATGTAAACAGGGCGATAGATTTCTCTGTGTGTGTGCGTGCTTTGTGAATGTTTTCTCCGTGTGTGCATTGTGGGTGAGAGGTGGAAATTTGTTAGTCCACGAAAGTATATTTTCAAGCAATTTTAAAATTTATTCAATGAATATATGAATAGCAAAAGCATTGCTTGGCTACTCCCCACAAGGTTTACCATTTTTGTTGCTGTTGTTAATAGGAAACTAATGAGGAGTAATTGTATTTAAAATTCTAACTACATTAATCTGACAATTGAGGATCACTTTAAAAATGCACAGACCTACAGAACTCAAAGATCAACATTAACAGGTAAGTTCTCATTTACATCTAACATCTGACTAATCATCCAGAAGGATCTTCTGTTGAACAAATGAATGACTACATCAACGGTGTTGCATCAACTTCTGCATAGGCAGAGGGAGGATGTAACTATTGATTCTAGTCAGATAATCAATGAAAACATATCACTCACTGCTTAATAGCCAGTTGATTTGGATTCAACCATTCTTTGTAAAACCATAAATTAGACTGGACCAAACGTCCCCTCAGACAGTTTGGGGAAAAAGATGCAGTTCATAAACTAGGTATGTGCATATAAATATAGTCACATCAACCTGAGAACCTTCATCCTAATTTTGGAGGAAGCCGCCACACATCATTTCTGCCTCCCCGAGGATACACATGCAGTCCTCTGTCCCTCTGTTGTCAGAGAAAACCTAGAATAAACAGGGGCTTCAGCACTGCTGGGACCGGGGTGGGACTCACACCTTTATTTATATCACATGTTTACTTGGGATAATTTGGATATTTCACCACGACTATTGGACGCAAAGCTGCATCATAAAGGGTCTCAAATGTGCAAGTACCACAGTGGTCCCAATAAAAAGACTCTGACCATATAAAGACTATTAATTTGCTCTAAGTAAAAGCTATTTGCTTTGCAAAAGAAAAAAAAACTTAAAAAATTAGATAAAGAAAAAAAAGGAGACAACAAATTTTTTGGATTGGCTAATTTTGGGTGGGGCTGGGGCAGCATGATATGAGATTCTGAAGAAAAAGGAAATATCCAGAAAGCAAAGAGAAAAGAAAAAAGAAAAATAAGTGACTAATGTACCCTACTGGGTAAAACATATTCTTAATGCAAACATATGAGGAGCAGAGGACTCTTCTAATACAAAAGACTTCCAGCTATGAATTCATTCATTAATTCACCAGCCCTAAGAAGGCCTAACCAAGCCAGGTTACAAGAAGGGGCACAGTTTTGAGGTTAATGTAGTTCTATCAGTACGATTAAAAAAAAAAAAAAGGAGTATAAAAATCCCTTTAAAAACAACAACCAAAAAGGAAAACCTAATTGGTTAATAAAATTTTGAGCCAAAAATTCAATACACTATTTTTAAGATTCAACTTCCTCATACATGTTAGCATCTTTTCATTCTATTGATTGCCTTCCTAAAATCAAATATGTGTTTTATTTATTGAAAAATTCCCCCAAAAGAACATTTCCTCTAAATCTGCTTTCAATATATTAATAAGATAGGTTTGGCTTTTTTGTTTGTTTTTGGAGAAATTGCTAACATTTTTTTTTCCTAAAAGAAGATTTCTTCCCCAAAGTATTTTTTTTCCCAAAGTATTTTTTTTTTAAATTTCAGATATTTAAAAACGATTACTACTTTTTCAAGGATTGTGTCACTACGGAGTAATTAAGATTTTAAAAAGTTAACCGTCGTTATGACTCAGAAGGCCTTAATCCAATTATCAGGGTGAAGGATGAATTGACCTTTTCCCCTCATGATCCCTGTTTCCAGTTTGAAAAAAAGAAATCTTTTTCAGAGAATATTGATACCTAAATTTACCAAAATATGATGGGCAAATTTAAGAACAGTGAAATTTTAAATAAGCTTGAATACCAATTAAAAAATGCTTGTAGTCTATAAATTTTGTATTTATGTATATGCGCTCCTGCAAGAAGATAGTAGCATAAAGAAGAATTTCATATATTTATATTATGTGTTTAAACCTGCCTCCAATAATTCTCCAAATTTAATTTCGTATGATCAGATTTTTTTCTTTCCTTTTTAAAATATTTTACTTTTTCTTTCTTTATGCTGCTATGTACATTATTTTCTTTTTTGCTCAGTGGCAATATTTTCAACAACAAAATCAGTAAATAATGGTGGTTACAACACTGAAGGTAATGATTATATTACCTATTTCTTTCCTTCCAAGGATCTCAAGGTGGTTTACTAAGAGAAAATAAAATCAGTGTTCTCTTTTCACAGGATTTAGAAATTTAATAGTTGTGATTTTTTTTTTACTGATATTAATGCCAAATCATTTTAGATAGTGCCTTTCCCACATCATTGTTGGGATTTCCCCATATTCAAGATTGGGGATTAAATTTTTATTTATTTAATGATGTTTTGCAGTCAAATGCTCTACCACTATTTAATGATGTTTTGATTCAGCATTGTCAGATGCTGACAACTGCACAGTTCCATGATCAGTTTTTTTTAAGGAGGCAAAAAGAGTTCTAAGGTTTAATTCAGAATTGAGGGTAACTTACTTTTAAAAAAAGACTATTTTATGTCAAAAATAATGTCAATATTTAGCTTATTTATGTGGTAGACTGCACTTTAATTTTAAATGAAACTTAGAAGAATTTATATCTTCTAGGATACTAGACAGCTTAAGCCAGCATGAGACTATGGTTTAACATTAGGGTACCTTGAACTACAAATGGTTAAGTTCTACCTTCTAAGTGAGAAAGATGAGTGAGTGTCTCAGCTTGTGATAGCATGTGTGTGTGTGTGTGTGTGTGTGTGTGCGCGCGTGCGCGTGCGCACATACCCACGCGTACAAACAAAAATACGGTAATGAAATTAACATGTGGACGGATGTTGCGTATACAATTTCAGGGTTTTGATGACATCACTGAGCTAAGAGGTTGGAATAATCTCCCCATATCTCTCCTTACCCCGTACCCTCCATGTCACTTATTAGCTGGTGACATTTCTCCCTCACGCTTTGATGATCTTTAAGATCACGGCGTCCCTTACCTACCTTCAGTAAAAGTATATTAGCCTCCAAGAGTGGATGGCACCAAAAATATAATTCTGACCCACTTGAAAAGAAAGAATTAACAGGCATCAGTTTCTTTTCCTGACTGCCATAAAACCTCCATTGAAAAAAAAGAAGAAAGAAAGTTGTACTTGCTAAATTTTTTCCCATATGGGGGCATATTAACAGACAACAGGAAGAATAGGAAAAAACCCTTGTATATATAGAAAGATTGCCCCTGGGCTGTGCCTGTCTGCCCAGGAAAATGGCAGTGAGAACGAGGTGAGCAATTGCTCAAGAAATTTATTTTAATCACTTGAGCTCTCCTCTCTTTTCTGCAGCAGACACAGTATCTAAGTGCAACAGGTTGGTGGTCACGATGCAAAGTATGAGAAACAATTAAAGATTTGTGAAATCTTTGAAAAAAAATTGATTTGAAAAAAATTCAATTCAGTGGCCTGGGTTTTATACTTTTTGGGGGGGGAATATATGATTTTTTGATTATAATCATTTCTAAAAATTTCCATAAATTTGACATAATTCTATGACTCCTCAAGCAACTGTCAGAATCTACTACTTTGACCTCTTATAAGGCTCTCCTAACATGTAAAAATAAAAACCACAACAAAAATATTTTTGCCAAAAAGCAAAGCAGTAAATAACAGTCTCTATTTAGTGTTATGTATAATCCTTTTGTAAGTATAAATATCACAAATAAAAGAACCTATTTTGATGTGTTATATTAAGATCTATAAATTTTATAATCTATGAACATATACAGGAAGGAAAAATAGAGATGAAATCATCCTAGTGCTAAAATATAAACTCTTACAATTTATGTCAGTAAAAAAAAAAAAAAAAAAAAATGCTCTCAGTTTAAAATTGTATCTGGAAAAATATTTTGATAACAATTATATTTCTAACTAAAAAGTTAACTCCAAAAGAGATCTTATTTTCAAATTAAGGAATTTTATAAATACTAGAAGAATGTGGCACCCCTGCCAAAAATAAGCATATTAACGAATCATCACATATCTCTCTGGAAAGTTATATTTTCTTTGCACCACATGAAAAATTGATGCTTTATATTCATAAATAAAATATCTTAGATATTTGAGCTTTGGTTAAATGATGATCTTCACTGGGGTAAATTGTCTTCAGTGTTATACAACTTGACTATACAGAAAACAAACAAACAAAAAAGAAACAAAAAATTTCACATTAAATCTTAGATTAGCTGAAAGGTAGCTCACTGAGAAACAAGATTTTCAATCATGAAATGAAAAAAAGGGGCACAGTTTATTTTTAAAAGTCCCCCTTCTTTTAAAAAGATTTCCCTTTCTCACAGAATTCTAAAGCATCATTAAAAAATTTTAAGAAGCTAATAGCTAATCCTCAAAAAAGCAATAAACTTGTATTTGTATTTCTAAAATACCACTTGTTATTTGAAAGGATAGCAATTGTTTTCATGACCACTTCATATTTAAATGTAAATAATTCTTGTGTAAAGCTACCCGAAACAGCTTTTATTCTAGACAAACTTCCTAAAAGGTAATATCAAGGGGGAAATCTCTATGAACTAGAGAATTTTATAAGCCTGCAAATACATAAAAATGCCAGATGAGTACTACAGCTTAATATGTTCTCTTAACATCCTAATTTTAATTCTTTAACATTTTAATGGGACAAATTTTAATCCAGGAAGCTGCCTACCAATAAAAATTTTTTTCTTTCCTTTAAAAATTTTATTATAAATGACTGCCTCTGTGCCCCATTATTTACATATGTTTTAAAATTTAAAAAAAAAGTTAGGCATAAGAAAATTCATTAGAGGGAAACTATTTCCCCCTTTTATTTAAATATTATTTCATTAAATGTGAATATTAAGGTTCAGAGCTGCTGGGAGTCTAAAGGGTAAAGTTTGGAGGGCTATAGCTAATTCACTCTTTCTTTTAAAAGTTAATTTATAGGCTGTCAATTTACTTTCTGCCCCATAATCAGCTGAGAAATATTGAATTTTCCAGACGATTTCATTTTGGTTCATCAAACCTCTACCCCTAGCAAGTAGGTTTTCTGCTCTCTTTTTCTTTTCCCTGACCTAGTGTTCTTGCCACAAATTCAAAGGGTGAAGAAGACCCCTTAATTTAAAAAAAAAAAACACTCACTCCACTTTGAAACAAATAGTGAAACTACTTCTTTCTTTCTTTATTTTTTTTTCTACTAACCTAAGATCTGGGCCTGAAGGTTGAGCTGACCTGGGGATCTTAACTCCTTTATAGGGTTAATCTAAGTTATTTGCCTGTTGCGGTATTAAGGGGTCATTGCCGTTTGAGTGACTGGCTCTCCTTAGAGGCTGGGAAGCCCTCATCAAGTTCCCTTCATGCTATCACAATATGTTCAGCTCCAGATGGGTTCACCACGTCTAGAAAATCCTGGTATGATCGGACACTCTTTGACTCGAGACTCATCTCCAGCCTCATAACGATTAGTAACGTTACATTTCTGCTTCCTTATTCATATTTCAACTTTTCCAATGAGGGCAGGACTTTATCTAGTCCTGGGTCTGCAGGGATCTGTCTTAGCTGTAACAGTGAATATCCCTTGAGTATATGCTCCATGCCTGAAGTATTAGACTGCGTGTTTCCTGACATCTCATTTCACCTCTCCAACAACGTTGTCAGGAAATAGGTACTTTAATATCCCCATTTTACAGATGACAAAACTGACTTGGAGACACAAGTGGCTCAAGGGCACGCAGCCGAAAAGAGCAGAGTTGAGTAATAAAGCTAGGTCTCACCAGCATCAAGGCCCATGACTCTCAACCACTAGATTTTACTGCTTCCTCAAACTAAGCTATCTTTATCCTCCCCTTAACAGTCTTCAAAGAAGAGCTGCGTGGACTGCAGTTGACATATCCCTGAGCTTTTAATTATGATTTTTTTTAAAAAGAAAGAAGAAAAGTCACTGAGAAGAAGCAATGGGCAAGCTCTGAGTTGAAATGGAGAGTCTATACGGGAGGCTCCAATTTCTGTGAAAATTAAATAAAATCAATAGAAAACAAAAACATCTTTTCCTTTCTTACTAGGATGGCCTCAGATGTACTCCACAGGTCTGGGGGGAGAGTTGGCCCTTTTTTTCTAGTGTTATCCAGAAATGTAGAGACTATATCACATTGTCCCTATAATAACCCCTGCAGTTTGCAGCCAAGACTTAAAAGAATTGCCTGATGGGACATTAAGTGGATCGCAGGGAGGAAAGCAAAGATCTTTTTTTTTTTTTTTTCAGGGGGTAAGAAGAGACCAAAAGCTTTCTAAGACTGTGAAAAGTTGAAGCTGGAATAAAAGAACGAAGATAAAATATGTGTGAAAAGGAAAGGGGAAAACATGCTTTATGACAGCAAGTAGTGCCATCCAGTCTTGCCCTTCCATTTCTCCTTCACTGTTTCCTTGGTGGGACTCACCCAAGCCCTGAAAATTTAGGACTGGATAGAGGCTGAAAGTAAAAGGTGAATGGCAGGCATCCTAGGTAAATCGCTTATTCTCCCTGATCAGAGAGTTAAAAAAAAAAAAAAAAAAGTATAAAGAAAATGATTTGCAAAAACAATTGTGATTAAATTCAATAGATTTTTTTTAAAGAACTTGAAAGCAAAGAATTAAAGGGGAATGAAACCTCAAAGAGATAATCTTTGTGTAGGGATGCATAAAGTAGAGAAAAAGATTTTCCTATCAGCCCTTCTGATTTGCTCCCAGCTGGGTAATCCTGGGCACTGGCAGGCTGTGGGGCAAATGGACAGATGCTTCCAGAAAAGATTATCTTTTATCTATCACTCAGGGAATAGCTCTGTCTATATGACGGCTGATTCTAGGATCTAAGCCTTATATGCCATTGCTATATGTGTCAAACAGAAAAAAAAAACCTATAATAACATTATTATTAATAACAATAATAAAACAAGAGCAACAAGAAGAACAACTAACATATATTGAGTACTGAGCAGGTACAAAGCACTTTCCATGTATAACCTCCTTTAATCCTCACCAGACTTTAGGGTTGCTATTACTATCCCCATTTTACAGATGAGGAAATTGAAAAATTGAAAAGGACTGGTTTGCATGTAGATGGATTTTTCTGTACGTTAGCCTCAGCCATAGCGACCTGCTGCCCTCTTGCTCGGGTAGAAACACACATTTCCCCCTGTCCTCCCACAGTCTACCTCAAAGTCTTTACAAGGTCAGATCTGAATCCAGGCAGTGGCTTACACTGGCCCTGAGCCTCGGGCGGGCTGAGTAAGAGCATCTACGTCTCCCTGCAAGTAAGGTTTGCATCAGCTTCTGATCAGAACTACAGTCAGTAAACGGCCCTTGCCCTAAATGAAAAAAACCAAGGCCTTCGTCATGGCAAGGAGGAATTCTGAGGGCCCTGAGGACAGCAAGGGAGAGGCTCTGAAACACGGCACTAGGATAAAACCTTTGCACACTTGCCTCTCCGTGTCCTGCGGTAAATGTCCTTGCTATGCTATGTGGAAGCCAGTCTACCGACCTACAACGGACTGTTCCTTTCCTTCTCGAGGCATCCCTGTGCCGTCTAGCCGTAATGTTCCCTGGTAGTCAAAACACCAGAAGAAATCCACCCTGACATTCAGACCTTCCACTGTCCAGCTCCAGTGCAAAACTCTCTTCCCTCCACCTCCATCGCTAGACTCTGCCAAGAAGACTTAACCTAAAAGATGGATTGTCTCTTGGAAATTCTATAGGTCCAGGCTAGGTTGGGCCATGAAACTTCTCATCTGCTTCTCTCCCTCAGCTCCATGGCTGCCTTGCCTTTTGATTACTCGTTTTTCTATTCAACATTTACCTAGCTGTTAGCATATTAAGTAAGTTCCAGATATTTGTTCTCCAACAAAGGGGAGCCTAAAATCATGACAAAAATGCACCAGATAGCTACTAGGAAAAAAAAATAATAAGGAGCAACTAAAAATTAAGCTTTGGTAATGCAATCTAAGCCTCAAATCTTCATATGGTAAAATGTAGGCCTCAGAAACTAACTAGACAAGCAAATTTTAATTTAGGGGTTCATGGAGCTTAGGGAGGTCATGAACCCCCTGCAATTATATGTAAAATACCTGCGTGTGGTTTTTTTTTTTCCTTTCCTATTCTTGTTTTGTTTTTCTGGGAGGACGTTCCTAGCTTCATTGGGTTATCAAAGGGAGAATAACTTGTTTATATCTCCAATGCCTAGAAAAAGGCCTGATCCATAGTAGGAACTCAGTAAACGTTTGTTGAATGAATGAATGGATGAGGTGTCTGAGCTCTAAAGCACCTAATTTGATAGATGGAGAAATTAAGGCCTAGAAAGGATATAATTGTTTTCCTGTAAGGTCATGAACCTAAGTAGTCAGGACCAGACAGAATAAGCTCTTCAACTCTTTCGACTGCTAGATAGTCCTGTAGTTTTGCTTTTTAACCCAGTTGTATCTTTCACTACATTTCATTTTTCTTCCTCCCAAACTATTGCTTTTTAAGCAAAGAAGTACATCTCATTTGCTATTTTAAATCTGCCAACAAGTGCCCGTCCCAAAGGGGAGATGGAATGGGGGGCAAACAGTGGGGAGAGTTTATGAAAAAGGCCACCAGAATGATGTATTTGTCACGGCGCTCACAGCATGGCTATTTTTCCTATGTGCTGGGGACAGGATCACTCCCACGGCATCGAAATTGCTGTCGGTGATGGAAATATACAAAGCTGAAATAGTGGAGTTCGATCTGGGGGCTGGCAGGAAGTCTTAAGCTTAAAACTGGCCAGGCCAAGCATCAGTCCGACAAACAGATGATCTGCAGCTTTCTAAAAGATGTCGGAGGCACAGGGATCAACAGATCCCCTGCCTGGTTTGAAAGTTCCTTTTGAGGGTCTTCCTTACTTGTAAAGTGATTAGGAGATCCTGGGAGAATTCAAATTGGACCTTGCTACCCTCCTAACAGCTCAAAATCAAGCCCAGCAGGCAAGAAGAAAGAGATTCAAATGCCACTCAGAGAAGAGATACAGGGGAGAGGGGCCTAGGCCCCATGGAGCTGCTTCACGCTGGGACAGTTTTTGAAAGAGACAGTAACTTCAATTCTATGACACAGCAAATTTCTCATGCTGATGACGTCCTCAGCAGAAGGAGGCCAACGTGGAGGCTCTAAGTTCAGGCCATATCAGAAGAGAGAGAGAAAGGAGAGCCGTGCCTAACCTAGGGATGCCTCCAGAATGCTAATGGCCAGCTGAAGAAACTTCCAGTAAACTCTTCTTTGAACCCTGGCATTCTAAATGCAAGTCATTTTGGAAGGGAATCCATTACTATGCCCTAGATTGTGTTTATTGATTATCTTATCATTTGGCAATGGTAGGAAATATTTAGTAAAAAGAAAGAACCCAGAGTAGACAATAAACAATCTGAGTTTGAGCCCCAGCTGTGTGACCTTGGTAAAATCACTCAACCTCTCTGAACCTCTGTTTCTTAATTTATAAAATGAAGGAACTGGCGTATATATCATCCATAGCTCTTTCTAACTTTTGCATGCTATATATTATATCTAAGTTTGAGGTTGAACCCATTGACAGATTTTTTTCAAACATGATTAGAAGAGGTTACCCTTCAGGCAAGAAAAGCCCGCCCGTGTATTATTTTCTTAGATTTCTCTGCAATGCAACTGAAATATCAGTTAAGGGGGGGCCGGGGGAGAGGGAGATATTAACCTCTTGGAGTGAACAACAACGCTATTGCGCAAAGATTCCTGTTGTAAATTTCAGATCCTTACATTAAAAAGGGGAATTTAAAGGAAGTTAGGGTCAGGGAATGATTTGAAGACCTTGCCCTCACTTTACGGGGCAGGATTATGGAGGATTCCAGTCAATTTATTTGTTCTTTGAGTTCCACTTGCAAAATGTAAACATTTCCAAAAAAAACTTATGTAGCGTTTAATTCATACAGGGAATAGGTCTGTCGCATAGTGATCTGAAGGTCTATGTAAGTGCTTCTGTTCTGCCATGAGCCTCAAGTTTCCCTCTGAGATTTGTGGCAGTTTCCTACATTTTGCTCACATGACATCCAAAGATTAGCCAGGTAGCTCGCTTTCTCCCTTACAAATCTAACTGCCCTAAGCTTTCAAAATTCTCTGCCAAGCTCTGAACTGAATTCCCCAATAAGAATTCACAGTATGACTCTGAAGCTCAGAAAAGCAGCTAAACAAAAGCTCTAAGTGGAGGATTTTGCTGGTTAATAGGAAAAGTAAACGTATTTAGCGCTTAATGCCTTACCCCTCAAAGAAAAAAATCAATCACCTAAAACTTTTCCTACCTGTCCTATGCTGAACTTTAGTTAAGGAGAAATAACTCGACATTTCAGTTCCCTCAGAGAAACTGAGCTCAGCAAATAAACTTTCAATTCTACACATCCCTGTCCCCCCAACCCCCCCCAGAGGCCTGCAATAGCCTAGGAAGTGGGGGGGGGGGTGGAGAGGGAACCCTGCACCCCACGGATAAGGTCCTGTAGGCCTCAGTCCTGAGGGCATCCGCACACCCAGGCCCAAGCCCTTCCAGGAGACAAAACAGAAAAGAGGCCTGCTTCGGGGGACCCCGTGTCTTTCCTAACGACCTCTATGATGGGCGCCTTTCTTTGCCAAAGGTTCAGCCATTGAGGACAGCCCCCAAGCACTGGATCCCTGATCTCCCTGTGCTGTATCACCAAGTGCCGAGTGTGTGTGGAGTCCCCTTGGTTCTGCCCAGGCCAAGGGGCCACGTGCTGAGGGGTCTTTGCACTCACCTGGGACTCTGGAGTTCGTGCCTTCAGATTCTTAGGTCCCTGTGGCCTCTGAGACTCCTGCCTCCAGTGGCAACCCCTCACGTAGACCTCCATAGACCTCCGGTGTCAGGACAGGTCTGACTACCTGAAAAGGCAAAAAGATGGGTAGGGTTACTCTGCTGGCTCAGGAGGAGAATGGGAGAGACTGGCGGCAAGGACATTTCCTAGGAAATCAAGGAATGGGTTGGCTGAAGGAAGGGAAAAGGGCAGAGGGACACGTCAGGGGCCAAGAGCTGCAAAGCGGGGATGCTGATGCCACAGGAGAGCTTTTCAGAGATGCTCACAAAGTCCCTCCTCAACCCCCACCCACCCCACCGCCAGTCTGGGAAGTCTCTGGGACAAAGAAGAGGGTCTGGTCTGAGATTGCAGCAAGTGTGCCCAGTACTTTTGACTCAGTCTCAATCCCTTCCTTTGCCTCCAACCTCAGGCAGATAAGGCAGAAGGACTCAAAGCAACCCCAGGCCTTGGAAAGAGGATAGAAGGGCCAAAGGGGCCAAAGGAAGAAAACCTGGGTCTAGCCATGGGTGGGGAGGAGAGACAGAGGGGGAGAAGTGCAGGTGCAGAGCAACCAAAAGGGGGCCTGAGGGTGGCTGCAGGCAGAACCCCCTAGCTTGGCCCAGCCACTAGGGGGCAGATGGCGGGGGGTAGAGGGGTGAACCACCCAGGTGCCTTTACCCCTTCCTTAGTTCCAGAGACAACCTCTCGTCTTGATTTTCTAACACAGTCAAAGCCTAAGCTAGTTGGGCATGAGAGCCAAGTTTCCCCAGGGGCTTCTCGGACACGTCCTACTCCCCAGGGAGAAGCCAACTGGGTGAGGAAGGGTCTCCAGCTGTCACCCCTACCCCTTCTCGATAGGGACTCCAGAGGTTGACATCAGAGGCAAGTGCCTGGAAGTTTCCATCAGGCCCCTGGCTTACTAGGTGACGTGGCTTTTTTCAAGAGGGGCGTGCATGAGCAGCTGGAAGGTTCTTAGAGATTACCCCCCCCCCCGCCCTCCTTCCTCAGCAATGGCAAAGTGGGGAGAAAGGGGGAGATCAGCTCCCACTGGCCTCGGGCTGACGCAGCTGCTTTGAGGAGGAAGGCAAGAGGCACAAAAAGCCACAGATTTTCACTTATTGTGAAGGGAAAGGGGAGGGGGTCCTTTCCTCTGCTCCCACCCGGACGGAGACACCCCTCTCCGCAAGTACCCCACGCCCGGCCCCGATCAAAAGTGAAGAGCCCCGGCCAGCAGGCAGCTGCCTCAAGGCAGCAACAGTTGTCTGGCTGACGCGAGGCGAGCCAAGGACTCGCTCCGGCGCGCACGACGCCGGCTTCGGCCGGTGCTCCGGGGCCCTGGAGCCCCTGCCTCAAACCCAGCCTCCGTGGGAGAAGTGAGGGCACTGGGGACCCAGTAATCCCGCACAGCCCGAGCTCCGCTGGCTCAACCTCTTCTGTGCAAGTTCACTTCTCTTAGGTCACCTCGCTCCCAAATCTCGTGGAGGTTCAGGCTTTTGGGGCGAGGAGGGCTTTCCGGCTGGGGGGAGGTGGGGGATGTAAGAAGCTACAGACAAAAAAGGAGCCGAAGGGACCCAGGGCGAAGCTATTTTTAGCCTAACGTGGCTCTACGCTTCTCCCTCCGCCGGAGCTATCGCTCCACAGACGGCCCCAGGTGAGAGGCAGGGAGGGAAACCCCCCAGGGTTTTTGCTCTTGCTCCATCTCCTCCGCAGATCTTAGAGACCCTTTTACTCTCTCCGAAAACGCAATCAGGGAGGGAAAATCTCCTTTATCTGGGGAGAGGGGCTCTCATTTAGCCTCAGAGGTTTGAGTCCTCGCCTTCGGTGCCTTCTCGGTGCCTTCTCGCAGGCTGAGCTATAAAAGATTGGCTCTGTCCAGCACTCTCGGACTCCGTAGCCCTTTCCTTTCTCGGCCAGACGGTAGAGCCTGGGTGCTTGGCTAATGGAGAGGGGAATGATGGTGGGCATTTAGTTTGCTGGAAGAACGGTGGTTGGGGTGCGGGGGGAATTCAGGCCCTCCCCGAAAATGGGAAGCTTCGCGGCCCTCGGATTTTGGGCTCTCATATCCCTAGACTCATCTTCTATCCGTGTCCATCCCTGTGGGCGCCTCTCTGTGTCTGTGTGTCCTTCTGGTCCAGTCCCTAAGGGCGTCTAGCACTGTTTCTAGCTGGCGAAGGACACGGGGCTCAAAGCATGGCGAAGGCCTGATTTGTGCCACTTGTAACCGAAGTGGTAACGACTGCAAGTGGAGGAGGGGGACCCATAGACGATCCTCAATCCTGCAGCTCTGCCTCCCTGCCCAGGACGGGGCGCCTGGAGAGGCCAAGACAGGGCTGCTGCTGCTACTGCTGAGCTGCTGAGTCGGGTACAACCACATCTCTCAAAAGCTCCTTCTCTGTGGGGGGTTCCCCAGTTTTCGCCTGTTTTACCCCTTTCCGTGCTACTTAGTTTTGAAAAAGATGAGATGGGAGAGACCTGAGGCTGCAAAGCGCCCCAAATTAGGTTGGAAGCAGGTGCGGGGCGAAGAAGAGACTCCGGGGAGCGGGCGGTGCCTGGGTGTTTTCCCTCTTTTTCGGAGCTACCCAATTCGCCGCGGCTCTCCTCACCTCCGGGACCCCCACGCTAGGACAGAAGATGCTGAGGGCCTCCCGCTCCTCGCTCAAGGGCTTCCCAACCCCTATATTGCAGAGTTGGATCCTTATGGTCAAAAATGACCAGAACATGTCCTAAACTGATTCACATTCCAGGTACTGACTTGGCCTTAAGATCGGATCCCCCTTTTTTTGCAGTGGGTGAATGGGGTTATTCGGGGTGTGGGCGGGGGGTGGGGAAAGACACAACTTCTGTAAACTTTTATTGTATTTTAGCTTCTTTCCACTTCTCCGAAAACACACGCACATCGCCTGCTCCAATTCCCCCTGTGATACAAAGTCGATTTAAAAGTTGGGGGCGGGGGACCCGCGCGGAAGACAGGCGGGTGACCAATGCCTCAGGGAGCGCGGGAAGGACGGAAGGGAAAGGATCGTTTCTGCCGTGGAGAACGGGGAAAGGGCTGGGGAAGGCTCGGACCGAGCCGCTTCGGGAAGGTGCGGGCTTCGGCTATCGCTGCCGGCTGCGGTCTTCTCGACGAGCGCGCCCTCCGCGAATGCTTTTTGGGGTAAGGGCTTCCGGCTATTGAGTTATGTACAGCAAGCCCAGACCGCAAAAAGATTCGCGAAGGGCAGAGTCTGCTGGCTTCTTCAGTCCGCCGCCGCCGCCGCCTTCAGCCCAGGATGTCTCCGAACCCCGGAGCCGAGCCCGCTGGGTCTCCCCAGCACGCTCCATCGCGGCTCTGCCTTCCCACCCCGCGCGCCGCCCGCCCCTCTGCCGCCCCTCCCTGCACCCCCCGACCCATCCTTGCGTTTCTCCACACCGTCCGCGACCCCCCAACTCAGCCCGCACAGACGCGAGCGAGGTGTGTGGAGGGCGAGAAGAGGAGCGCGGAGGGGAACGAGGGATCCCGGCGCCCAGCCTCCACCCCTCTTCCGTAGACCCATCACCCCGAGCGTCCCCGCCTATCTGGCCTATCATCCCCATTCCCCTCTCAGGGTTCCGCCAGCCCCGGCTGCAAGGTCGCGGATCTCTGAACAGGTACAGTTCGGATTTCCCCTGAACCCGCTCTTGTCCCCTCTAGTCCCCCAGCCGAGGTTCCAGCCGTGACTACTGGCGCTGCGTAAAGAGAAAAACTCCCCCAGAGCACTAAATAAATACAGACGAGGCCGCCAGCTCATTGGTGCGGACTAAAATCGTCACTCACCAATCAGGAAAGAGCTCACATTTCCCTTTTTTTTTTTTTTTCCAGAAGGGGGAGGGAGGAAAAAAAATATTTCCATTTCTAATTATTCAACAAAACCCAGACTGGAACACATTAAAATCTCGTTGTTGCAAAAAGCTGGCCAAGACCCCTACCCCCATTCCAGCCCAAGTGAGGAGAGGGGTGCAAGATATTGAGCAAGGAAAGATTCAAGAGAGACAGACCTCTCCCAACGGGACCCAAGCCAGAAGATTCAGACAGAAAACGACAGGCAAAGATGAACATAAAATAAACCCCAACTCCACGCTAGTCAACCTATTTCTAGAAAAATGAGAATGTCTCAATCCCACCCTCAAAAAAAAACAAAAGTTCTGAATGCTCAAGAGAAATGGTGAAGCTCCTCCCTCTACACCCCCTTCAAACCCGTCTAGATATTGGGTGTCTAATGGCCCACTCGCCTCAGGTGCCCTTTCATTGCTGCACTCTCCCTTCCTCCCCATTCTGCAGAAGGTTGAGGGGAACAACAAGGGACCAGCCCCTCACTGATCGCCAGCTCCCACAACGACGTGAGATTCCAGCATCTGCAGGAGGAAAGAGAGGGGAGCGGAAGGGAGACTAGGGTGGAAGAAGGAGGGTGATCCCTTTTTTTCGTTCTCCCTCCTTCCCTCTCCCCTGTCTCAGCCTAGGCCCCCTCTGCCATCCCATCCATCCAAACTTTGAAGGGCTGACCTCTTTCCTCCCAGTGCAGCACAACCCTTTCCATATCTGCTCTTGCCTCCCCCCCTCCGCCCTCGCGCCCAGTATCCAAGAAGGGTGTGGGCAAAGGAATGTTCAGATCACCTCCCTCCACAACAGTAGTCCCCCAGTGGGGAAAAACTCAGCCAGGGTGGGATGCTGCAAACATTGCAAGAAAGTTGCCATATTTGTTCTCTGCCACCCTGGAATCGACGTGCGGGCGGGCGCGGGCGCGGGCGCGGGCGCACACACGCTCTTGCTCTGCAAGCCCGAAATAAACGTATCTAGACGAAGTAGTCACTGTCTCCAAGTCCCTGTCGACCCACCCCCTCCGCCCATCCATCACCCTCCGCAGCTCTGCGACCCACCCACTCTCCCACGGCATCCCCTCGGCTAGGCGACCGACAGACGCACGCACACACCCCCCGAGCGTCGGCGCGCGCGGCGCGCCAGAGGGGGCTCCACCGTCTGCGCCCGCCACCGCTGCGGCGCCGGGCAACTGGGAAAAAAAGTTGTGCTCAGCCGACCAGTGAGCCTACAGACCACCGGCCGACCAGTGTACCAACCCCTTTCTCCTTACCTCGATCCGGAGGCCCCGAGAGCGCGCTGGTCCCGTCCGCACTGCAGCCAGCTTCAAGGAGTCCCTTTCCAACCGGCCCGCTCCCCTCCCGCCCCTCCCCGCCCCCCACGGGTGTTTGCCCAGCGGCAAAGCAGGCTCTTCCAGGTAAGTATATAAGTTACTGTACTGTGTGGGAGGGTCACGATCTTGGTAATTGCAGCTTTCCGAGCTTAACCCTTGCCTTCCTGCCTTCCTCCAACTTGTTGAGGACTCGTCGGGTAGCGGGAGAGCGAGCGAGCGCGCCAGAGAGCGCGCCGGCCGGGAGGGGGGAGAGCGGTGCACCGGGCAGAGTGGGGAGAGCGAGACAGCGAGCGGCGGAGTTCAAATGCCCCCCTGGCAGCGGTTTTCATTGGATAGGTCTTCCCCCCCACCCCCGTCTCCCCTGGCTTGCCCCCCCCCTCCGTCTCCCATGTAGGGGACGTCTCCAGGCAAAGTCACGATTCCTTCTCAGTTCGGAATGAACTGTGACTAGAGCCATGACGCAGCCAGCGCGCATTACTCACTTTTTGCAGTCACGACTTGGGAATCCGTGCTGGTTCCAACCAAAATTACACCGCTACCATTGAATTATTTAATAGGATCCAGTTCGGGGGTAAACTTGTGCATTGTGCCAAGGGATGAGGGACGAGGGATAGGGGGAAATGAGGACAGGGGGCATCTCCCCTCCCCCTTCAAGACTCTTGGATACCCCCCCCCCACAGCTCCACGTGCTGCAAGTGTTTTATTACGCTACCACCCCTCCTGGCCCCGGCCGCTTCCCCCTACCCCAGCTATTTCCTTTGCAAATGTGGCAGAATTTGTAAACACAACCACGCAACTTTCAGGACAGAGAGGGGCGAGGCTTGGGAAAAGAAACGAGTAGGTCCGGGTGAATGACGAGGAGGCCGAGGGGTGGGCCGAGAGGCTTGCGAGCAGCTTTGGTTTGAGCTGAATTGTCAAGACACAGTGTGGGTTGCAGAGTTATTTGTGTTATTCTCCACAACATCAGTAACAGCCCTTGTTACTATTATGAGTTGACGAATACTCAGTCTCAACCAGGGAATCTTTCAGAGAGGGACTGCTTCTGAACTAAAAATAACTCGACCCACCCTCTTTATTTTCCCCCGAGGGCTGCTCCTTGGGTGCCCTGCGTCGGGGTCAGGTCACTAAAGCCAGAGACTGTGGCTTGATTAATATGGGGCAGAGGGAGGACAGAGTACCTGGGCTCTCTTTCTCTCTCGCCTGAAGGCTAGCTCCCTCAGACACTTACCTCACCATCCTGAGTTGTTTTTTTTTTTTTTTTAATTATGTAGAAAATATCCCTGTATGCACACAAGCTTATCGCAGATCTGCAAGATTCATTTCCCCTACCATGTGCAGCCCACCTTTGTGGGTCAGTTAGAGGATGCATTTTTATTTTTCTTCCCGGAGGAGTTAATCGGTATGAATGTTTCTGTGTGTTCGTGATATTCATCCCCCACCCCACACCCCTACCCCCAACGCCCGGCCTCTGATAACTTTTCCTCTCTCCTCACCTGTCTGGCTACAGGTTTGATCAAAGTGTCTGGAGCCGATTGCAATGAATCTCACTCTGGGTCGAGATCCCATAACCCCAGGGTGTGGATGGCCTCCCCAGTAATATTTAGCAACGTGGAGAAGAACCCCCCATTTCCCAGTTTCCCTCGGAGCCGGTTTTCAGAAACCGTTTGGCTTTTGACTTTAAGGCGCCCCGCGTTGTTCCCAAGCCTGGATTCTCTGCGCATCGCACCAGCAACTCCTGTGCTTTGGCTTCTAATTCATTCATTCCACAACTCATTTGGGGTTCCTATGACTAGGACGCGAAGGAAAGGGGAATGGTAAGAAAAATGCCATAATGCACAGACACATCCTTACACACCTTACGGGGATTGCAGAATGTGGGAGCGTTGGGGGCACGAAGTGGGAGGCGCCGAGGGTCCGAATAAAGCAACCTATAGTCTCTTATTTTGAGAGTCACCATCACTGGAGAGAAATCTTTCAAACCCACTGGCGGGAAGGTGCAGAAGCCTGGGAATGGAGACCCAGATAGAGACTGGCCTTTGCAGAGAAAGCCGGTGAGCCACTGGCTTTCGGTTCTTGGAGCACTGGGCCTTGGCTCATCCTCGAATCTAACACTTTGCTCCCCCCTCCTTTAAATTTTTTTTTCCCTTTCCTTCCCACTCACCCCTCCTTTTCCCCAAAGCTCTCACTGAAGTCACGACTCTCCCCTTTGAACATCCTTAACCCCCTCCTTTCCGAATCCCTCTTCTGCATCCAGGGCGGGGCTATCTGCAGCTGGCGCCAACCCCGCCCCCTGGCGCTCGGAGCTGAACTCGCGGAGGACGAAGGAATTTTCAGCACCTGCCTTCTATGGACAGCTACCGCGCCCTGAGCCTGCGGGGGGCCAGGGTCTCAGTCCTCGAGCATCAGGAACCGAGCGAGTAGGGAACGAGTAGGGAAGTTTGTCAAAGGAATGGAGATTTTCCCCTCTCTTTACCGCCTAGTCCCATCCATGCAGTTTTAATCTATATCACATCGCCTCCATTAATCTCACAGAGACATGGTCCATTAAGCGGTATCTGGGCACCCTTAAAGACAGAGAAAACGGGGAGTGGAGGGGGGCAGTCGAGAGAACCGGGCTCAACAGCGCCGACCCATAAAGAGAGAGAGAGTTGCAGCAGCTATTGATTCAGAGATTCGTCAGGGTGATTCCCGGCTCTGCAAGAATTCCCCCTTTCAGTTCCTTTGCATGCAGCCCCAAATTCATTATGCACACGCGCAGCTATACCCCGCACCCTCCACTCAGTCCCACCCTCTTCTTCAGAAAGGGATAGAAAGGCAGCCAAAAAAAAGAACCCCAGAGCATGCACAAAGTAAGCCTCAGCTCATACTCACAGTCTGCGGCATGCACATGACATAATATTACTTACCCAAACGGGAACTCCTTAAGAGAGAGAAAGAGAAACATAGGGGGAGGGAAGAGAAAGTGGAGGAGAGAAGGAGACAGAAGAGAGGAGAGGAAAAATCCAACAATTAATTTCCAGACATAGTTGGGGGGGGCAATGCGGTGATGTCCAGGTTTTCTTCCACCCGCGCTGGCTTTTTATCCAGTACAGCCCTCGGTCTATTTCTGGAACACGATCAAACCCTGATGCTATTTTTAGCAAGTACTGAAAAAACCTCCACACACAAAGGCATTTCGCTGCAACGTTACATCCAAAACATTAAATGTGCATTAAGCGCCCCCTCCCCACTTTTTTCTGCACCACCAGACTCACTTGCATTACTGCAGGTGATGTTTTTCAAAGCAGAAAAATACCCAAATATTATATTTTCCCACCCTCCCATGAACTCCCATCTGCCTCTGCCTGTTGCAAGCTCCTCGCAGTCTCCCCAGCAGAAGGCTTTGGAGTGGTTGTATTCTTTTAAAGCTGCTTGTCTCCATTGACCAGATTCCCTGAATGCTGGGGAGGGGTGTAAGGGGGTCCTTAGGCCCCTTCCCCAGAGGAGCTTCCCAAGAAAGCTCTAGAGTCTAACGCTATCCAGGATGGAGATTCCCAAATGAGGGAAGAAAAATTAAAAAAGCTTCCATACCCTTCCCACGTTTCCCACCCATGCTTTGCAAAATCGCGCTGTGTTTGCAACACACCGCCTTTGGAAATGTATATTTTGAAAGCTGCATATGTGTGAGTGTGAGTGTGTGTGTGTGTGTGTGTGTGTGTGTGTGTGTGTGTGTGTGTTTTGCGTTCTAGTAAATTCACTACGAGAGGGTTGGAGAAAATAGACTCATGAAGGCAGCGCGGAGCAGCCGCCTTGAGTCTCCTTTGCCAGCCTGCGTCAGTCATGAGCTACTGACGTCACGTGCAGATTCTCCTCTTTGGTGGGTCTGGTTCAGCCGAGAAGAGGCTTCTGCTCAGAGACAGCGCTTTGTGTTCGGCGCAGCCACTGAGCAGCCGAGGCAGCTGAGGCAGGCGCCACCCTAGGCCTGGGCTGGCCAGCTGCAGAGGAGGCTGCGGCCGCGTCTGCACTAGGCGTGCGGGGCCCGAGGGCGTGCCCAGCAGGACAGCCCCCTCCCCAAAAGCCCTCCGCCACCCAGTGCAAAGTCCGCTCAGTACTGACTCCGGCGTGCGTCCTTTCCCCGCCCTTTCGCAACTGGCCACTGTAGCAAAGACAGCTATGGCTATGACTCGGATTAATTCTGTGTGTTGTCGGGCTGATAGCCCCAGCTCCTCCAGTGACGCAAGTAACAGATTCTACGGCTCCCGTTGTCTCTCCTGCTCCGCTCTTCTCCCTCCCTCCTTTTCCCTCTTCTGTTTCCTCTGCCCACGCATCCTGCTTGGTCTCCCACGGAATCAGCCAGCTACAGCTTCCCAGAGAGCAATAATCCGAGTTACAGACAGACAGACTCCCAGAACAGGAACAAATAAGCCTGCAGTTTAACACACAAGCACACACAGAGCCCTTTGTAAATGGCCAGAAGCGTTTAGGGGCTCCCCTGAATGGGGGGAGGGGGGAGCTGATTCACAAATCCATCGGCCGCCAAGGAGTCACTGCTGGGGGGAGGGGGAAACCCGAGAGGGCTCAGTACTGCAGCTTTTCCCTCTCCTCACCGCGCAAAAAGGAAACCCATCTCTATAAATATCCTGATGGCAGGGTATTAGCGAATAAACAACTTTTGTTGAATGGTGAGCGGAGAAAATTGAACAAAGAGTGCGAATGCTTAGTCTCTAGCGACATTACCAGAACTTTTTAAGACTAGGTGATGGTTTTACCCTTTCTCCCTCTCAGAGACCAAGAGATCTTTTATATTTCTTCTTCTTAAAATAATATCCCTGAAAAAGGAGCCCAGTGGATAAGTGCTATTTTTAAACCAATGTGAATGGAGCTTGTTTCATGAGGGTGACAAAGTGTGTGTGTGTGTGTGTGTGTGTGTGTGCTCACATGCCTCAGTGTGTTGTATCTGAATCTGAGGTTTTCAGCAGAAGAAATGCCACACCTCAGTATGACAAAGGGTTTATTGATTGGTGGAGTGATGAAGTGGGAAGAATTCCTGCAAATTGAAAGATCTGAACAAAATCACACACACAGGGATTACCCTTCCCAAATCTACACAGCATCCTAGACCCAACTCACCTGCCCTCTGCCAAGAAACTGGGGGGTGGGGGGGGACCACACACTACTGGAAAGCAGAGATCTGGCATTAAGCCAGGTCTTTATCTCCTTTATTAACCCTCATTCTTAACATTCCCTGACAATGGGTTTCCCTGATGCGAATAAGCAGTTTTCCAGAGGTTATTACTATGATTTGGGGCACAAGGCCTGGGAGTGAGCATGGGCTGATCTTTCATCAGTGTGATCTTTAATACCCTCTCATCTCCCTCTTCAGACCTTCCTAGGCTTCTTGGCTTGCCTTAGAGATTTTGATTTAAGCTTAAATCCATCTTGTACCCTCAATTTCTGTCTGTGGCTTAAGTTTTGCCTACTAAATGGCCGCTCAGCATGGAGGACACCCTCTGGCAGTCCCATCAGCAGCTGCTTATTTTTAGCTCCATGAATGCCTCTATGAATGCATGTGAGAACCGGGCTGCAGTGGGGAGGTATGCAGTCAGAAGAAATATCAATGGGAGGTAGGCAGCCCTGGTTTTCGCACCGAAGATGGCTTATCACATGGTATCATCAGATGTGGCCTGATGGACAAGAAAGCTTCCCCATCATGTGGCAGCAGCATTTCAAGGCAGTCTTCTTGGAATCATGAAGATGTCAGGCTAAGGATGTTTCTAAAGGCACAAAGTAGGTATGTTTCTAGAGATATGAGACTAGGTATATGTGTAAGCATAAATTCATGTATATGAGCACATGCACAGAAGCCATATAGTTCCGATACAGACTACATAAACTATAAAAAGAAGAGACCATTTAAAATAATGTGACCTACTTTCTGTGGTGGTTAGATGCTATTGTGTCCATGTTGAGATCAAGGCAGGTTCATCTGAGGTCACTTTGGGGGTCCCCTGACATCTTTCAGAAAACCCTGAAATCTAGCTCTAACAAATGAGGTAGAGTTGGAAATAGAAGAAATATGTTCAATGTAGCAGCCAAAATTATACTAATCTAACTTTAGTGGACTGGTAGACTCGATGTCTCTGCTTCTCCCCCTGCCAGGAGAGGGCGCCCTTCTGCCATGTCCCTGTTTTGCTACTGTAATGAAGCTGACTGGTTAGATTGCAGATGGGAGGTGTGCCTAGGAAGCTCAGCAGAAACATTTGCAGAAAGTTAGTCCTCGGTAGCCAGCATATCCATTTCCCCGCACACATCAGTCAGGTCCTTTGGTACATGCCTCGACGAGAGCTGGTGTCCTTGGCTTTCTGTTAAGTGCTATGGTGGCCAATTCCTGTCTGAGCATTCAAGCTCAGCACCTAGGGAATTAATAGACTGATGTGGAACCAGTCCAAGATGAAAACCACCTTCTGCACTGCCAACCCATTCCTGGGCATCCCAAGCATGAAGAGGACTTGTTTTCCCTAACGCTCCCCCAGAGGGCTGTGGGGGTAGGCTGCTGTCACCAAGCCCTTGAAAAGAACTGAGTCTCCTTTCTTTCAGGGTCACTGAAGCCCAGAAATGTCCTGCTTGTGTCTCTTGTCTCCTCTCCAAGCACCAAGAAAAATGCCAGTAGGTAAAGTACTAGGTTTGGAGAAGGAAAAAACTGCAATTCCCCGGAAATCAACCAAAGGGAATGTATCAGGGAAGTCCAGAAAAGAGATTCCTCTTTCCCTAAAGGTGTCTCCATTAGGGAGCTGACCTATTTGGGCCTAAATAAGGGATGGGACGGGGAAGAAAGAAACCAATAGTTTTTGGCACCAACTCTGTGACAGACATCGTGCTGGGCACTTTACATAAACGATCTTATATAGTACTTAAGGCAACTGTATGGGTGTCATTATAATGTTATCTACCCAATTGGATTGTTGAGCACAGAAATCACTCCGAAAATATTAGTTATTATTTTTCCCATTTTAAACCTAAGGAAATGGAGACCAGATAGCTTAAGTGACTTGCCCAAAAGTCTTAAAGCTTGAAGTTGGTAAAACTTGGTATCCAATCAAACTCATATCTGTGAGGCTCCAACACTCATGCCTGTACCACTCCATCATGTTGCCTCTATTCCAATATCTGGTCTTCTATATTCCAGTTCTGGGCACCATCATGTAGAATTGCAGATATCTGGGATTTTCTCAGTGGTGGCCTGAATAACGAAACTACTTTATTCCTTCTAAGAGGCCCATTTGCCAGTAGAATCACACCCCCCCCCCAAAGGCCATCTGCTTGTGAGAAGAAACCCCCTCCAGTTCTATCAAGGAAAGCACCAGCTGGCTCAGCCTCATCCAAAACCCAAGAGATTTGTCCAAAGCCAGCCAGCGTGGAGAGGAGATGCAGCAAACTTTATGTCCATTCAGGCTGCTACACCAGCCATGTTTACACCTCCACTGAGGAAGCCCTTTGGATGGCACTAGGGAGGAGTTAGAAACTCCCCAGTCCAGTCTTCCAAGAAAGTTGTCTTAAGGTGAGAACAGCAGCAGATCTGCATTTGGATTGGCTAGTCATCCAAGTCCTCCTTCACCCTTTTAGAAACTGGCATCCCTGATCATATTCCTGATTCTGAAAACTTTAGAAGCTAAGGCATTAGCACCATGGGGGAGATGAGCCACGGCATGCATAATACAGCTATTCCACGATCCCCTTCCCCTGTTAAATACATGTTTTCATCACTTACCCTGATCAAGAGGTACATTCAGCCTTGGTAAATACTTCTTAAAGCCAGCACATTTGGAGGTTTGAGGGTGATATTTTTAAGGACGCTGGAAGAAATTGACTAGAATTCCACACCCCCCCTTTTTTGTTGTTGCCATCAGCATTCAAAAGTCTCAACTATCTACCACCAAGCAATTGCAGTGTTCAACTTCAGAACAATTAAGACAGTATCTCTTCTTTGCATACCTTCATTATCAAGGAGCGAGCTTTTTCAAATGCCCTCCTCCCTTCCTATGCCACTCTGCTAGACACCCCAGAGAACCAGATGATAGGTTTTCCCATGCCTTGCCAGATGAAAGGCACATTTGGGAGAACGGGGACTCAGAGGGTCACCCAGGAACATCTAGAATAGGTTTCATGGTGAGGATCTAAGCAAAGACGAGGAAGCCAGAGCAAGCACATGGTAGGGGGCTGAAGCTAAAGGGGTAGGGTGGGGTAGGGCTCAGGATGCCAGCATGCTTTAGTTTAGCAGAGACTAAATAGAAAAGGATCAGAGCTTGAAAAGCATGGACTACAGGGGGAAAAAAGAACTACCTAAGGGGTGCTTCAAGATGCCTGTGTGAGTTTGGCTTTAATTTTGTGGTTGGTAGACATAGTCTACCATACCTGAATTCAGTGGGCAGGAAAAGCTCAATCATGAGTTCATGGGGGTCTGAATTAGCTAAACTTTTTATCTTTTCATGATTAAAAATGCCCTGAAACTAGCTACTTGGGTCACTATATCTGACAGGCAAACAGGAGAAAATGGGCCCCACATTTCTTTAATTGGTAGTCCAATAACTATAGGCTGTGGCACGAGGAAGAATGGATTAACATATCTGCTGGATTGGCCAGTTTTTGTACTTATTGGCAAGGTTATGACTTAAGTAACAAATTGGGTCTGAATCTTGTCATGAGAAGAGAGACTTGCAGCTCACATGTGAAAACCCAGCATCTTCCATTAGTTCTAGCTTGCCACTAAAAGCAGAAATAAAATGTGTGTTGGGGGGAAATACGATTTCTAGGTTTTCCAAGCACCACACTTTTTGTAGTGATTGCCTTTGAGAAGGAGAGCACTATGACCTCAACAAATTGTGATTTGGTTAATCCCGGGTTCTGTTTTATGGATGAGATTAACATTGTGAGATTGGACTAACGTCTGTGGCTTCGCTGGGGATCCCTGAAGGGGCTTTGGGTCAATAGGAACCCATAGCAGACAAATCTTACTGCCTAACAGTATGGATCTGGTTCATGAGCACTGGGCTTCTGAGATCACTACAAATCACCCTAGACAGTGCTAGCAAATATCACTTACCTCACCATCCAGGAACCTGTGGTTCAGAACCCATGAAGAAAAGCCTTGGGTCTCAAATGAAAATGACTAGAGTGAAGCTATCACAATGTGGTAGAATGAAATGCAAATTTAATTGGAGGGAAAAAAAAAAAAGTCTAGATGATTCCATCCTGTATTCAGGGACAGTCCAATCCTGAGAATCTTCCTCTTTCTCTTCTTGCTACCTCCACATTCTCAGTCCAAATAGTCATGAGTAAGCTCTTTCATTACATCTGACTGGGATTAAGGGATTTCTGGTCTTTCCATCTAGTTTTAATTACATCACAATCAGATACCTTGAGTACCTTCACTGAGTGTGACTGCTCTGGTAGAGAGTCTTGCAACTTTATTTTGGAAGAGGTATGATGTGCTGTGATTTTCCTGACCTAGGGGCTGAATGCTGGGCTTTGGGGCATGAAGCAGGGATAGGAGAGAGGGAAACTACTGTCAGCCATCTGGACATAACTCAGAAGGGAACTTGCCAGAGAACAAAGCCACTACCCATGAGATGGGCGCCTTGGAGAAAGAGCTGAGTGGGTTGTGAATGGTGGAAGAATGGTGATCAGGAAGGGGTAATTATGGCAAGAGTTAATAGGAAGATGAATGTAAGCAGCAACATTGCAGAAAGCACGAGGCAAAGGATGAAGCGTGTCCTGGGTGTTTGAGGACTGCTTTGAAAACTCATCTGGTCTCCTCTTGATCGCCGGCGCTCCTACAACAAGCAAGAATGAAAGGGATATGGTGTCAGCAACCTGTCACTCACAGTTCCCTGTGAGCATGCAGTTCCAGGCTTTCCCCGCCCCTCCTTCAGTGATATCATTTTGGCTTCCCTGGAGGTAGCAGGGACACGGGGGGCAGATGCTCGAGGCTACAGTTAGATAAAGGGATGCTCAGCCTTACCAGCAGATGGCCAAATATGAGTTCACTTCAAATTGGCAGGCCGGGACCAACTTATTCATCAAGAAGTCACATTTCTGGCAGAGTAGAGTTTGTGGTCTTAACAGGTCAAACCAGAGAGACCTGCCTCCACTGGTAGCTCAGGGCCAGGAAGTTACATCACAGACAAATATTTTTTAACCCAACCACTCCGTTTAAGAGAGTGACAGCCCAGTTGCTCAGAAGGTGCTGCAGAAAGCCTACTCTTGTGTCTGTTGCGTTATTATCACCAGATACCATTCTGATCCATTGTGACATCACTCTGCCTATAGGAGAAGGGGCAGCTGGCAGAAAATCTTGAGACAAAGGTGGAGGAACTAGGCAAACCTGGTGTGGCTGATGTCCCATAATGGAGATTTAGAGACACAGCAGTGAAACTGGAGACCTGTACCCACCCAAAGAGAATGAGAATCCTGTGATTCCCCAGAAAGAAACAATGTAGAAATGCTTTGAGATTATTCTGCATTAAGGGAAAAAGTTTACATGTACTTGCATTGTACAGGAGAGTTGAAATAATATTTGGGATTTGGGATTCTCTCAGGGACCTAGATACCTTTGAAATGGGGGTTGGTGAGAGACCAGCCTTAAAAAAGATAAGTGGCTGTGTAATTTCTAATTCCCAAATGACTCACTATCAAGGGAGCTCAGTTATGAACCAGACTGAAACAGGGAAAAGAGTGACTCAGGCCAAGGTCTATGTGTAAGGATCAAGGAGGTGGTTTCACAGTATTTTCTGTAGTTAAAAAGCCCAATCTGGACCTCAGTGTCAATCAATGCCAACCAGAAAGTCCGAATTTAATCTGTGAGTGAAGATCTGGTCTTGACTCTGCCTTTTGCTCCTAACCAAAATCTGGAACACGCCACTCAGAATCTTAAATTCCCAACTTGTAAAGTGAGTGTACTGCTACCTGCTCTACCCACCTTACAAGATTTGATTTTGAAAGATGGAGGTGTGAACATATTCCACAAATTAAAAAAGGCCTCACCTCTGTAATGGAAATTCTTATTAGTCACTGGGGTAGTTATTCTGAGTTCTTCAGTCTGGGCATCACAGTGAGAGCACAGACTGGGCAAGCATCGTCATGTACTTAATTGTCTTGTGGGCTGAATTTTTTAAAAAGCAAGGATGAAATTCTCTAGAATCCGGGGAGTTTACGGAACAATCCCATAGCCAGGTGTAACCTACTTATATTAAGTGGTGAGAACAAGTTCCGCTTCTAATTTCACATTTGTCCCTTGGTTCTTGATTCTCTTGAGTTCTCACCCAGGAAAATCCTAAGAACAGTGAGTACGCTAGGCTCTGGTCATGCCAGGAGCTTACTAGAAGTTCCAGGTTGTGGCTGCCTTATTTGTAAAACCCTGCCACGTGCAGTTGTGGTATTAAATGAGATCATACAAGTAAAATGCTTAGCACTGTGTTGGCACCCAATGAATGTTCGATGAAATTATTAAGGAGGCAGAAGAGGCCAGTCTCTGGAGTTTCATCTTCCTTGGTGCCTCAGGATACCTTATTACCTTATTTCTCCTTGGCTCAAGGCACCAAGAAACTCAGGTGCCTCAACTTGATACCCACAGGGCAGGGCAGAATGACTGCTAAGGAATTTCTACCAAAGAGCCAGTAGAGGGAGCTCCCAGGTAAAACTGCTCTTCTCTAGTCTATATTTGCTTCATTTCTCCATAAAACGAATCTCTGTCCAGAAGCCACAGACTTTTTCTCTACCAGAGACCTTTTTACTGAGAGCAAACTAGAGTGCTCAGCAAAGGGCCTAGACCCAATTCTGCTTTCAGAGAATCCAGAAGTTCTTGAACTTCGGAGACATGTTTCGTCCCATGGCATGGTTCAACTCTTTGGCTCCAGGTGCCACTTGGATAGAAAGGACAGTTCCTATTGGGGTTGATCCAAGGAGATCTGGGGCTGAGACTTTGAGGCTAACACTTTTCTTGCCCTTGGAATTTTGAATGTGCTCTAGTTTTCCAGTCACCCTCTCTCCACAAATATCTAGATTCGTAGTCACTGAAGGACCTTTGTTTTAAATTTGTTATAAGGCAGTCATTAAGCCTGGCCACTGTTAACAGCAGCGTGAAGGAAATAGTCCTGTCTGCTGTTAGGAGCCTTTAAACAGAAGTATATGAAAAACTAAATGATGGACAGAGCATGTCTTTCAGATAAAATACCTAAGATGGTTGCCTAAAGGTGGTAAGGTGGATTCTACTGAGGATCTGAGCTGAGCTTTTCCAGTTCCTTCTCTGCTCAGATTCCTCAGGTCAACCAAGTGGCCCACTATCAGGGCATGGACCTTTCTTCCTCACACTCATTTTCTAGCTTACAGTTAATCAATGTATTAGTAAAAACCCCAAGAGATAGTAGGAGATATTTCTAGTCTTTCTTACAATTAACATTTGCTTATAGCCCGATTTTGATTAGCAGTGGCCTCATTTCTTTTAGGGTACCCAAGAGACTCTGTGCCTTACCTACTTACCGGATGATACATAGCTTAGGAGGAAACCCAGAATAAGACAAAGACTTGACATATAGGTAGGTTAAAAATATATGAGAGCTCCTCTCCCTCCTTCTGCTGCACAATACCAAGATTAACAATAACTGATATTTATTATTTACTAATCTCAACTACTATGCTAATAGGTATCATCCTATTCGATCTTTACAGCAACTGAGTGAAACAGTTCCTATTACAGTTAGCATTTTAAAGTTGAAAAGCTGGGACTTAGAGGGGCTAAATAACCTGCCCTAAGTCAAACAGCTATTAAGTGTAGTAGCTGGTCTGAGATACAGAGCAGCCCCTCTTTGAGCCCTAGCTGGGTTTTCCAGAATAGACAAGAGTGGAGTTCCCTTCAGTATTAGAAGTTTCCATGAGTAAGGAGAACCGGGGCATACCTTAAGTTCTAACCAGGACCAATGGAAATATCTGATGTTCCTTCTCATTCCATTGTTTCATTTCCTTAGGGCACGTGTGACACTGGACCAAACCACAGAGAAAAAAAGGGACTCATTACATCTTTGGCAAATGCATTGGATTTTTATAATTTGGGATGAATGGAATGACTGACATCTGGGGACCTAGTTCAAGGACAGACTTCTTTAGGACTCATGCCTGTAAAGAAAAGACTTTTCAGGAATTGCCATTAAGAATAATCTGGGGAAGAGGAGTAAGCTATGGGTTCTATCAGCAGCTCTCAAACCATGACTCCATCTATCTGGATCTGTAACTTTGGTGGGCTCTATTTACCCAACTCTGGGTAAGGGTCAATGTTGGCTCCTTAGGTGCTGGGACCAGGTAGGGAAAGTGCAGGCTGCAGAGCAAACATCACAGGAGGTACTTCTCATAGATGACAAAGACCCTGCCTTCAATTACCCCATGAGCTTGGGTGCTACTACTCATCCTCCTCTTGAAGTCAACAGAAGGAAGCTACCCAATGAGAAGGTAGGCTTCTGATGACAAGGAGGAGAAAAAAATGAAGGAGTTACTACCTTGAAGAGCCTGAGAACCACTGGCCACAGGGAGAAGAGAGGACTCAGGCCCAGTCTTGTCCTTTTGATCTCTCATCTCTAGGGCCGACGCCGAGTGTTTTGATTCATGGAATAACTTGCTGCTGTGGGCCACCAGTATTAGCAAATATATAGGTTCTAATTGGTTTAAAATCATATGTTAAGTTGCAAATCAAAACACAACTTTGGTCTGGATTGTAACTCAGGAGAATTATTAATGTTTTGATTAGATCTCAGACTCATGCACATGAGGGGCTCATTATGATTAGAGATTTATGGTCAGGTTAACTTCCAGGCCCTGATATGGATGCACCGAGCCCTCGGCAGGAACCAGCCTTCATCATGCTGCAACCAGCTTCATGTCCATCCTGCTTTGAGCCCTTCAGGGCCAAACTAGTTATAGAGTATTTATGTTTTCCTTGAAATCTTTAAGTGCATAGAAATCTCCCCAGAGCTACCTGAAGGGGTGGGATATTAGAGACAGAGATGCCTTAAGAATGGGGGAAACACTAATAACAACAACAAGCATCCAACTGACCACTTTTTATATACCAGGCAATGTCCTACTTCATGTATATTCACTCATTGTAACTGTAGGAAGTGGGTACTATTATTATTCCTATCTCATAGGTGAGGAAACAGAGAGGTTACGAAATTGTCTGAGGTCTCTAAACTACTTACGTAGGCAGGATTTTCATCCAGGCTCCCTGGCTTGTGCTCTGAGTCCCATGCTAGAGTCTCTCCTCTTAATAGAAAGAGCTCCAATGTGCTGGCAGAGGCTGGACAGGTATAGGTCCCAGATGAAAAATAATCCATAGTCAATCGTGTGTTGTATTTACTGTGAATAGTCTATGGAATGCCAGACATCATGGGGACTAATTGGCCCAGAGAAACCTGTTGTCTGAGGTCTGAGCAACCACTGAGCCCTCCATCCCATGACCATAAAAGAAGACTGATAACAGTGACAACAGTGCATTCAACTCATACACGTTCACTCTTCCAAACACCTTAGGAGCTCCTTAAGGACAAGAATTATTCAATTTGCTCTGAGCAACACTCATGATATTACATAAATTATAGGTCTAGTAGACTCTGACCTTTGTTTTAGAGATGAGGTAAAGAGAGTCCAAGTGAATCACCTAAGTTCACTAGGTTAGGACAGTAGATCCTGGGCTAGAACCCAGTTGACACCTGGTTCAGTCAATTTATCTAATCATAGGGTCTCTGAAGACTGGGGGACAGAAAAAAGAATATAGTGGTTGCTGATGAGGCAGGCTACTAGTACTGAAGCCCCTACCTTCGAGGGGGGGAAAAAAAGGGAAGGTGTTCCTTTAATCTGTGTAGGGGAAATAAAACCTGGAGGGAGAGTCAGCTTGCCCCAGGTCACAGGCCAAGGGAATGAGCTCATCAATTTCTGTTCCCAAATATTCAGCTCGCCAGATTCCTTGAACACAGTATAGGTGGTAAAGCTTTTAAAAATCTGAGAGTTTATAAATAGTAGGTTAATATAGAGTGGGAGAAATCCTCTTACGTTGGTGGAGATGACAAACAAAGGAGTTTTCATGAAGGGATAGTGGCTATTTTACTCTTCCTTAAAAAAAAAATCACCTCCCCAAATGATTTGTTTTCCAAATCTGTGTAAATTCAATATAGAAAAGTAAGTAGAGCAAATAACCCTTGTAGTGAATTGGGATCCTAACTCCTGCCCCAGACTGAAGCTAGGTTGAGGCCACTCCTTGAAAAGCAGATCTTCCCAGGCTCAGCGGTTCTTTAATACCCAAGATGTAGTGATTAGGGTAAATCCTATTGTTCTGAGACCCATAAGACCTAACATAATCATCCCATAAGCTTCGGGTAGGATGAACTGCCACAAAAGCCTGGCTTCCTCCTCAAATATTACCAAGTCCCTAAAACGAAAAATCTGGATTTTAATGGATGAAACTTCTTCTTTTTCAAATGATATATCCACACCACCAGTTAACATGCTCATATAAACTCATGGATCAAAAGATTCCTGACAGAATGGGACACAGGACAGATAAGTTTGGAACACAGAAAGGAAGCCTGTGGTGGGTTATTGGTCAAGCAAGGGCTTCATAAGTTCCTAAGAACCTAGGGTTGGTAAGGGTCTTACCAAAGGAAGAATGTAAGTTGCTAAAGGCCTTTTTCACCTTCTAGGCTATGAGTGCCATGATGGCAAGCAGGATGCATTTCTTAATTATCTATCTTCAGAGCCTACCATATGACCTGCTATCTAGGGGACACTCCATAAATTTTTGTTGAGTTCCCAATTTTTTATGAGGCCTGGAGGACTGGGTAAGGGATTACTTTCTTCTGTTCTCCACTAGGAATGAAGTCAATGAAACTCAAGACCTGGATGAAGAGTAGATAGTCATACTTGTCTCCAATCCCTGAGGGACTCTCACAGTGTCCAAGGAGGACTTAGAAATTTGCCCCAGTGGATAGGAGGGGACTCAAGTCTTGCCTCTATGCTCCAGTGAGTCAAACACGTATGATCTTCTCACATCCGTACTCTTGAGGTCTAGACCTGTGCTAAGCACAGACTGAGTCCCTTTCTCCTTACCTGGATGCCTCCTCTTTCAGGATGCAGGGCTAGTGGGAGAAAAGAACGTATGGTCTCTGAGCTGAAGTGAAAGGTCCAGGAAAGTTTCTCAGGCCTCTCCCTGGCTTAGCAGCGTCAGCGGAGAACAGCTCCTTTGGCTCTCAGAGGGTAAGGTGGGGGAGGATAGATTTTACCCAGTATCTCCCAAGAGGAGTCCCAGCATATGGGGAAGGTCTAAGAACAGCTCAGCTATCTCCAGAGAAGGAAGAATCTACCCAGGAAAGAAAGGCACATGGTGGAAATACCACCCCACAACATGCCATAAGAAGAGTATCCCACCACTTTTCTGATGTTTCCTTGGCTTCATCAGTGACCAGAGATCTGGTAATAAAAATAACAGTAAAAAAAAAAAAAGGTAATATATAAAATACTTAGTATGTTCCAGGCACACTACCAAGCCCTTTGTGAATAACTCAATGAATCATCATCATACATCTTTGAGGTAGGTACTGTTATTACTCTAATTTTAAGTGTCAAGAAACCAAGGGTTAGAGAGTTTAAATAACTTGTCGTAACTCACACAACTAACCAAATACAAGAACCAAGATTTGAACCCAGGTCTGTTCGGATGCAAACCCTGAATTACCCACCATTATCATGTATTCAAGAAACCTGTGAGAGTCCAGCCTATCAGAGACTTATGTTTACCCCTATTGCTAATTGGGATGGGAAAGAGAGGAAAGCAGGATTTAAAAAATTTTTAACATGTGCCTATGTGCACACATATAGGTGCAACACAAGTATCACATATGCAGGATATGCTAGAGTGCTTTTGGATAAGCCATCTGATTTCTCATTTCATTCTCAATGGGGTAGGTCTTATAATGTGAATACTCCCATTGTTCAGGTGAGGTCAGCAGGTCACAAAGAAGCAAGATAATTTGTCCAAGATCAAACATTCCCTTGGTTGCTTGAATCTATGTCGTTTGAAGCCAAATCCATGGCTCTTTCAACTATAGCATATATCGCGTATTCCACAATAATGAGACATGCTCAGAGTCAGCTAGCATTTATTAAACACCCACAATGGATCAAGCACTGTTCTAGCCTCTTTCACAAACAGTAAATAATTATTCATCGACTGATCTTCCAGTCCACTAACTGAGCTATTGCTGCAGCAGCCTCCAAGTCTAACAAAGGTTACATAAAAGGAGAAGAGTAATTCCTTTCCCTCTTTTCTCTAGGTACTCTTAGAAGCTTAGTCTAAACTCCATGTTTCACAAGAGGGTGTTCTGTCACCTAAAGGACCAGGCAGGAAAGAAAAACTAGATTAAGGCTGAAAACACAATTCTCAAAATCCCTCAGCCAATGATGGAGGGTCAATAGTGTCTTTGTTCTCTAGTTTGGATGCATCTTTAATGTCATCTGAGATGCACTCTAGTCCACTTCACATTTCTGAGGTGCCCTCTAACTTTGCTCCTTAGAGGGTAAGAAGGCGGTGGATGAAGAAAGGGAAAATTCCCTTTCCATTTGGGGTCCATCAGAGTAATATAGGACTATCTTCCTCTTGACTCTTTGAGCCTTAAGCCCTACTTCTTCTGTATCAACATAAGTTGAACCTACTGCCAAAGTCATTTTTGAGAACCTGCCATTAAATATCTAGCACAATTATTCATGAAGCAAGTTAAGCTTCATTTTATTCATTTGTAGATGCTGAAATCAAAGTACCTATCAAGCAAAGGGTCTATTTGATGGAGCCAAGCTCAGAAGTGTTGGGTAAGGATTGGAATAATACTTCATTTCCAGGCCTGGTCTCTAACCCAAGGCTTCAGCAGACCCAGAAGGATCAGCAGGTGACTTCTCTCTTCAAAGCTGTGACAGGGTCACCATGAACTTGTGGGTTTTTCACAGAGTGGGACTTGGTTAGAGAAGAACACTCCAATTGATCAAAAATGGAGGCTGCTGAAGATTTTTTTCTGCAGATAGTATTATTAGCTTGATGAGGGAACATGAGCAACCGTGTTCTCAGTCTAGGATCTGGATTACTTCTCACCTCCTCCTGCCTAGGCTTCTCGGGTGGGCAAACTTGTATAGTCATATATGGCCCTATGCTCAGCAGGACCTCGTGCTTGGCTTAATACTCTAATGTCCCTTGTCTTGAAACTCGTAATAATTTTGCCTTTGAACTTGTGCTTTGTAAGTAAAGTCTGTGGGACGGTGGAGAATGTGTGAGTAGAGAAAATATGTGCCATGGACATGTGCACCATCTCTTACTGCCCCATAGTGTTGGCAGTCCCTCAAGAGTACAGAATTCCAGTGGGAGCTCAGTGAGACTCAAAGCAAGTGAAAGGCAAGTCTGTGAGTAAGTGGGGTCATTGACAGTACTGAGAGGTAGTGCTATTTGAACCAGAACTTGCTCAAATGCAGAAAGAAGGCAACGGGGTTCCTTTGAAACACTAATGAACAAGGAACCCTACCATAGAGTTTCTTAACCGCATTTCTTCCCTGTGTTTACCAACCATCTATACTGAAAATGATGACATAGGAGGAAAAGGAAGGATAGGACAGCTCATAGTTCTTTTTCCTTTCAGTCCTTATCAGAGAGCTGAAGTCAGAGAGAGCTGGTAGAATGTTTGCATTTAAAAAGTGAAATAAGGGGCGTCAGGGTGGCTCAGTCTTAAGCATCTGCCTTCAGCTCCGGTCATGATCCCAGGGTCCTGGGATCGAGCCCCGCATCAGGCTCCCTGCTCGGCGGGAAGCCTGCTTCTCCCTCTCCCACTCCTCCTGCTTGTGTTCCCTCTCTCGCTGTCTCTCTCTGTCAAATAAATAAATAAAATCTTCAAAAAATAAAAATAATAAAAATAAAAAGTGAAATAAAACCAGTTGAGTACATTTTGTTCAATGTTTCCATCACTCAGGTAAGAACAGAATACCTACGCATGTACGACTGATGAAATATGAATTGTGTAACTTTGGTGATTCTGCAAATAAAGTAAATGCTCTCCTATAGCACTGAACAATATAAAGATGGATGGTAAAATTCATGCTAATACTTTAAAATTTTAATTTTTATTTAACACATTCAACAGCAAATAAAAAACACCATGACAAACTGAGAGAAACACTCAAAGAAAAAAGTTTTATGTGTCAGTTCCTCTAACAGCACTTTTTTCCTGCTTTTTGAACAAGGAGCCCTACATTTTCATTCTATACGGGGCCCCACAAATTATGTGGCTGGCCCTGTTTCTGCCCTTATTTTTCTTTTAAGAAACAAAGGTGAAACACCAGGGCTCATCCAAAATGATGAAGGGAAAAGTTGGACTTCATTCTTCTCATGAGCGGGTAGACAGCTGCTTGTGGTAAGGCTCTCCAACGTCGAGTGAAGGGGGAACTAACACTCCTGAATGAGTATGAGGAAACCCAAGGCAAATTCAGGTTCACCACATACACTCAGGGACGTCAGATCCACCCCGGAACCAGATGTGACAGAAGATGAAGAAGGTCCGCTCCTGTGCGTGTCACGCATGAGCTCACGTGTGGAGAGAACCCTGCACACACGCACATACTGGTGCCCGGCTGTGGTCTTGGCACACATGTGTGAGGTACACTGCGCATGTGTATCTGCACGGGGTGTGTGCTTGGGCACCTGGGAGAACTTGAGACAGGTGGGTCTTTACGTGGATCTCTGGGGGCTGGCTGACAGACGGGAAACACCTTTAAGGCCAGGGTGAAAACGGTGTCCTTCTGGAACCTGGTCCTCGGGAGACCACAGCAGAGTAGAGAGTGATACCGATGAGTCTGGGGGACTATGGAGGACACACAGCTATATTTCCAGGACCAGATTTTTTCTTGTAACCACCCTCCTCTCCCTTTATATCAAAAGGGGACAGACACTTACTGACTTAGATAAAGAACAGAAATAATCTCCTTCTAAGAGACGCGACGAAAGGGACCCTATTGGCCTCCGAGGCTGTGAAAGACTATTCCTCCTCCACCCCTGGACAAAAAATAGGAGGGGGCAGATCGCTGAACTAGGACTTCAAGTGACGTGGACAATGGATGTCAGGCATGCTGGCCTGGTTTTACTCCACACCCGCAGGTCCCTAAGGATGATCCGCTCTGCCTTCTTCAGCTGGACAATGCTTCACCCTAAGAGCCGGCTCAGTCCAGTCTGTTTCACCTCTGATCCTGTTTCTATGTCTGGACTCGATGATGCCTTTGGGTTATTCTAGCTCTGGTGGTGCACCTTGCTGTGACCACAGGCGCTGCAGATTTTAACTTCCAAGCACCCTCCCTAAATCTCTCACCCCCGCCCCCTGCTGAGAGAGATTCACTTCTGTTAATTTGGTAACCCAGCCCCCTCCCACCCCCAGGATCAAAGAGCTACTAAGTCACTGCTTAAGAATCACATCCTCATCCCGGTGGTTTTCACTACTACCAGCCCAGCCCAGTCCAAAGAACCACTGCCTGTTACCTTCCCCATATTTCCAAGTGCATTTTAACCACATTCAAACGGTGCCCCCACATCTATATTTAAAAGCTGTGGGGGGGGGGGGTATTCCCCCCTCCAGAGACTTGTACTCCACCTCCCAGAAGTGGCTGCTCTTCAGAATGGAGGTGATTCAGCTTTCCTAGAAGATCATTTGCAGGGAAAAAATACAGTACTACCGCTGAGAGTGCTGCCTGCTTCCCTAGATTAAAAAAAAAAAAAAAAAAATCCTGCTCTCAGACACATGGAATTCCCATTGACGAGGTTCGGCCAACGCCAGGCACGGAATTTTTCCCACTAAACGTAAAGCTCAGTATGAAAGGTTTGGGGGCGGGAGAGGGGGTAACCTTCTTTTCAGCCTTTTCTACACTACGGAGGATTTGAACTCTGGCCCCCAAGGTCAAATGGCTGATGTTCAAAAGTCCCCCCTTTCTGTCGCTCCACCTCTCTTCCCCAAGCTCCTTCCTAACAAAGAATGACTCTCTTTGCCACACACAATAAAGGTCTGGTGGATTTACCCAGATTAGAGAACCCCTTGAAGTCTCTGTCAAAACTAATCTTCTCAGGAGAAACACTTGTTGATAACCACCTTGCTTTGTGTGGCAGCAGGGAAACCAGGGCCCCGCTGGCAAAACTGGCCTCTGACTTCCCCATCTCCACATGGCACCAGGCGCCGCACAGCCCCTGACCTCACAGAACACCCCCGCCCCAAACACATACACCCTGCACGCCCTCACCCCCTAGCAGCTTTTCCACGTCAAGCTGGACCCATCTCCAGACCAGGCTCCCAGAGCAAAGAGGCCAACTGTGCAGCTTCCCAGGCTTGAGAGACCCTGGCTGGGTGCCAGCCTTTCCCTCCTCTGCCGCCCCCGCAATGGAACCTTCCACCCTGCTGAGTTCAGCCTCTCTTGTCTTCATGCTGCAAAGTTTGCCAGGCGCCTTTTCAGGCAGTTTTCCTCTATACAACCGGCCCCAAGAAATCATGCATAAAGATTTCCCTCTACAGGTGGTTGTGAGCTGTAGCAGTTTTTGCTCTTGCAATGGAAATGTGGTGGTTTTTTTTTTTTTTTTCCATTTTCCCCACTAATACGGTTTTTTAAATTATTTTGATTGCACCCACTAAAGAGCATTTTCTCCAAGTCGTGAAAAATTAAATTCTCTGTGCAAGAAATGTTCCCACTACCATCACCACCACCATGCCCTGACTCTTTATCTCCCCACACTCCCCCACTTTGCTCTGACTTCATGAAGCCTTTTTGCAACTAAATTTTCATGTGCAAAATGATTACAAGAATGAAGACACTTAGTGAATGAGAATCAACCCCAAATAGGACAAAGTGGAAGAAGCACTTGCCCACTACAGAAGCGCCCTTCAGCCCCCCCCACAAAAAACATTAGGGTCGGGGGAGGCGAGGCAGCACCTCTACCCAGTTTTCCACCACAGGATCCTCTTCCAACTGGCATGCCTCTTGCAAAAATCACACACACACACACAACCACAGAAAGCCTGCTTAAGAAGTCTAGGCAATCTGTACAAATATAATTGTTCAGTGAAAAATACAGTAATCATGGCCAGTCACCCAGATCTACTCCTCCAAACATCCACCAACTGACATCATAAACTTTGCAAAAGCCAAACACAAGACAGTGCATGGTATAACCTACCTTGGCGAGCTCCTTCACTTTTTGTGCAAATGTTTCCCCTCCGCGCGCTTTACATAGATTTCTAGGGAAATTTGGAAGGACTGGTGAGGGGGTGGGAGAGGTGAGGGAATGAGGGTAATATAAATAAGGAAGCATTTTACATGCACCACGCAAAAAGCTCGGGATTTCACGTTATGTGTCTGCACTCTTCCCGGAGCAAAGCAAAACAGTTCGCGTTCAGTGCCAGACTTGGAGGGAGAGGGAGAAGAGAAAGGGAGGGGGAGACAGGGAGGGGGGAGAAAAGGAGAGAAGAGAGGGAGGGGGAGAGAAAGAAAGAGGGTGGGGAAGGCTGAAGGAGAGAGAAGAAGAGAAAGAGGAAATGAGAGAGGGATAGAGGGAGAGGAGAGGGGAGGTAAGCGAGGAGGGAGGGGGAGAGAGAAAAAGAGAAGAAAGGAGGGGGGAGCCAGAGGAAAGGAGAGAGAGGAGGCAGCCCCCCTCCCACGTTCCCACCCCCACACATTCAGGCACCTCCTGAGTAACTGATCAGAGCAAAGAACTCATCACCCACGTTCAAAAACCCGGTTTGGGGACTAAGTCCCCATGCACACACTCTCGGGATCTATTTATAGACAGACCCTAATAATATGCATTGCATTCTGAACGTAAATGTGTGTGTGCACGGATTACATACAGTTCCTTTGACAGGTATGATTTTTTTTTTTTTTTTTTTTTGGCACTGCAGTGCGTCTGATTGTATCTGTTTGGATTTTCTTCTTTCTTTTTTTGCATCAGGAAAACATGCATCAATTATGAAGGTGTTCGGGGAGGGGGAATGGTGGGGGTCTCAATGCTAATAAAACCCTGGCTCCCCCCCACCCACCCCCGCCCTGCAAATCTGGGATATTTGCAGAGTTGGGGCTGTTTGAAAAGGCTCCAGCTCTGGCTCGGTGTAGCACGCCCAGTTCCAGCAGTGTGTGCTATTGACCTGCATTGACGTCAGTGCGTCATTAGGTCTCCCTTAGAAACACTGACTTTCAAAAATAGTATCAAATTAATTCAGTTGGAGCCTGGTGAAGAAAGGCTACTAGCTGGAATCAGCCATAAAACTCCAGAATTTTCAGCCCTAGATCTCTGCTTTTTCTAGGAGCCAAATAGAAATCAGATTGTATGGAAAATGCCATTGATGGGATTTTTTTTCCCTTAAGAAAAGGGACCAAATTAGATTGCAAAACCCAGAACTGCTTTTTTTTTTCTTTCCCTTTCCCTTCTTTTTTTCTGATCTAAAAATAACCCCTTGCTTGAGCTGACTGCGGTATCTTTTGTGTTGCGGCTCTCTGTTTTTAGCAATGTGGTCCCAGGGAAGGGTGGAACTCAAGTACAGATATTGATCTATTGTTATTTGCAAAGTCAGAAATTAATTTTAATGAGACAGGTGTGCCTTATGGTGGCAGTGGGTAACAGAGAAGAGGGGGCACCATGGGAGAGACTTATGCCATTCACACTTTCCTGTTTCATTTTTTCCAATTCATCTTTTTAAGATATAATTCCCACCCCACGTGTCTCACGTGGCCTCTGACCAGCACATGCAACCCCCATTCATACAAACACAAAGCACCAGCGCATTCACACTTAGCAGAGACAGTACATTCATAAGCAAAGGCTCTGGGATGTTCCTTCCTCTCATGGCTGCTTGGCAGAAAAGACCTAACAGCCCACCAAAACAGGATTAGGTTTAATCTGGGGGATTTCGGTATGCAATCTGATGATTAGATTGTATTATTAAATTCTGCACTTATTAAAAAATCTACTTTTTATGGGGAGCAACTGTGCCCTTCACAGAGCTAACAATACAGTTTTAACCCATCTGTTCTACAACAATACATTTTAATACATACTTATGCATTAATACGTGAATATAAAGGGTGCCTCCCCAACGGAAGTGAGGTGGGTGATAGAGGGACTCTCAAAGCTTGGGGGGAGGGTGGCTATTAGATTTTTCTATTCTCAGAGGAGGCGGTTTACCACAGTTTTGTAGAGCCTTCATTCCCCACATTTCTTGCTCCCCAACCCTCTCTCTCTGACCCACTCTCCTCCAATGGGCTGCACTTGTGCCTCTCAGTGATAAAAGAATTTGGTTTCTCTGGCCCATTCAGTCTTTGGCCTCTGCTGAGACTGTTAATGAGGGGACTAATTAAGGCCATTGTGTACAAGGGCCCTCTTAGGAGGCCACTTGGATGACAAGGGATGTGGGGGGCCCTGGGTGGAGGAGAAAGAGAGCCCAAGATATATTTAAATCATTTGACTTAAAATTAAGTGGGCCTTACTTTTTTTTTTTGGTACACCCACAATCTCAGGTTGCCATTTCATAATTACCCAATCATCTGTGCTTATCATGATTTCCTACAAGAATGAGGACCTTTCTTTCAACCCCTGAAATCTAGCTGAGGGAGAAGGGGGTAACATGTTGTCGACCTCAGCGTTTTCAGACAAGGACAGAATATGCATCGTTCTACCATGCTGGGCTAGTAGGTCAGGGAAGTGGAGGTCAGAGAAAAATCATACCCCAGCTATTACTCATCTGCCCCTTGCTCAGCCCCAAGGAGGAGCACTGAGGGCAAATCAGGAGGCCGTGGGGCTAGAGTTTATCTAAGGACAATTTCTGGTGTTTGGAGGAAACTTCAACTAATAACAGACTGACTTCATGGTTTCCCTTGTCTTTCCCTGCCTTTCTTTCCTGAGGGTTCAGGGAAGACAAGGCAATTGCCAATGGTTCAAGCTGCCACAGCAGCAGCAGCAAAAGGGAGGTGCTCTGAGCAAATCGAGTGTTCCCCTTCTCCCCCAACCCAGCACTTACAGACTGTGGTCTAGACGCTGATTGGTGGAGGCTTCCAGACGGCCAAGCACCTGCAAACCACTACCCCAGCTTGCAAGGGCTCCCATACACACTTCATCTCAAATGCATTCATTCACAGAAACATACAGTCATTCATGCACCTGCACACAACCACATTCATTCATATTTTGGCCACAACTGCAGCCGTGCATTTGCCTGCAAAGCCTGGGCAAGTGTACACAGCAAGAACACACCTTTATAAAGCTGCATTCTACCCCTCCCTCCTACACACATTTATACACACACACACGCAGAGTTTGCTTGCTGCTTATTTCCCTGGGGGGGGGTGGGTGTGTGTGTGTGTTCAACTCTGCAGTGTGCAAAATCCTGGCAGGAATAAATTTCTGCCATTCAGATGGTGGAATCCCCAGCCTGCATCAAGACCCACTGACCTCGTCCATGATTAAATCATGGACGAGATGCCCAAGTGTTGGCAGAGCTGCAAATGCCTAGGTGGATGAGGGGGGCCAGCTTTTTTTCTGGCCCGATTTTCCTCCCTTGGCAGCCCAGAGAATAAAAAGAGGGCCAAGGGAGGGGCTTGCAGTGTGTCCCAAGGCTGTGCAGTGCCCCAGTTGGCTGGTTCAGATCTTGTCCTTTGGGGAGAGGTAAGCATCGTGGAGAGTTGTCAAGTACTGCCAGAGCCAAGACTTGGCCTTTCCCGGTCTCGGAGATTCTTGTCGGTCTGCACACCAAGAGTGGGGAGCTGGAGATGCTCATCGGCCCCTCCCGAGCCACTCGGCACTTTCTCCACTCTGCTCTGTGCCCTGCCCAGAGGTTGACCTCTATGGTCTATATTAATAGACTCTTGATCTCTGGTTCAGCCAATGGGGGTCCCTGGCAGGAACACTGAGGACAGGAAGGGAACACAGTAGGGTATTTAGTCCCTTATCTCCCTCCCTTTCAACTTATGGGTTGTCTGTGGCTCTGTCCTGTTACTAAAAGCCACAGTTCCTGTCACGTGGCCCTCTTGAACAGCTACAGTTACAGCTCTAAGGGGGGTGTGTGTGCGTGCGTGCGTGCGCGTGTGTGTGTGTGTGTGTGTGTGTGTGTATGGATGCATCTAGACTAGCAATTCTCAAACTCTGCGTGTGTGGAACTCCTCAGCAGCACACGAGGTCCCAAATCCACATGCCTCACTGGCTCTTACCTGGTTACCTAAAACAGCTTCCCATCAGAATTCTGTGGAGGTAGTGTTTGTTTTATGTGCATAAAAAAGGTGGGCTTTTGCAGTGAACTATACAAGATTAAAGACTAGATGCTGCTTGACATACTGCAGAGTAGTGCTTAAGCAGAACCCCGATGCAGACCATCATGTTAGCTGTGCACCAGCTTTGTGATCATGGCCAAGTCACTTAATTTCTCTAAGCCTCAGCTTCCCCCTCTGTAAAACGGGAATAAAACAGTACTCTACTCTTGGAGTTGTTACAAGGTCTGTATGAAATAATCTATGTGAAAATGTGTAATATGGTACCTGGTTTAATGCACAGTAAATGTCAGCTATTTACTAAGAGAATAAATACGCATTCTATAAATAGCCATCTATGGGACATCTAGAACTTTCAAAGTTTTTGAACTAGAGCCAACAATAAGATATTTTATACCATGACTTGAAGACACACACACAAACACATACAGACACATGCACACACACACGCACACAAACTGAAAGACAGTACTTGTCCTTACAATTTGCAATGCACTTTGCTATTTCATTTGTTCTATTTCATCAAAAAAAAAAAAAAAAGTGCAGGTCACAACAATTAAGGGGGAGACAGTCATCTAGTGGACCTTCCATGGATCTATGTAATGAAGACACCCTTTCAGGTGACAGGATAAAGACCATTTCCTGTTATCTTCTAAACAGGTGTAGTCATGTTATAGGGGAAAAAATCAGTTGGAGATACTCTGTGCAGAATGTGAAATTCACTCAAAGAGCATTTGAATGGTCTTATGTGTAAAAGACTAGGAGACAGGGAAGGGGATCCAAATGGATCCACATGGTGCTTGCTCTCAAGGACATTCTGCTTGAGTAACAGAGTTAAGATTAATTCATTTAACAAACTGAGCACCTACTATGTGTGAGAAAGCTTTGTTTTACACCAGTGAACAGGGCAGAAATTCCTGACTTCATGAAACTTACCTTCTCATGACAGTGAGAGACAATGAACAAATAAATAACCAAATAAATGTAATAAGGCTCAGATAGTGGTAATGGGTTTTAAGAAAAAGCAAGGAAATGGGAGAGGGATGGGTAGGAAAACCAATTCTAGATAAGGTAGTCAGGGAACACTTCTCTAAGAAGGTATTTGACCAGAGACATGAAGTGCAGCAGTGAGCCCTGTAATTTCTAAGAGATATGTACTCCACTAAGAGGGCCAACAAGGGTAAAGCCTCTGAGGAAGAAATGAAATGATCCAGAAACAGGAAGAAAGCCAGGGTGGCTAGACCTTGGTGAACACGGGAGAGGTAGGTGGGGCCAGATGACACAGGCTCCTAAACGTCGAGATAAATCTTGCATTACATCTGAATGAGATGGAAAACCACTGTAGGGTTTTGAGCAGGAGAGTGACATGATCTGATACAGGTTTTAAAAGGATCACTCTTGCTGCTCTGTGGAGAACTGACTGGAAAGGGCAAGAGGGAAGCAATGGGACTGGTCAGGAGGCTAACTCAGCAGTCCAGACAAGAGACGACAGTCGCTGGGACGAGCTGACGGTGATGGAGGTGGCAAGAAGTGGCTGCATGAGCGGTACCTACTCTGAATGCCTCTATTTATCTGTAATACAACGGAGAACGTGAGGTGCCAAGAGAGAGTACACGATGTTGTAGGAACTCAGATGAAAATTACATCTGGCTGTGGGATGAGCTGGCACTTGAGCTGTGTCTTCAAGGATGAGTGGGCAGAAATGGTGCGGGAGGAGAGGACATTCCAAAGAAAGGGAAAGCTTACAAGCGAAGGCACCAAAGAGGGAAAACAGACGGCAGGATTACCAGGAGTAATTCTGTGGATTACAGTAAGCACGAAAGGGTAGATAGGGGGCAGGGCTGACCAGGTAGGTTTGGGATAAATCATAAAGGGCCTGGGTTGCCATAATTGACTTTGGGCAATGAAGAGCCGCTGCATGTTCCTAAGGTCCTATGATCAAAGCTGAAATTTAGAGAGTATTGTGCAACCAGAGGCCTGCAGGGGAACCTGGAAGCTTCTGCTTTGGGTCTCGGTAGATTCACTCATTAAGGAGATCTTTGACTTCCTCTGATCCTTTTATTACAGCCAAAAGGGCCTTCTCCATGACCAGTGGGGTGGCCACAATCCACCCTTGGCCTCTGCCTTTGTTCATGTACTTCTCGGCACCTAGGAGGTCTTCCCTGGCTCCTGTTCACTTCCTCAAATCCTCCCCATTCTTCTCTGGCTCCTTGGCCTCTACTGCTCTCTCCCTTCTACCAAAGCACTTGTCTATACCACTCATGTTGGCTCTTAACCTCATATACCCCCTTGCATTTCCTTAATTATGTATTTCAAGAATGTAGGACTTCCCTATGAGATATAAATTCCTTTTGGTCAAGGCCCTTACCTGGCACTCCCTTTGTTTTCTCCACGGTGTCCAGCACTCAATAACTATTTAAATATATTGACCGCCCTCATACTAATAAAGTGAGTGTCGAGAGCCAAGGAGTCTCCTTAGGAGCTAAGGGGAGAAAGGCACTTGTCCATATACACTGATATTTAGACATGTAGCCCAGGGGGATTCATCTCCCTGCTTCATTCCTCCTCTCATTTCCTCACCACCCCCAGAAATGAACCACTTAGGTTTTCTTCCATAGAACAACTGTCCTGGGGAATCACCCTTGCTCTAGGGAATACAATACATGTTCTGGAAAACAGCCATGCCCATGATTTCCCACGGAAAGACAGGGAAGTGGGCCTGAGTCAAATTTAGTGTCCTCCCCTCTCCACCTCCCACCCCTGCCCCTCCACCAGCGATTGGTGGACAGGTGGCTGTCCTGGCTCCTCCCTCCCAGTCTCCGTGCCACACCACAGATGGCTTTTCATGGAGCCCGTTTACTTACCTTAGGGCCTTCCACTCCGGAGTGTTTTCCCCTGGGCACTGCCCTTCCCCATTCCACCAGCCATTGGAAATAGCAACCAGTGAGACACAGGTTTCAAGACAGCAACAGGGCCGTGTGAACTCTCTCAGCACCTGACACCTTGCAGGAACACGGGTCACTTAAGGACACACTGCAAAGACACAGATGACAGGTTTCCTTCTCTGTTGCTGTGGACACTCAAATTGGTGTTTGGCCTGTCCTTGGCCTCCATTGCTCACTGGCTCTTCCCAGACGCTCCATCTGCCATTTCCTGGAGAGGGGTTGGGGGGCCGGGGTTGTCAGCGAGGTCACTGACCCAGTAAGGATGAAGATGTCAGACTCTTGATCATGCCTTGAACTTGGTGCTTGACCCAGGCTCCAATAAGCCAGGGCACCGGACCCAACCGAGCTCAGCGTCTGGTGGTCAAGACCAACCCACACTGATTTGCCATGGCGCTGGCGCAGTAATGGGAAATTAAAGAGGTCTGTGGGGATCTCCTCATTTCAAAACCTTTTCTGCCTGCCTCCCCTCAGCAAGCCAAGCTTAGGTTTAAATCTAGAACCCGCTCTTCACTTGGGGAGGAGTCCGCCCTGAAAATCGGGTGGATGAGGGGGGATGGGTAGGGAAGGGCGACCTCCTTTCACCGAGTTCCAACTCCCTCCCCCAAACCCAGGCCACCGCACGGCTGTGTACCCCTTAGCCCCCAACTCCTAGGCAGTAAAGGGGGCGGTCCCAAGGCCAGGTGTGCAGGGGCTGCGGGGGTCGGGGGTGAGGGGTGGCTACAGAGCGCAAACTTTCCCGCATCCTCCCCAGGCCCAGCCGCCCCCTCCTCCGCCCCCGCCGCCGCCGCCGCGGCCTCCCTCCCACGCGTGGAAGCCGCCGCGGCGGCGGAGGCGGCGGCCGGGCTGGGCGGGCCGGTCACGCGGGTGGCACGCGGCCCTGCGCCGCGGGCACGTGAGGGGGCGGGGCCTGCGCCCAGGATCCCCTCTCGCGGCTGCTTGCGTAGGAGCCCGGAGCCCGCCCGCGCCCGCGCTCGCGCCCGCGCGCCCGCCCCCTCCCCGCGCCGCCCAGCCCGGCGCCTCCACCCCCGCGCCGCTGCGCGCGCCGCCTCCGCCCAGAGAGCTCCGGCGCGGGGGCGGGCAAGGATGTGGCGGGGGGAAGGCGTGCGGGCTGGAGGAGCGGGGGCGGGGGGCGAGGGGGCGCAAGGCTGTGCGACGCCCTCCGCCCCAGGAAGCCCCCTCCCCCACTCCCTCCAGAGGCTCTCCCGGAAGCTCCGGGGTTTTTTGTAGATTTGGGGCGCGGGGAAGTCGGGCTGCGGGATAGAGCTGAGGGCTGGAGGAGGCGAGGGGTGCAGTCGGGTGCGAGAACCCCCCCTTCCCTCCATCCACCCACGCGCCCTCCCGACACTGATGATGTCCTGCCCGCTCTGCTGCTCTGGCTCCGCTCGTGACTCTGCTTCGTGCTGGCAGAATTCCGCAGCGTGCACGCGGGGGCGGCGGAGGGGGGGAGGAGGGGTGTCTCCTAGCGTTGCCCCTTCGGGCCTGCCAAGCACCCCATTTACCTGCCCCCACTCCCACCCCCCCAGACGGTGGCCTCACACATCAGGTCATTCCCAGGCTCAGCCCCTGTGTCCCCATCCACTCCACAGGACAGTCTTTTGTCTCCATCCTGCACCTGGTTGCCCTCCCACACCCCAAGGGCAAAGAAGACACCCATCTTTTTCTGGGCTCCCATAACCCCACCTCAGGTATCCACATGGGTGCTGGCAGCAGAGTGGAGTGGGGCAACATACACACTGTCCATGCAGCCCCTTCGATGTACACGCTCTTGGAACTGAGCAGTGGAAAAACAAACAGGAACTCTGCAGGAGGAGATGGAACCAAAACACCAGCTCGTTTCCACCCTCCACGTGTTGATCACTGAGCACGTGTGTCCGCCCCCGGGGTAGATATTGTGGTTTGGTTCCGCTCAGCGCCCAGAAGACGCACTCGCCGCCCCTGGTAACTGGGCAGCAAGGCCTTGCCCAGGGCGCTGTCTTCTGGGATGCAGTGCTTCTGACGCAGGGTCCAAGATAAGGTGGTGTGTTGGACACACAGAGAGGGGTAGGGTGAGAAAATAAATATTATGAAAAGCAAGACGTGCTCAGTAAATCAGAGTTGGTGCCCTCCGGTTGGCAACATCCTGCACTGGAGGGTATGGACTCCTTTTTGGAGGGAGGACTGTGTGAAAACTATGTTGCCCCTCTCCTAGCCAGAGGTCGATTTCGGATGCAGCCCTGAGAGACAGAAGAGATCCTCTCTTTCAAGTGGCAGTTGCCTGGGTTGAAGTTTCATGGGGAGTGAGGCAATGGGGCTGGGCTTCTGATCTGGGCCTCGAGAATTCCAGGTTCCAGGGATAAGGACTACCTGAGAGCTTGACCTAGATAGGCTCTTTAAAACTGCCTTGCAGACAAGCTCTATCATCCCCCCAGAAGAAGTCTAAGCAGATGGTTCAGTTTTCTCTGGTCCTCCTCTGCTGTAGGCTACTGGATGTTTGGATCCGATTGCCTTTAACATTGGTAGCTTGAGGCTGTCTTTCAGAATCCCTGTTAAGCTCCAGGCCATATTCCTCAGATTTCTTGTTACTCTGGATAGCACAACAACTTGTTATTTGATTCGAGTTAATTTTACCACCTGATGTCTGCTGGAAGGTGGGGATTTATGTGCAAAGGGCCTCAGGAGAGGGTTTCAGTGTTTGGGGTGGAAAGGACAGTTCACTGCTTTCAGATCCTTTGACCACTTATTTATTCATTCATAATTTTTGAGGGCTCATTATGTTCTATGTGTAGGGGGAGAAAAATTTTCCTTTTACTCTTTAAGGGTCTTCTATCTGGTCTAAGAAGTTGACATGAGACAGATGAACAGGAGAAAATCAGATTTAATTTTGTACATATAGGGAATCCATACAGACATGAGATTCCAAAGACAGGCAAAATGGGATATATATGTCATCTTGAACTAAGGAGAGGGGATAGGGGTTTGGGATCTCAAAGGGAAGGAATGCAACTCATAGGAAAATAAAAAAGAGTAAATGTTTGCTAAGCAAATGGTTGCTAGACCTTCCAGAAATAATGGGACATAGACAAGACTTTGATTAAACAAACCTTGCTAGGTTCTTCCCTGTCTACCATTCCTAGTTCATATTATAACGTAGTTATCTATGGTGATAGCTCTCTTCTTAGAGCAGCTCCTCTGCCTAAATTCTTTTAGGCAGTTGGAGTGAGGTCAGAGGTTCTTCCTGAGTCTTTTAGACCTTTATTGTTTTCAGCTGGAAATAATCTGCATGCCAAAGTGGCAGATTTTGAGGCAGCCTGCCCTTCACTTTGCTTTGTGCAAAGCACTGGGGAAACCTAGTTAAAATGACATGACTCTAATGGTGAGGAGTTTGGGGTCCACTGGAAAGATTGTGAATGATTATATCACAGTGAGGTCATTGATACAACTGGATTGCTCATGAGATGCAATAAGGGCAGAAGCTGCTGAAATCTGCCCTGGGGAAATATATCAGTCAGCTCAAGCTACTTATGCTGCAGTAACCAGTGACCGAAACATTTCAAGTAGCTTAAAACAATCGAGGTCCACTAGAGGTCCCCCGTAGTTCTGCCTCATGCTCTCTTCATTCTGGAACCAAAGGTAAAGGTATAGTCCCTATGTGGGTCTGGCTGATCTCAATGACAGAAGGAAAATAGATATGGCAGAGCCAAGTAATAGCTTCTGCTCCAAAGTGTCATATCCCCAACTCACACTTCATCGGCCAAAGCAAGTCATGTGATTAAGTTGGCAGTAAATGGAGCAAAAAGTATAATCTTTCCACTCAGTGAGGCCAATGGGAAGGGGCAGTGAATATGTGGACTAATTATACAATCCTCCACAGCCTCCCAATCAGCCTAGGCTGATTGCAAAAGCAGATTAGAACTGGGGCAGGTGGGCAGACAAGGTAGGAGAAGATATTCTGCAGACCCATGGGCCACATGGGAATATAAAGCACTATTTTATATTCTCTATTTCAAGGGCTCAAAGTGCTCAACACCAGGAAGTTCTGCTTAGTGTCTAACTTTATTCCCCATGGTTAAAGGCCATCCTTTCTCCTTTCTCCTCTGTCACATCTTTGCATATGGTGAAGTTCATCTGTAATGTTGGTTTTATGGAGACCTGTTCATTTTGTGGTTCCAGAAGAAAGAACTGGTATTGTTTTCTCTTATTTCACATCAACAAAGAATCACAGAATGAGTGTGATCATCCCCATAAGAACTTGCAATTTCCTGAACATTGCCTTTGGAGCCAGACTGTCCGTGTTCCAGTTCTGGTTCTTCTACTTACTAGGTGTGTGACCTTGGACAACTTATTCAGCCTCTCTTGTCCACAATCTCCTTGTATGTAAAATGTGATTACCATAGTATCTAAGAAACAGAGTTCTCTTGAGGTATAAATGAGTTCATATATGTAAGGAGCTTAGAATAGTATCTGGCACATACATGTTCAATAAGTGTTGTCTATTATTATCCTTACTTAGAGATGTGAGACTTAGCCATTGTCCTTAAAGAACCCAGACTCCAGGGAGGAAAATGGCACTGACCACACTGGGGCACTGGGGTGTGGCTGTTCTCTCGTCTAAATCGGTGAGGGGATGTGGGTGGTTGTAGGAACACAGGGAGAGAAGGATATAAGGAGGTAGATTTTTGTTTAAGGTAAGATCTTCCAAACAACTAGAATTTATCAAAAAATCAGTTAAGCAATGGGCTCCTCTGTCATCAGAGGCAGTCAGGCAAATCCTGAATACCCATCCAGATAGATAGTAAATTAAATTCTCTAGAAATTGAAGAACAGACTTTGCAAATGGTTTGTTCATGGACTGGATCTCACTGCAACGGTGTTTTGTTTGGGCTGCAATGTACTTTTTAAAAGTGAAATGAGTTGCCAACAGATTAGGAGGTTTTTTACTAAACGATGTAGATTTTTTTTTCAGAGTTGGAAGATCTGACAACACTGAGTCTACAATCTTGCATGTCAGTCATGGAGCTGAGCTGTGGCTACTCCCTTAAGACAGAGCCCATTTCACATATAGGTATGTCTTATGCCTTCTTCTAGGACCTCTTCTCTCATTTATGGGACTCACTTGGCTCCTATGTTATTTCGAATTTACAATACCTGTGGCAGAAGGTTTGCCTAAGAGGAGGCTAGATCAAGGGATATCACCTTTAGCATGACCTGATCCCGCACCCACTCCTAATGCTGAGAGCCTGTGCTTGTATTCTGGGACACAGATCTGACCCCTAGCACAACACCATTCATCAAATGGGCCCTGCAAACCTACTCCTCGCTTTGCCCTGTGATTCATCCTAGGAGCTCTACAATACTAGACTAGACTTCAAGGGGTCCTAGATTAAATATTGAAAGGAAGACATTTGTTTCCTTTACTCACTATTCACTGAATACTTCCTACAACAAACGCGTGCGGGGTTTTCCCCAGAAAACAGTTCTCCAACTCCCTGGATACCAGCTGGCGGTCCTACAGTTCAACTCCGTTGTGACACTGACTGCTTGTGGTTAGCACCGATCCCACAGGTGCAGGGCTCAGCCCCACAAGACTGCCCCTCCCCTTTCAGATGCCAGCTGCAAGTCCAGGTTGTCACCTTGTGCTTCTGATCTTCCAGCTAAAAATCAGAAGTTCCCACAACTCTCCGCTCACGTTTGATTATTTGCTAGAATGGCTCACAGAGCTCAGGAAAGCAGTATCCTTACTAGATAATTGGTTATAAAAGGATATATGATGTAGGAACAGCCAGTTGGAAGAGATGTGCAGGTCAAGGTGTGTGGGTGTGCTTCCCCCCCCAGCACTTCCTCGTGGTCAGCAATCTGGAAGCTCCTGGAACTCCATACTTTTGGGATTTTTTTTTTTATGGCAACTTCATCACACAGGCACGGTGGATTAAATCATTGGCCATAGGTGATTAACTCAAACTCCAGCCCCTCTAAAGTCCTCAGAAGACAGGTCAGGGGCTGAAAGCTCCAACCATCTGAATACTGAGCTGGTTCCCCTGGCAATCAGCCCTCTGCTAGAGGGGCTTTCCCCAAGTCACCTCATTAACAAGCTCAGGTGTGGCTGAAAGGGGCCTATTATGAATAACAATATTCCTTTTATACATATTCTTTTCATCACTTAGGAAACTCCAAAGGTTCTAGGAGCTCTGCGCCAAAAGTCCAAATATAGATCTATTATAAATCACAATGTTATACATATATTTGATTTTTTGTGGTAAAATACACATAACAAAAGTTATCATTTTCACCATTTTTAAGTGTACAATTCAGTGGCATTAAGAACATTTACAATGTTGTGTGCAACCATTGCCACCATCCATTTCCAAAACTTTTTCATGCCAAACAAACACTATACCCATTAAGAAATAACTCTGCATTTCCCCCATCCCTTCAGCCCCTGGTACTCCTCCATGCTACTTTCTGTTTCTATGAATGTTCTATTCTAGGAACTTCGTATAAGAAGAATCATACAATATTTGTTCCTTCATGTTGGATTATTTCACTTAGCGTGATGTCTTCAGAGTTTATCCATGGTGTAGCATGTATCAGAATTTCATTCCTTCTTATAGCTAAATACTATTTCATTGTACTTAGGTACCTTTGGCTTATCCATTCATCTGTGGATGGACACTTGGGTTGCCTCCACCTTTTGGCTATGGTGAATAATGCCGCTGTGAACATTGGTGCAGAGGTATCTGTGGGAGTCCCTGCTTTCAATTCTTTGGGGGTGCATATGGTCCTGTTATATTTTAATTCAAATTAAACAATAAACTTCCAGCTCTTTCTTCTCATCGCTCCATAAGGCAATTAAAAAAAAATCCTGGTCTTTCCGTTTTACAGATGCAGAAACTGAGCTGGAGCTCAGGGATGGAAACCAGCATGGGAAGCTCAGTGTTTGGTGTGTAGTCACACCAGACTAACATTCCCGAGGACCAGGGCTATGCCTGTTATCACTGATGTATGCCCAGGACAAGTGACTACGATGCAGTCAATGTGTTTTGAAAGAATAAATGAATAGTTTTTGTGCTTTTCACTCTAACAGAGCTTCTAGAACAAGTTCTCGGTGTCTGGGACACTTACTCTCCTTTCCCCCGATCTCCCTGTGAGACATTCTCCCACCCAAGGGACTTGGACAAACAAGCTGGTCCCCATTCGTGACTCAAGTGATGACGACTTTAGTGTCAATCCAGCCGGAGAAGGGTGGCTTTCCAAAGTGCTTCTGGTCACGGTCCCAGGAGTCCGTCTTTGCCCCCATCCCGTGTGGGGTTCCACTTGAGCCCCGCCCTTGAGTCCGTTGCAATCCCGGGAGCAACCGGCTGCTGGCTGGCCAACGAGACCCACCGGGGGTGCCTCTGGCAGGGGGGATTCGGACGCCTTTGAGCCAGATTTTGTCAGGGGATCTCTAGGCTGCTGCCTGATGGCAGGTCCGCCTATGCCCCAGTGCGCTCCTGGGGTTCGGGAACCTCAACCCAAATTCCCTTTTGTTTAGAAATGGAGACAAAAGTAATCTTAATGGAGTGGTGGAAAGCTGCTCTCGGTAAACGGCACGGCTGGCTTGGCATTTGCTTTAGAAAATGAGGGCTCCGAAAGGATTCCCTGCTGCCTCCACCTTGGAGGGGCCTCCACTCGGGCTCTCGGAGGGGGGAAGGGGTGTGGCGGACATCATCTGGGGTCCTTTGTCCACTGCTTCGTGCCTACCCAACAACAAAAGCTGTCATTAACGGCAAAGCGATGGGAGGCACGAGGCGTCCGTGACCGTGTCTCGCTAATGGGGAGAGGCTGGGTAAAAAAGAAGGCGAGTGCCGGTGAGAAGCACGCGTGAGGCATCCATTTCAGGCCCCCAGAACAGTCTGGCTTGCGGTTCAGTATCACCAGAGAAATTTCTGAGACTCTTTAGTGTTGGAGGGAGGCGCCGAGACAAAAGGTTTGGTGGGGACGGGGGTGCAGGTAGGGGGAGGTGTGGAGATGAGCTCGTGCAGCTTTGGCCAAAAATAGGGAACTAAATGCAACTCCCTAGGGCCGGACCGGAGGCCCCCAGAGCGCCCCCCTCCCTCGGCTGGAAGTGGGCGGGGCGGCCCCCCGGGCAGCAGAGGGTTAATCCCTCCCGGCGCCCGAGGACCTGGGAGCGGGCTCCGGATTGAGAGCTGTTATCCCTTGTTATTTTGACTCATGTCTTTGCTTTCCATTGTGTTTGGATTTCGGGATTTGTCTCTTGCTTTTGAATATTTAAAATATTTAGGAGAAAAAAAAATTCATCCCAGTGAAAGGACGGGAAGCCCATCGGGACGGGGCGGGGGTGGGGAGGGGCCATCGGGAGTCCTGGTTCAGAGGAAGGGCATGCTGCTGAGCCACAAAGACCTCCGCCTGGACAGAGGGGCTTCCTGATTTGAAGACCCACCTTCCACTACTCGGCTTTGAGGACAGCTGTGATCAACAGGGACCCCCACACCATCCCGTGGGCGCTCCTCGCAGTCTGAGCCTCTGCCGGGCTGGGAGGCAAGGTGATCCCAGGGTTCAGTCAGGCATCCTTACCCTTCCTCCTCTGCTGATCGGGTGGGGAAAGGGCATGAGGGAGAAGGACACAATCTCCCTGAATGTGAGGGAAGAGAAAATGGAGATCAGGTTCCAGAAATGAGGGAAGAAGTGGCATGGGTTGCTCAATGATACTTTAGAGCTTCTTAGACCTGGGAGCTTATATGATATTAATAAGAGGAAATGTTAAAACTTGGGTAGGGAGGGCATATTCGGCCTATGGCCATATGGATTAGAATTTTCCAAAGCCAGCAGGCTTCACGTCAGAGCTATCGGTCTGAGGCCAAAGGTGCTGAGCACCAAGACCAGGTGAGAGAAAGGTAAGGTGGCCTGGGTGTGGCACCATCGTGCCAGAAATTGAGGCAGAAATGAGGAGACAGAGCTATTAAACTTCAGAATCCCAGAGATGGAAGGGAGGTATGAAGGTATTAACTAGGGGACCCGCTCCCCAGAGCAAGAATTGTGTTGGCCCACGTGCTTGAGATGGAAGCATCTCGTAGGCCTGCATACTTCGGGGCCCTAGAGAGATGACTAGGGAAGGGATAATAGCTACTTCCCAATGGAACCTTGTAGCTTGGAAGCCCTGGGAAGCTGCAAGGGGGTGAGGAGGGGGCTGGAGAGGCAAGACCAAATAACATTTGCATCTCTGTTGTTCTTGCTTGTAGTAGTGCTGACTGAGAAATCAGGCCCCAGGAAATGGTGAGCTAGTGTTAAAAAACAGAACTGGGTTTCCTGAACCAAGGCTTATGTGATAAAAATGCAGATGTAGTACAAAGAAGGGCCACATGTACCCCAATGTTCATAGCAGCAATGGCCACAATCGCCAAACTGTGGAAAGAGCCAAGATGCCCTTCAACAGACGAATGGATCAAGAAGATATGGTCCATATATACCATGGAATATTATGCCTCCATCAGAAAGGATGAATACCCAACTTTTGTATCAACATGGACGGGACTGGAAGAGATTATGCTAAGTGAAATAAGTCAAGAAGAGAGAGTCAGTTATCATATGGTTTCACTTACGTGTGGAGCATAAGGAAAAACATGGAGGACATTGGAAGAAGGAAAGGAAGGGTGAGTTGGGGGAAATCGGAGGGGGAGACAAAGCATGAGAGACTGTGGACTCTGAGCAACAAACTGAGGGTTTTGGAGGGGAGGAGGTGGGGGATGGGTGAGCCTGGTGGTGGGTATTGAGGAGGGCATGTATTGCACTGGGTGTAGTACATGAACAATGAATCTTGGAACACCGAAAAAATAAAATTAAATTAATTGGGGGAAAAATGGACTTTCTACTGAGGACAGAGCACATCTGAATGTGATCATGACCATGGTGCCAAGTGGGAAGGTCTACCACCCACCCAATCAACATAAAACTGAAATTTGAGAGAAAGAGGGAGGGAAAATATCCATCTGCACTGAAAACTGGAAATTGTGGAGAACAAGTCTGGCATCAGTGAAAAATAGAAAAACGAAGAAGTTCTCGGTGAAGTAATGATGTTTAAGTGGTCTCAGATGTGGGCTTCTATTTGGTTTAGCCAACCTAGAGTCAACCAGGAGGAGTGTGTCAATTATACTTCAGTACTTCAATTTTTTTAAAAAAGGAGTCAACTAGCAGGAGACTGGAAGGTGGAAGGAGAGTCAAGTTCGGATTTATTTTGTGACTCCATGCACTGGCTGCATCCCTTTCTGAGGACCACCATTCTTGTCAGGTGGTAATCTGTCACAGCAACTCTCTTCAGATTCTCGTATCCATCTCTCCCTTTGCCCTTCCAGAACTCGGAATGATAACAGATACCCACTGTTGCTAGCTCCATTCTTTGCTGGTTTCCCTTAACCCTGCCCACAATACTTAACCAGCCTCTTTCTTAAACTCTCAGTTACCCCATTGAAGTGCGCTGGCCACTTTCTACTGGGACCCCGACCAAGACAAAAATCTGATAAATGACATTAAGTCGAAATTGTAATGTGAGGTTATTATACGCTCAAAGCCAAAGCCATCACCAAGACTCAGTCGGATGAAGTTTATGACACGAGTTCTATGATGGTAAGGATGCCCTTCTTTCAAATAAATTAGACTCATTGCAATGAACCAAGGAGTAGGACTCAGTTCATTCATTTATTTAAAGAAATATTTGTTGACTAGCTGCTGTATGCCATTCACTACATTAGGAACTGGGGAATCAGTGATGGGCAAATGTCCGGCTCTCATGGTGTTTTCGATGTAGTAAGGGAGAAAGACATTAATCACATAGACACAAATATAAATATATAGGTAGAAACTAGGACAAATCCTTAGCAAGATAATTCCAAGTTTCTTTGAGGGCATCTAATAGGAGGCTAATATGGAGTAGCCTCCTTTGTGGAAGTGACAATAAGCTTAGCCAGGCACAGGCCAAAAGAGGGAGAGAAAAGCAGTGTAAGCAGAAGGAAGAACATGTTTAAAGATTCTGAGGCTGGAAGGGCTTTACAGATGTTCAGTAAATCTAGGAAAGCCCTCTACAGCAAGTTGAAATGGGCTTTAAGTGCAATGGGGAGGCTTTAGGGAGTTTAGAGCAAGAGAATATCATGATTTTATGTCATAAAAGCTTGGTGGTAGTACCATGGGGAGCACAGGTGGGGATGAAAGGAGAATCAAGTGATGTTGCTGTGGGAAATCCAGACCACTGATTGGGTTAACAGTGTTGTGATGCTTTCCTTGTCTGGGGAATTCTATATCTAGCAAGGGGGGCAAGAGGCCAACTGGGCTCATGGGCATAACCACTGGGGGCCCTGTTCTGTCATAAACATTGCCACGGATAACATTCTTGATCTGATTTTGTCTTTCACAGAGATGAGAAAGCAACGAGGGGGGAGCTCTCACTTGGGACCTAATTCTGACCCACAAGGCAGAGCTTGTTGGTAAGGAGGAAGTGTCTAGAGGAACAGAGGAAGTTCTTGAGAGAAAGAAACATGTGACTTCATGGTGTGTGTGTGTGTGAGAGAGAGAGAGAGACAGAGAGAGACAGAGAGAGAGACAGAGAGATAGACAGTAACAGAGACAAAGAGATATGCTAGAAAAGCAAACCTTACAGACTTCAGAAAGAAAACAGCCTATGGCTAGAGATTAAGAAATAAAGGCTTAAAAGGTACAGGAAACATGACTGTATTCGTTTGCTGGGCTCGCCATAATGAAGTACCACAGACTGGTGGCTTAAACAATGGAAATTCATTGTCTCACAGTTGTGGAGGCTAGAATTTCAAAATCAAGGGGTCAGCAGAGTTGGTTTCTTCTGAGGGATGTTTGGGAAAATCGGTCCCAGGCCTCCCTGCTTGGCTTGTGGATGGCCATCTTTTGCCTGTGTCTCTTCACACTGTCTTCCTTCTATTTACATCTGTCTCTGGATCCAAATTTTCCCTTTTTTTCCCCCCAAATTTTCCCTTTTTATAAGGACACCCAGTCCTATTGGATTAGTGCCCGCCCTGATGAACTCATTTCAACCTGACTATTTCTGTAAAGACTCTCTCTCCAAATAAGGTCACATTCAGAAGTAGTGAGTTTTAGGATGCCAACATATCTGTTTTTAGGAGACATAATTCAATCCATAACAATTACCCAATACAATTCAAGCAGAACTTAAACTAATTCTTCTATAAAACACACTTTGGGAGCTTATTCTGTACCAGGTACACTTCTAAGTATGGTTTTGGCCCCAAAGGAACACTTGGTCTTGTGGTAGGATACTGGCATGCAAAAGCATATCAGACAGGTTAGCAAATGCTATGATAAATATATTTACCTCTGTGATACACTGATACATGATACAATTTAATGTAAAATTAGAGGTAAGCACAGGGTATACAAAGCAAAGTATACAAAGGATGGTCAGCTCTACTCAAGGGGGTCAGGAAAAGCTTCTTGGAGGAGGTGATATGAGCTGAGTAAGCCAAGGATGACATAGGCATGGCCCAGGTGAAGTGGAAGGGAGTTCCACATAGAGGGAAATTCATGCAGTGAGTGAATGCAGCATGGTCATAAGAACATAGCTTCACGGTCAGTGGAAGGAGATAAGGTTAGAGAAATCAGATAGTGAAGGGTCTTAGGTCTAGGATAAAGAATGTGAACTTGTGAATGAAAACTGTGCCAAGTGTGTGGGGGCACCATCTAGGGGATTTAAGGAAGGGAATGATAGGATTAGATTTGACTTTTGTGTGGAGAATGGATTGAGGCAGTTGTGAAGGAGTCAGGAAGACTAGTGACTGGGCAGAGAAGCAGAAATGAGAGAGTGAGAGCAAGAACAAGCGAGAGTGAGAATGAGAGAGAGAGAGAGACAGATATAGAGACAAAGACAGAGAGAGAGAGAGATTGAGATTATAGAGGGCTGGACCAGGGCAGTAGAGGTGGAGAGGGGAGAAACCATCAAATAGAGTACTAGGGGTGGGATTCGAATCTGTTAGTGACAGTTTAATTGTGAGGGACAAGGGAGCAGGGAATTTAGGATGGCTCCCAGATATCTGGTTTGAGGGTGTGAGTGGACTATGGTGCCATTCATAGGACAGGGACTTTAGGAGGAAGAATGGATTAGTTCTGGAGATTAGTTCTGTTTGGACACATTGAGATTGAGATGTCTGTGAGAGAGTCAGGTAGAAATATGAAATAGAAAGTTATTGTGCATACAATCTGGAAGTCAGGGGAGAGGTTTGGGTTCGAGATAAATTCCTGGGAATTGTCAGTAGTTGAAGTCATGCACTTGGATGAAGTTCCCCAGTATGAACTCTTAGAGTGGAAAAAAATATAGGGCTCACAGACAAAAACTTGAGGAAAAGAGCATTCCACATGTACGAGCCTCCAAAGGAGATGGTGAAAGACCAACCAGATGATCCTGGAGAAAGGTGTAGCAAATGTGTTGTCACAGTATCATAGGGGACAGAGTTAACATTGGCAGATGCCCCTGGGAGATCAGGTGAGAAAAAGAATGAAAAGGATCCATTGGATTAGGCTATTCGGTGGCCATTGGTTACTTCACTGAGGTTAGTTTCAGTAGAGTGAATACAATAAATGCTAAGTTGCTTGGACAGAGAAGTGGACAAAAGGAGAGAGAGTGGAGATGAATGGTGTAGATGATTCTCTTAGAAAGCTTGGCAGTGAGAGGAAAGAGACCTTAGCTAGAGGGGCACAGAGAGGATTGGGAGTTGTTGAGGGTTTTTCTCCACGAGAAAGGGTTGGTAGTGTCTATAATGAATGAACAAAATAAGGAGAGGGACAATTCAAAGACACAATAGGGAAAGGGATTTTTGGAGATGAAAAGGATGGCATCCAGAGCAAAAGTGAATGGGTTATCCCTATAGAAAAGATATCATAGAGGTGGTAGTGGGTCCAGAAACTTTAGATGGATAGGCAGGAAGTTGAGGAATTCCTCAATAATGTTGTCTATGTTTTTCTCCCCTGACATATAAGAGGTGCTTCATCTCTGGGAAATGAGATGGGAAGTAGTGGAAGAGTAGAGATAAAAATTGATGAGGGGAAGAAAAACCTGTAAGGGAACATATCCAAAAAAGGGGGACATATCAGCCAGAGTTCAGCTGCAGCTACAAAAAATCCATTCTAGCTATCTGAAGGAGAAAGAGATCAAATAATGTGAATTGGGTGATTACAAAATCGCTGGAAGGTCTGGAAGGCAAACTCTAATCTGAGACTCCAGGAATGAATCCAAGGCATCTCCTCATTGACCTTCCAGAGGACTTACCATCTCTAACACAGTCAAGAAATTGAGGAGTCTGGAAGCCACGACTACAACTGTTGAATCCAGGAACACTCTCTTCAGCTGTGATAAAGGAATCAAGAAGTTGAGATGCAACTTAGGGCACAGGGCCAAGGTTGCAAATTCAAGATTCACTGAGTGTTTATCATCGGCAGGATCTAAGTCACAATCAAACTAGCATGAGGGATTCTGGGAAGTTTTTGATTTTTTCATTTCCTGCAGTATAGGAATGCACACTTTTATTCTCACACTTTAAATTCTAATAAAACAACAATAGCAACATCATGCTCCCACCTGATATAACCATCCCTTCATATAAACAACCCATCCATCCATCCATCCATCCATTCATTTTTTTTAGTTGAAATCAGATTTATGCCTAATATACAACTACAGATTTTGACAAGCCTAATTAATAGCCACAGACTTTCATCCTTGAATAATAGATAATTGCCAAGAATCTCCATTTTAGCCCAATATAGAAATAGCCTAGTAGCTATTTACCTTGTCCATTGTAAATTTACAATGCTCTTTTACGTATACAACTTCACTTGATTACCACATCATTTGGTGAACTGGACATACATAGGGGCTACTGTTTTCATTTTATAGCTGATGTAAAAGTGTCAATTGGTACAGTATCATACAAATTTTAATTATATTTATATTAATTTCAAAGTACTCTAGTATCCAAATGTATTTACAGCCCATCAAAGAGAAAGAGGTTGTGTATTACATTCAGTAATAATACTTGTGTGATGAACAGTATAGGTTGTGGGTCAGTTCAGTCCCATTGGACAATATACTAATCTGTCTAGAAGAGACTGGAAGCAATTACCTTAGCCTTGTTAACAATTTTCTTTTTTTCAGCTTCGTTGAGGTACAGGTGACAAATAAGAATTGTATATATTTAAGCTATTCAATTTGATGTTTTGGCATATATATATAACAAAATGATAACCATAATCAAGCTAATTAACATATCCATCAACTCACATAACTATAATTTTCTTCTTCTTTTGTGAGCATACTTCAGATCTGCTCTCTTAGCAGATTTCAAGTATACAGTACAATACTGTTAAGTACAGTCACCATGCTGAGATTTACATCTCCAAAACTTATTTATCCTTTAAAACTGAAACTTTGTACCCTTTGACCACCATCTTCCTATATCCCCCTCCCCTGAGCTCCTGGCAACCACCACTCTACTTTCTGCCACTATGATTTTGACTATTTTAGATTCCACGTATAACTGAAATCGTAGTATTTGTCTTTTGTGTCTGCCTTATTTCGCTTAGCACGATGCCCTCCAGGTTCATCATAGATGATGGGATTTCTTTCTTTTTATGGCTGAATAATATTCCATTGTGTGTACCACGTCTTCTTTAACCATTCATCCCTTGTCATACATTTAGGTTGTTTCCGTAACTTAGCTGTTGTGAATAATACGCTTTCATCTTGCATCTTTCCATCCATCCATCCACCCCTCTAACCATAGTAGGCATCAGAAGTTGGGCTGATACTATGGTAGACAGATCAGATTGGGAACAGCAGCTGCAATTGAAATCACAGTGTGATTTCTGTTACATAGTCTGCCATCATTCTCCAACTCCAAGACACGTCTGCTCCAAGGAAACAGGTAAGCTCCATGAGGATGAGATGGGGATCACCAGTAGCTTGCTGGTAAACTGGCTCTCAGAAAAGAAAAGAAAAAAAGGCCCAATTTGTAGTGTTTGCCACTTCCTGTGGTTTAAATAGTCCCAACATGGCCAATTTTAAGCTCCCAAAGTGACGTCACTGCAGATGAAGTTGGGAAGTAATGTTCACAATCATCACAATTCTTATGAATAAATGAGAATAATGTTAACACATTCTCGTGGGTGTGTACGAGCAGATTCCATCATGGCACTGGGTCAACGACCTTGCATTTTTTCAAGTCTTCTGTGGTGGCACAGCTCTCTCTGATTCTCCTAGAAATGTCACACCAGTTTTGATTTCCTATTTTGTTACTATTTTGTTAGGAAAGGCCTGACAAGAATTTTCACTTGGTCCTTCCTCTCATGCCAGTTCTTACTCTAGAGGTCAGGTAGGAGATTTTGCCTATTGCTGAGTATATAGATATTTTCCAGCTCTACATTCAGGATCTTAAGAAACAACCACAGGGTAGATATGAATCTGTTGGATCCACTATGAAATAATTTGGGCCCAAACTCCATTTATTTCCTGACTTCCATTAATTCTCACTCAACCCATGACCTGGAATTAGCGTTAGCTCAATAAGCCCTGAAAAGTCCGGGATTTCTCTTTTCCCAGTGCACACTTGCTCTACTTAATGACCACAGAAAAATTGGGAGGGAGATGCATAATATAAATTTGCAATGTTATATGCTATAGAATACAAAGTTTTTCTATTCTCCTGACTTAGGTTGGGGATTTAGTGAAAACCTATAGCCTGCTGACATCTTGAGATTTTGCCTGTCAGATCTCTAGGTTGTGTGTTTTTTAACTGTACAGATCAAGTAGGATGTTAATGCAATGCTTCATGTGTTTTAGCCCTTGGTACCCACAATCGATTGGCTACCACCAAAGACCCCCCCCCCCGTGTGTCAGTCTATTCTGTCACTCTGACTGTCCACTTTGCCCCTGGTCACTAAGTGTCACTGCATAGCTCATGCTGGGATCTCATGATTCCCGTTAAAACCCAGGAACACATTTCAATGACAGTATCTTCCATCATCAGGCCCAGGACTGTTTCAGATGTTTCTCTCTGTCTTGGTGAAGGGAGAGTCCTTTGGTCCCTCTCAGGGCATATAAAGTGTGGATAAGCCAGTCATGGGTGGTAAACCCATTTCAACATGCCTAGCTCCCTAAGTCATTGGCTTTCTCCCACATTATACCTAAGAATTCTCTGGCATGTCAGTTTCACTTGACCCTTGCTGAAGCCAGGCTTCGATTTGCCAAGAGAAGTCACATTTATCACATTTGCCAAGAGAAGAACTTTTATCACATTCTTGAGCTGGTACACCAGCCTCAGAATCTCTGGTAAGCACAGCCATCCTGACAGACTCAGCTGTGTTTCAAACTACATTCATTTCTCCGTACTCTGGAAGGGGTGGAACCTATTCTTATGACTATTTCTCAGGTTTTCATTGACATATGAATGTGCACGTTTTGGTATGTAAGCATCTACTAGACTCACCTTTATAATTGGCTCCTCGGGCACGTGGAGATTGTCTTTAGCCATGGCTCTGGGGTACATGGGAGGCTTTGGGATAAGGGATAGTCCTAGTCTTCAAACAAGGCAGGACCAGTCTCCTTAGGTAGGGCAGGAGGGGTTGTTCCTACTAGTGAGAGAAGCCTGGTGGAGTGATGGGGTTCAGGGTCTTCACACTGAACTGGGTTCTCCTAAATATCGCCATTCTAAATTTTGAGACCGGAGTCCTCACGGTCTCAAATGGTCTCTTCCCGAATCATTGTTCTAAGCTCCTGGTGTGGTTTTTACCTCTGGTTGGCTGAAGTGCAGTGCGGATGAAGCATCCGTTTGAGCTCAGAGGGTCTGTGACTCGGTGATTTGGAACATGAGACAAGCTATCAAGGTCAGCCTGTCTTTCCCAGCACCTGGACTCCCCCATTGGAGCTGTCATCCCAGCACTGCGATGGGCAGTTTACCTGTCTGCCTCTCTCATCAGACGTGGAACCACGCACCTGTCTTGTTTTGTTATGTCCCCAGCGCCCAGCAAGGTGCCTGGAATACAGAAGTCCTCAGTACTTATTTACTGAATAAGTGTACCAATCAAGGAATAAATGAGTGAATGAATGGTTATCTTCCAGGTTGTTGTCCTTAGTACTCGGAGTAGTTACCCTGAATATGTTCCTTCATCCATCCGTCCACCCACTGCATACTTACTAAGCATCTACTGTGTGCAAGACACCTTGTCCTTAACTTCTTTTTGATGGCATGTTTTTAGTCAATAATCAGTCTGCTTATTGTGCACAGACAGTCCAGATACTGTCCATGGTGGGGAGAATGTAATCTTTTCTTGACTTTAAAGCAGTGACATTGGAGCCAGGCAGAACTGAGATTGAATCCTGCCTCTGACATTTGATATTTTTGGAAACCTTGAGCCATTTAACTTTAGGAGTAAGAGTTTCTCCTTCCGTAAAGTGGTTTTAAGAATATCTAACTTGCAGGATGGTCCTGAGTCAGCCTCAGTGAATGTTGTTGAATGATGAGATTCAATGGGTGAACGGATGAATGAATGAATGAAGGGTTATCGCCCCACTTAGGTTAGGTGGCCGGGCATGGCCTGGCTCCTCTCCCATAGCCAGAGTCCGCCTGCTGGCTGAAAATTCGGGATGGGTACGAGAAAGCCTAAGCCTCGAGCTTTGCTTAACTAAGCAAAAATGGCACAAACTGGGTGACAAAGCAGAGAGCTAGCGAAATCCTCCCCCAAAGTGGACCCTGAGCCAGCGGCAGGGGCCCTTGGGCAGGTGACCCAAAAGACAGACACCCGCTCCCTTGACTGCTGAATGTCCGACCGCCCCAGCCCCTCCCCTCCCCCCGGGGATGTGGGCAATGCGATGTTGGCATGGTGACCAGTCAGCCTGTCTCCCCCTCCTCTGCATCCCGACCACAAAGAGGCCCTGAGGAGTAGAATGGGGCCCTGCGGGCTCCGCGGGCTCCAGAATGGCAGGGAGCGCGGGGTCCAGAAACTGAGGGGGCCTGGCTGCTAAACTCCTGCGGCGGGAACAATGCAGCCGTTGCCCTGGCAACCAGGGGAGGCCTCTCCCTGGGGCTCAAAGCTGAGTCTGGGAAGAGGTGTCCTAAGAAAGGGAGGCTGGGACCCGAGGAGGGGAGTGCCTGTTCTCAGAGCCGCCTGTGCCCCAACGAAAGGGCCGGGGCCGCCTGCCAGAGAGGATAATCCGAGTCTCTGCGGACGGTTCCCCAGGGCTCCGAGGGAGACCGGCTGAGAGCAGCGTCCTGCTGGCGGAGTGGAGCCGCAGCCGAGTGGGTGGGGGGCGCTTCCCGGCGGCGTCTGATGGGGACTCTTCCCTGGCGCCCACTCCTCCTCTTGGGCCTCCTGAGGCCTGCTTTGGGGCGCGGGGGGGGGGCGTGGAATCAGGGCCCAGGGTCAGCGGCGCAAGGGGTCCCCCAACCTCGGGGTTGTCCTGCGAACTCTGGGGTGTGCGAGGCTGCCGTGGGTACAGGTGAGGTGGGAGGGGCAGGGCCACATTCTCCAGCCCGACGGCAGACACTTGTCCTGAGGGGTCCCGGGTTTTGTAGAGGTGATAGCTTCTGGAGCAAGACAGTCCTGGCTTCAGCTCCGCCCCCTCCGCCCCCCCCCCCCGCCCCCTCCAGGGGCAGGAGCCTGAGGAGATGGTTGCGTCCAAGGCCAGGTTTCCCCAGCTGAAAAGCAGGACTGACACCGGCCTTGGCCGTTGGGATGGCAGGGAGGAGACGGTCCCTGTGGCGCACAGTGAGGGGCAGAGGGGCCCACTGTGGCTCGGAACCCTGGAGGGATCGCCTCAGCTCTACCCAAACTGTGGAGATATCCCACCAACAAAAACACATCCCCATTCTCCCTGAAAGGCTCTCCTGCTCTTGTTAGCCTCCCGAGCAGCACAGTCTGTGAGGGTCTTGGGCAGGACACAACCCTGTCGTGGTGACCAGAGTAGTCTTTGAGAATGGCCAGTTACAGGTGTCCCTTGCCTTTCTGAATTTTCTCCTTTTCCCCTTTAGATGTGGGTTGCTTTTGCCATAAAGAAAACGATAAGGGGAGATGAAACACACCTTATAAAAGGACCCAGCACTCAGAGGCACGGGAGGTGGCCATGCCCAGCCCTGAGTGTGTCCTGGGCCTGGGGCCCATTGCACTTGCCTAAAGAGAAGCAGGTGGCTGGGGGGAACCTGCCTCAGCTGGTGGCCATCTGAACAAGAGGACCCAGAGCGGGGGCTTGGCCCCACACCACTGGCTCTGTCCCCCTCTGCAGTCAGCACCCCACAGGACCCGGGAGCCTGCGTGGGTGTTGGGGGATGAAGTCGGGAGTCACGATGCCAGCCAGATGCCTAGTCCTTACAGAACAAATGGGTCCCTCTTGTGGCCACGAGGCCTCATGGCAGCTGTTTGCCACCCTTGTACCCTTGGCTGTGGCTCAGACGGGTGCCTGAAGGGAGGGGCACCAAGGACGCCAGACCTGCTCTGGCCTGGCTTGCGTACCCAAAGTCAAGATCACACCTGGCCTGGCTCCCCGAATCGAACTGGAGAAGCAAGGCTCTTCCTTGCTTCTTCCCAAAGGAGAACCTTGCAGAGACTGAAACGCAGCCCTTCTGAGAGGGCTCACCACACTCAAACCCTGATGGATGGAGGGGGTGCTGCTGAGCGGACAAGCTGGCTGCAGGGATCTCGCCCACAAAGGCGGTCTCAGATCAAAGACGATCGGACGAGAGTTCACATACTAATTCTGGGGAGTCTGTTATGTCAAAGTCCTGGGCAGGGCTCACTGTGGGGTGTGTGGGCAGAAATGAAGAAACTAAGAAAAGCACACTTGTGGCTCTCTAGTGCCCTCATCCTAGTTATTGTATTCATTCCAAACAGAAGTTACTTGGGGCACGTGGAGCAGCCTCAGGGGGGCCTTTGAACCCCTCGAATTATATGTAAAACACGTGTTCAGGAGCATTTTCCTAGAGAGGATCCAGAGTTTTCACCAGCTTCTCAAAGGATTTAGGAGAACCAGAACCACAGTGAAAGTAGATGAGACCAGAACTTTCTCATCCAATGCTGTATGGGCCCTTCAAAATGATTACCCTGTCAGGAGGTAGATGTACTCAAATGACGCTGTCTGCTTCCCTCTGTGATTCCCTCCAGCTGTCTTTAGGGGTTGCTTTCCAACCATGGAGGGATGTCAGGCTCATTTCTCCCTGACCACATCTGGCTTTTGTTCCCAGAATGACCCAGCTTCATCACCCACTTTAGTCACCAGCTTTGGATCCAAATGACTGTCAGCCGTTTCCAAAAATGCCATCCACCTTAATAGACAAAGATTTGTCACCCTCAAGAGTATTCAAGTGAACATGACAGCATTGCCGCAGGAGTTCCTGAAACTTCCTTCAGAACTCCGAATGGGAAAAGAGTATATAAAGCTATATAGTCTTTTGAGGTGACTACTTTGAAGGGTCTGCTAGATCAGTAAAAACTCGCTGATATGACTCTGTAATGATGAATTGTAATAACAGAAAACTAGCAAGACCCAGAAGGTGAGATAAAGGGTCAAGGAATGTGTAGAGGCAGTCAGAGAATGCACGGGTTGTGGCCAAGAATGGGCCATCATTCATACGGCATTCAAGAGAGATTTCTCCACGTCCACTCTGGACCCTCAGTAAGTAAGACAGGAATTCACAGTGGATAAAGGAGAGAGACCCTGCTTGTGTCATGTGTGCTAATACCCATCATCCAGGGTTACAAGAGCCTTTTACTAGAGATTTCAGTGCATTTTCCCTTGTGTTGATATCTAGAAGGACTGGCAATGCTCACAAAGGAAATTCACTCATCATGCAATAAATATTACTGAGCACCTACCACTGACCATGTTCAAAGTGCTATGGCAAGTAAAATCTCCTAAGAAGCTTAAAGTCTAGTAGAGGAGATAAGTATAAATACACAGAAGGGAAAATGTGATCAAAGTGTCACAGAAGAGATCAGACAAGGGGCTGGGGAAAGCAAAACTTGGAAGAAGGCTATGGTTGATGACCTTAATGGTTTTGGGTCCTCATTCCTCCCTGTGTCTGTGTCCATTGCCATGGGACTTTGCAGCACTCTCTCACTGAATGCAAGTCGTAATTCCTGTCCCGGGACAATGGATATTAGCACAGGTGACATAAGTAGGGTATTTAAAAGTGCTCAGGTGATTGGGCTTGTTCTCTCAGGCTTCTGCCATTGCTGCAAGAAGAATATTCCGGGCCAGCTCCCTGGTCCCAGAAGAGCCTCTGGAAGTAGGAAAGGCAAGCAGAACCCATGTTCCAAGAATAGGGGAGGGGGTGAGGACCCTCAGAGTGCCCCAGTCCAGTTCATGGGTCAATCAGTGGTCACTTCGTTTTGACGATATTCCCTAACACGAAGAATTGAATTTGTAATTGCATTCTATTTTAATGCATAAATGGAAATGTCAGTAGGCAGACTGGTTAGATGCTACCATACCGGCCAGTGCAGGTCTGTGAACTCCCTTCACCTCTCTTCTGCCTCTTCGAGCTCCCTGGATTGTGAACATCTCCGCACCTGGAATGCCGTGTGCTCTGTCCCATAGTTACCGAGTTTGGTCCTCAGAAGCTCAGTCTGGTGTCCAGCTGCCACCTGCAGGATTTGGAGAGTAATGGGCAGAAGTTAGTCTGGTCCCTTATCCCTGGGCCCCTGGTCTTCACTAGCTTTACCGAGACACTTGACTCTAGAGAGAATGGCTGCTGAGAACGACTCTGGACACCTTCTCAAAACTCTTGGGAGAGGCCTTAGTGGAGAAGCCCCGGGCTCTCAACTGCCATTTTTATGGAGGTAACACGTGGTAAAGGTCTGGCTGGGCCTTACTTCCAAAAGGTGTCTGGGCTTGTTTCCAAATGCTAATAGGTACCTCCCCAAAGGAGCTGGACATTTTCAGAATAGCTGGGCTTTTTGTAACAGGCCCCTGCAGAGGTTTTGGGGTCGAAGGGAATGGCCTAACTCTGGAGGAACTAAACTCTAGACAAAATGGGTGTCTGCTCTGAAGTCAGTGGGTCTGAATGCTTTTTTCCCATTTGGGCCCTTACGAAGAATGTAATTCATGTTTATCAGTAGCAATGCTTCTCGCACAAGGCGTGTTCCCCAGGGGGAGGTTCCAGATTTCTTGGGGGAAAGGTCGTGTGTGGTATAGAATTTGCCTCTTCAAACTTCCAGTCATGAAAGCACATGGAGCACACACACTGGAATCCTCTACCCTCAACTTCAGCACACACAAGTATTTTCAATATTGAGCTAATGCAAAGTCAAGAGAGATAGATCACCAGGTACCAGCAGCTCTGCAACAACCCACAAGGCCTGAGAAAACCACGACAGGCTGAGGAACTCTGATCTTAGGCTCCATATAGGGCCAGGAATTAGGACTCATGGACAACTGAGATTTGCAACTGGGCTCTGTGTAACGACAGGAGCCAGGAATGAGACCCAGTCCACTAGGTAAAATATCAGAACCCTTAGCCTCCTACCTGTGGGAAGGGCCCTAACTCACTCTCCATACAGTGTGGAAACCCCATAGAAACGGATATGAAAATGTGTTTGACCTTGTAGAGATCCCAGGAGAGACTGCCTCAAAATCTTCCTTTATAAGGGCGGTGTCCTCAACACCAGGTGCTTGTGGGATTACCTCAGATGTGAACTCCTGCTGAATAAAGACAACAAATATTAAATATATGAGGAAGTCCAGCAGCACTCACTAATTAATTAATTAACTCAACAGTTTTCTCCGGATACCTTTTGTGTATCAGGGGTTAGAGATATATCAGGGTACAAAGTTAAAAACTTACTACACTGTATGTTAGCTCACTCGAATTTAAATTACAAAACAAAAACAAAAACACATATAAAAACTTTGCAGTTAGAGCTTACTTTTAGGTTGGGAGTGACAGATAATACATATGCATAGTAGACTCAATGATGATTCAAGTTATGGAGAGAAGCAAAGCAGGAAAGGGGATTAGCACATAGTGGAGGCAGATGTCACAATTTAAAATATGATCAGGGAAGGCTCACGACGTGGTGAGGTGAGTCAAGTGGATTTTTGGGGGAAGAGCAAATGCAGACGCCTTGAGGCGGGAGCATGCTGGAAGTTTCAAAACATAGTCAGGAGACCAGTGTGGCTGAAGAGGACTAAGACAGACAATAATAGATGAAGCCAGAGAGGTCAGCCAGATTTTTTTTTTTTTTTTTTTTTGTAAGGCTTTATAGCATTGCAGCTCACTGGTTTTAAGAAGAGAAATGACACAATCTGACTTACGATTTAAAAGAAGTTAGGATTGCTCTAGGATTTTTTGACCCAATTAACTGGAAGCAGGGAACTCAGATGGGAAGACCAAAGTTAGACAAGCATCTTTGGGAAGGATAAGGAATTCAATTTTGGACCATGTGAAGATATGGGGTAGACAGATGATGAATTGAGGGCTAAAAGAGGCTATCTATGTGGGAGGGATGAACGTGGAGGTCACAAGCATGGAGATAGGATCAGAAACCACATAACCAGATGAGATCACTAAGGATGTGAGAGAATACAAAAAGCAGAGATTTAAAGCCTGAGAACTAGGGAATTCCAGCATTATGGGGTCAAAAGTCCACAGGCCCAACAAGCAGAATTTATTCCAGATGAATAAGAAATAACTGAGTGATTTGAAAAGAAAGAATGCTGAAAATGTTCAAGTCGTTAAAAGAAAGACTAGCATCCACAAAACAAGGAGAGATCATGAAACATGAGCAGGCAGATATGATGAACAAGAACCACACAAAAACCCTCTGAATGAAAAATATCATTACTGCAACAAGAAATCTCAATGGATAAGCAGTAGACCAGACACAGCTGAGAAGTTAGTGAATTGGAAGACAGAATGGAAGAAATCCACCAAAGTGAAAAACAAAAAATTTCTTCAGGTGGCATTTCTATTAAATGTGCTCACGGGGCAAGCTCCTTACCTTCCAGGCTAGGAATCACTGTCCAAAGCAGTCAAACTTTTGAACCAGGGTCCAGAAATGGAACAAAACTCTTAGCATGAAGGAAAAAGTAATTTATTTCTAGAAGTGGGAAGCTGTGGCGGCAGGGTTGAAGACCTCTGCCAAGGAGAGCGAACATTCACTGGCTGTGTAGCGTGTGTCCCTGCAGGACTCCCACCAAGGCTCTCCATGAAGCTTACCTGGATGAACCTCAGGATCCGTGCTCACCTGAGGGGATGTGACTTTGTGCCTTATTCTTCCTTTCCGGGAAGGTCAATTATATACCCGACTCTGAACACTTGCTAATCGTGTATCTTTCCCAGTCAGATGTATCATGCTAATAAGTTCATCAACCATAAAACCTCGTGATGGATTGTTTCTCCCCTCACCATGCTGTTGTGGAAAGAAAGAAAGATGAAGATGACCCAGGACTTGAGAGGGTCAGATCCAGGCTTATCGTTGGCTTCGAGCTGTCCACGTTAGCCTGGTTTTAAAGAAAAAACACACTCCAGACCTATTTTGCTCATAAACAACTTTTATTTTTGTTCTCAGGATGTGCCCTTGAAGATTCCAAAATGTCTGGAGTTTCTGATTCTCCTGGGACCAGAGGTAAAAGCATTGTACGGAAACACTCAACCTTGGCGCATCGCTCTCTCCCGAGGAGCTAAGTTTGAAGGCCTCAGAGAGAGGGAGCTGACACTCACACCTTATTCCAAGATGAGTAACACAGTGAATGAAGAATTAGTAAAACATAGACTCAGTGTAGAGGGCTTCAAATATACATATTCTATATATATAAACCTGTTATATAGGATTTCAACTTATTGGTTTCCTTGTGATTTGTAATTAAAGTACAAATGATATAGATGTTGTACACTGCTGATTTCCCCTTCTCAGCCCCCCCTCCCTCCCCAACATAAATAACATTACAAAGGTCAGGTGATCCTAAGAGTTTTTGTTGTTGTAAATATTTTGTTTTTTTAAAAATCATTTCCCCTTCCTCCCCTGCAAACTACCTCTGAGGGTTTGTGACATAGCAGCATGGAACGGACACAACGGGGGATGGCATGGATCTAATGGCGAGAGCGCACAGCGTTGCTTCTCACCGGCACTGGGCACCGGGCGGGCTTCTGCATTTCCACTGACAACAGAGGCTATGACAGGAAGCAGAGAATGTGCAAGGCCGCTTCGTCCTCCGCCGAGGAGGAGGAGGAGGAGGAGGAGGAGGAGGCGGCGGCTGGACCACTGAGAAAAGCCCTAAAGGCATCGAGGTTTTGGAGACAGCACAGCTCCAGAAACGTCTTGGCTCAGTATTTACACGGTATCTTTCCGCTGCGTTTTCCTTTTGGGAAATTTGTGTTTCTGAGGTTGGCTGGGGGGAAAGAGGGGACTTAAAAACAAAGACAAACCGATTCCCACATACGTAAAAGTCCTGTTGTAAGTCTTACTCAGTTATTTTCACACACATCATTAAAAGTAGATACTGACAATGATTGGTTTCTTTTCATATTCCTTTTTTTTTTTTTAACAGCGTGAGAAGAGAGAGAAATGAGAGAGAGAGAGAGAGGAGGGTGCACTAAGGAGAGCGCCGTCCCTTCTTTAGCATTAAGTGACACTGGATGGTCTGGATGCGGTTCTTGGCCGGAACGAACTCAGGCTGCAGCTTCAGCGTCGATTCATACCACACGAGAGCTTTCTCAAACTCCTCCTGTGAGGGGCAAAGGGACAGACGTGAGCGGGATACCACCACCTGGCTAAGTATGTACTGTAACTTCTTTTTCCTCGAGAAGCACCTCTGTGCTAGGAGCAATCCTGCCGTGTTTTCTCAATGGATCCACGTCTCTGAGGAAAACTCTGGGGTCTGGAAGGGAACACCACCCCCAAGGTACAATATCACAAAGAAAAGGAAGGCAGAGCCCAAGAGCCAAAGGGGAAGGGGAGATCGACTTTACAAAGGTCTGACCCAACAGGGAGGACCAACATTGCCGGGTACCGGCCACGTGCCAGGCGCCATGCCGGGTGCTTTATGAAAACCCTCCATTTAATCCTCACAGAAACCTCTAGAACTGTGCCTGGCAAATGCTCCTTATGCATCTGCCTGAATTTTCTACTATAGCTAGAAAGATGGAAGTCAAGTATCTCAAAGTCAGGTGCTGTAAATTTTGAGAGGTTTTTTGTTCTCCCTAGCATTTAAAAATATGAACATTGTTTGGAAATGATCGCTGTCATATTGAAGGCGTTAATCTTTTACTTAGACCAATACTCTCAAAGAAGAGCCCAAACCAAATGGTTAAATGACGCCTTCTAGGCAAATGAGAGGCAGAATTCCTCATTCATAGTAGCAAATTTCACATTTACTGGGGACAAAAATAGATGCTTCGATTTTAAGAAGCAGAGAAGGAAATCTGCACATTCGGCAATACCTACCTGGCCAAATTATACTCGCTGTCTTTCAAGTCAAGGATGACACATAAAACTTACAGCTTCAAGCTGCTCATTCTATTAACCTTTATTGAGAGTACCTTGGGAATCGCCCCGTGTGGGACCCCAAACTATAGATGAAAATGCATGGCACGATTCTCATGTTAAATTCAGCTATGACAGCTTCTAGAGGACCCCTGGGATTTTAAGTTCTGAAATCAGTCCTTGTTTCTGACCAGAATGAGGGGTCTGGATGATGGCTTCGGCATTTTCTCTGGAAATGGTATCCCATGAAACTAGTGGCATGCCACCATCAGGAAGCATGTGATGAGCACCTAGTGTGTGCCAGACATTATGAAATGCTAGGGACAGAAAGACGAGGAGGAATCTCTTCCCTGAGGAGTGCATCGTCTAGGGGGAGAGACAGATACTTCCAAAAAATTATAAAACAAGGGGGAAATACGGCAAGAGAGACATGTACAGGGTGTCACGAGTGCACTGATAATAGGCACCTGGCCCCACCCGAAAGCAAGAGAGCACGAGTGGTTCTGTCCATGAGGGTGTTAGCTAAGGTTTTCTGGAACAGGTCAAGTCTCCAGAAAATTGTAGGTCAGTCTGACTCTATTGCTGGTGTGAAACTCACCGGGAGGAGCTACACAGTTGCAAATACTTAGGTGGATTTCACGTACTGTTTTTTTTCTAAATTCACAAACTCCTTAGTCATAAAGTATGCCTTTGGTAGAGATAGCAATCAGAGACACAAAACGTACAGGAAACTGGAGGACCCTGACACCGTCAAGGGAGTTTGAAAGCAAAGGCCTGCTGGGGAGGGGCAGCGGTGGAGGTGGTCGGCTCCGCCCACACCAGCGACCTCACCATCGCCACGTAGACGTTGCCCAGCGTGAAGTGGTTCACGGCAAAGTGGGGTGCGATCTCCACTGCCATGGTGGCTACTATGACGGCGTCGTTCCAGAGCTTGGCGTTGTGCAAGATGTTAGCCAGGCTGATCAGGGGCACGTCCTGGGAAAGGAAGGAGAATGGTGAGAAGGAACGGATACCGATTTGGGGCTCTCGTTCCTGGTGGTCCTGACCCTAAATGATGCAATAAGTTTCTTCTGGTAAGTGACTGAGTAATGCAGCCTAACGTGCTGGTCTTCTGTTTGCTACTGGTCTGTGATCCATGGGGAGACGCATGAAGACATAAACCAATGCATTACTTCTTTCATTAAGAAAGTCTGGCCTCGAAACACAAAGCAGAAGAGTCAACTGAGTAAACAATCTGCTTAGTGAAGTTGCTGGTTTACTGCTGGGGCAGGTCCCTGACTCGTTGCAGACTGGTAATGAACAGTTCACGGCCAATACCTGTCCACAGACCACACTTGGAGTCTTGCTGTCAGAGAGTCCAAGTGTTTTCTGCAAGGCCCACAGCATCATCTGCTTGAAGCAGGGGCTGGCAAACTCTGGCCTCCAGGCCGAATCTAGCCTGCTGCCTGTATTTGTAAGGTTTTACTGGAATGTAACCATTCCTGTTCCTTTATGTATTTCTGTGGCTGTTTCAGGCCAGCATGGAACCGCCTCAGTTTCTTACTGTGTAGCCCTTTACAGAAAAGGTTTTCTGACCCCTGACCTAGAGTGTCCTATGGCTAAAAGTACAGAGCACAGAATGATGGGCTAAACAAATAGCAACACTGTTACCAGCACAAATATTTGGTCCTTTAAGTGTGTAACCCAAGCAAGTCCCACCTGTATGACACTGTATAGGGTTCTTCTCCAGGATACAGAAGCCCTAGGGAAAAAGGACCCACCTCTGTCCTTACTGGACACTCGCAGAGTGAGGTCATTTTGTGAGGTCACAGAGCTTCAGAGCTTGCCTAAGGTCACAAAGCTAGCGAGAGGCAGAGCTCCGGCCACCATTCCATACGCTGCCCTTACGAACAAACAAGACACAAGCTGTGTCTTCAGAAAGTCTGAGACATGGAGGCGAACGTGGAACTCAGCACGTGTGGACACAACTGTGCTGTTAAAAAGCTGAACATTCTCAGTCATCACAGCAAAAACTGGCATTTTCGAAAAGACTGATGTGACACTGAGTTAGCAGGGCTTTTTGTTTTTGTGGAAAAGGTGAAGTCAGACAGAGACCAGGAACTGGCCGATATGTAAGAAGAGATGGAAACTGCTTTGGTTTCAGGGTCTGGAAACAAGCTTAGGTCAGCAGTGCACATAAAACAAGTGTCACAGGCCTCTAGGTCCCTGGGCGCAAGCTAATCCCAGAAGGCCTTGTGGGGTGACGGCCTGCCTAGGCCAGTGTATTTGTTGTACGTTGGGCGGCTCTGCATACAGTGGAAGGGGCATTAAATGATGGAATCTTGAAGACCTTCCATTCGCGGAGGCAGGGAAGGCATGGGAGTGGGTCTCACTCCCAGGCTTGCAGCAGCATCAGTGGGGTCGAAGGTTCTTTCAGCCTGTGCTCGCCTTTTGCCACCTTCTTACTGGCTGAGTGTGAGGAAGGCTATTTGAAACCTCGTAACAAACAATGGAAAGGACCAAGAGACAGAAATTCGCACCTCTGAGTCCCACTCACCTTCATCTGGTGTGGAGCGTAGTGGAGGGCCTGGCGGAGGCAGTCGATCGCCTTCTTTCCTTGGCCTTTCACTCTCCAGTAGAGGGCTGCCATGCTGGAAAGGACCCAGGAGGTCTGGTTCTACAAAGGAATGGTCAGTTGAGGCCGCTGTCTCTTAAATATATATATATATATATATCGGGCAAGGGACTCCTTGCCTGTGATATGAATTACAGATACATTCCCTCAGTTTTCTGATGTCTGCTTTTGGGCCTATGGTTTTTTATGTGATCTAGGCTTTGATTTCTATATAGTTCAGCTTATTAATTTAGATGGCTTCTGGATTTTTAGTTGTAGCTGACAAGGTCTTGCTTACTTCAAGGTTATCAAGAAATTTTACCACGTTTCCCCCCAGAACTTTTACAGTTTCATTTTTCACATTTAAATCTTTGATCCATTTGAAATTTAACTTGGTGTAAAAAATATGGCTCCAACTTAAATGGTTACTAAGTTGTCCCAATAAGATTTAACAAATAACTCATCTCTCTTCCCCCAGTGAGATGCTACCTTTACCATATACGAAATTTCGGTACTTAATTTAGGTCAAATTTTGGACTTACCTATTTCATTTGCCCCCTTCGATGGATGGTCTCTAACTCCCAGCCATTACAGATGAAGCAATCAGAAAACTTACCCTGCTTTTTGCTTTCTACCTTATTTCTTTCTTCCAATATAATTTTTTGGTAATTTTATTATTCTTCATTGTCAGGGCATATGGTATTATCACCCTATTCCCCAGTTTGTTTTCCATATTGGTTTTGCAGTTAAACACATTCATTGGCCACTGACATGACTTTTGTGTGATTTCCCCAATCATGTCATGGTTGGCTGAGGTTCAGTCTAATACTGTTGGTGGGAACGATATTCTTTTGAGATTGCTGTTATGGGCTGAATTGTGTTCCTCCAAGACACATATGTTGAAATCTCAGCCTCTCGTACCTCAGAATGTAACTGTATTTGGAGATAAGGTCTTAAAGGAGGTAATTAAATTAAAATGAGGCCGTCAGTGTGAGCCCTTAATCCAATAAGACTGGATTTATATGAAGGATTTATAGAAGAGGAAGAGATACGTCAGGGTCCTGTGTGCAGAGGGAAGACCCTGTGGAGGGGAAGCAAGAGACTAGCCACCGGCAGCCAAGGAAGAAGGCCTCGGAGGAAACCCACCCTGTCGGCACCCAGATCCCAGACTTGTGGCCTCCGGAAATGTGAGAAAACAAATTTCTACCATTTAAGGTACCTAGTCTGCAGTGCTTTGTTATGGTAACCCTAGCAAACCAATGTAATCATACATGTTCAAAACTTTCTGTCTGCAGCCTTCATACCTGAAGGACAGCTGGCTGGATATAAAACCATGGCTCATTCTGTCTTTCCTTGAATAATGTGTTGGCATTGTTCTATCGCCTGCTGGCATGGTTGGCTGCTGCAGAGAAATCTGAGGCTGCCTGATTTATTCCCCCTTCTTAGTGACTTAGTGACTTGGTCCTTTTGACTGGCTTCTCTAAAGGATTCTTTTTTTAAAACTCAAATTATCTTTCTTTAATGCCAATATTTCACACATACAAAAGAACACGTTTATGTAATTATATATACATAATAAATGATTATATAAAAATATACTCATGCTATAAAACATAAAATAACAAATATCCCAGAAGCTGCCACCCTAGTCAAGAATGAACTTGCAGCCAGCCACCTACGTGTTCTTACACTATTCCAGCCTCTTGCCTTTTCACCAGAGGCACCATACACTATCCTATATGCTATGTTATCCCATTGCTTTTTCAAAGTGTTCCATCACACACACACACACACACACGCTTCAACAATATAATAGTGTACTTCTTCTTATGCATTATAAAAGTGGTCTAATATGGTAAGAAGTCTTCTGGAACTTGAAGTTTTTACTCAACACTCTATTTCTAAAATTCATCCATGTTGTGTGTAGCTTTAGCTCATTCAATTTCCTTGCTGCACAATTAGATGTCCATTAAGTGAATATAGTATAATGTATTTATCTATTTTCTGTGGATGGGGGCTCTGAGTTATTTCCTGTTTTTAAATAAACGTGCAGTTTCTCTAGTCTGGAGTAGATACCTAAGGGTAGGATTGCTGGTTCACAAGACATGTAAATGTCCGACATAACAAGAAAATGCTAACTTGTTCCCTAGAGGTGCTGTGACAATCTACAATTCCATCAGCAATGTTTAGAAGTGCTTCTTGCTTTGTAGCCTTTCTAATTCTTGGTGTCATCAGTGGTGGTAAAATAGCATCTTACTGTGGTCTTAGTTTGCATTTTCTGATCGTTAGTGAGACTGAAATTGTTTCTTGAGTTTATTAGCCACATACATCTTCTTTCAGTGAAATGTCTGTTAACATCTTTTATGTATCTTTCTATTTTTTATCTTTCTCACCAATTTGTTTATATGTTCTGCATATCAGTCCTTGTAGGTTGAATGTGTTACACATACTTTCTCTCACTCTGGCTTACCTCTCTTTCATTTAAAAAATGTATTTAATTAAAAAGAGTTTAAACTTTAATGTAGTTGAACTTATTCACATTTTCTCTTCTAGTTAGTGCTTTAATATCTTTTTTTAAAATTTTTATTTATTTATTTGACAGAGAGAGAGATCACAAGTAGGCAGAGAGGCAGGCAGAGAGAGAGGGGGAAGCAGGCTCCCCGCTGAGCAGAGAGCCTGATGCGGGGCTCGATCCCAGGACCCTGAGATCATGACCTGAGCCGAAGGCAGAGGCTTAACCCACTGAGCCACCCAGGCGCCCCTAGTGCTTTAATATCTTAAGAAATCATTTTCTATTCCAAGGCCAGAAAGATCATCCCTTACATTTTATTCTAATTTTTAAGGCTTTGTTTTTCATACTCGACTCCTTAATTCACATGGAATTCCTTTTTTGTGTAAGCTGTGACGTGAGGATCAATGAGCTCAGCAATTGCCCCAGCATAGCTTCCTGCAAAATCCCCTCTCTTCCTGTTCATCTTCCACAGTCCAATGTATGTCACTAATGCTTTGGGGCTTTCTATGTAGTCCCCTTTGTCATTATTTCTGTTTATCCTTGAGTACATGGCATTATGGCTTGTTTTATAATTTTTCATAAAAGTAAAAGTAAGGCAATTCTCACACCTTATTTTTTTTCAAGAGTGTCATGTCTATTCCTTACCCTTCCATATAAAGATCTGCTTTCCAAGTACCATAAAAACAAACAAACAAACAAAACTTGTTGGTATTTTGATTTTAGTAGCATTGACTCTATAAATCAAATTAGGGAAAACTGACATGTTTGCGATGTGTGTTGTCTCATCCATGAACATTATATATCTCTGTTTATTTAGGTATTTTAAAATGCCTTTCAATAAAGTTGTATCACTTTGTGCAGTCAGGGCTTACAAATTTTTTGTTAGATTTATTATTGGAGACCTTATATTTTTGTAGTGATGGAAATACATTTTAAAAATTGTGTTTTCTAATACTTTTGCTGCTGTATAGAAATGCAACTTATTTTTATTGACTTTACAGGGAGCCATCTTGATAAAAATGTTATTATTTCTAAAAATTTGTAGATTCTTTTGGGTTTGCTATATAATCACATCATTTCTAAATAATACTTTGGTTTTTTTCTTCCTAATACTTATGCCATTAATTTCTTTTTTTTGGTTTACTGTACTTGCTACGACTTTTGGTACAAATTTGGAAAAAAGTGGTGATGGTGGGCATTTCTTTCCTGACCTCAAAGAATTATTTTAAATATTCCTCATTAAGAATCATCTTTGCTGAAATATTTTGTTGATTCTTCTCATCAGATTAAGGAAGTCCCTGTCTATTCTCAATTTGCATTAGCTTTATATCATGAATGGTACTGCATTTTATCAAATATAATCTACTGAAATAATTACATAATTTTAACCCGTTAATTTGGTTGATGAAATACAGGGTTTTCCTAAAGTTAGACCATTTTTGAATTTTTGGGATAAATCCAACTTGATCTAGGTGGATCTTGTAAAAGAAAAATATATGCTGTTGGATTTAGTCTGTTAAAATCTGGCTTATGGTTTTGACACCTATGTTTGTGAGTGAGCTTACAGTATAATTTTTTTTCTCATAATGTCTTTGTCTAGTTTTGTTTTCAAGACACTAGTCTTGTCTCAAGCAATTAATTGGGAAGTTGTTCCCTTTTCTGCTGTCCAGAAGAGTCTGTTTATATTGAGATGGTGTATTAAAAGTTTGATAGAATTTACATGTAAAATCAATAGGCCTTGTAGCCTTTGTGAGAAGATTTTTTTTAACCTACTGCTTCAATTTATTTGAGTTATATTACCCAAATCATTTTTCCAGAAATTTGTCTTCTTTACAATTGTTTTCAAATTTATTGGCATAAAATTGTTAATTGTATTTTTAATATGTTAATATGTTAATTTTCTTATCTTTTTAGCTGTAGGTTTGCTTCCCTTTCCCCTCAATATTGGTTACTTGTACTTTATTTTTTCTTGATTAATTTTGTCTGAGCAGTGCTTCAAAGAAACAACTTTTGTATTGTGGGTCTCTATTCTGTCTTTGGTTTCAGTTTCATTGATTTCTGCACTTAATAATAGAACTTAAAAATGCAAGAATCAAAAGCTGATAGAAAACAAAATATATACAAATTCAGAATTACAGCTATAGATTTCAACATGCTTCCCAATAACGGATAGAAGAAATACACAAAAAAGTCAGTAAAGATAAAAAAGACATGAACAATATTATCAAGCATCTTGACCTAAATGACATTTCTAGAATACTCTAACAGTAATCGTATTCTTTGCTGAGGTACATGGAACATTTACCAAGACAGATCATATTCTGGGTCATAAAACAAGTCTGAATAAGTTTAAAAGAACTTAAGTCACACAAACTCTGTTCATTTACTGCAATAAAATTAGAAATCAATGAAAGAAAGAGATCTGGAAAATGCCCAATAGTTGGAAACCCAAATAACATACTTCTAAATAACTTACAGATCAAAAGAGAAATTAGGAGGAAAACTATAAACTATTTTAAACTGAATGAAAATATGACAAAATTTGTGATATGAAGCTAAAATACAATTTAGAGGGAACTTTTAACATTAAATATCTACCTTAGAAAAGCAAGGGATCAAATAAATAACCTAAGCCTACACATAAAGAAACTAAAAAAAAACCCCCACCAAATTAAATTCTAAGAAGCAGAAGACAGGAAATAGTAAAGATAAGAGCAGACACCAATGACAGAGAAAATAAAAAAAAAACAGGGAAAAATCAATGGATTAAAAACCTTGAGTTCTTGGTTCTTTGAGAAAATCAATAAAATGGATAAATTTCTGCCAGTCTGATCAGGAAAAAAAAAAGAAAAGATACAAAGTACCAACATCCGAATTACGAGAGTATATGTTACTACAGATCCACAGCTGTTCACAGAATGAGAAAAAAAAGTATTATGAACAATTTTATGCTAATAAATTCAACAACTTCGATGAAGTGGACAAATGTCTCGAAAGACACAACTAACAAAACTCACTCAAGAAGAGAGATAATTTGAATGCTTTTACTAAAGAAATTGAATTTGTTGTTAGAAATCTCTCACAAAGAACAATCCTGGCCCAGAAGGCTTCACTGCTAAATTCTATCAAATATTTAAGGAAGAAATAATACCACTTTTGTATAAACTCTTCTGGAAAACAAGGTGGAGGGAACATTTGACTCATTATACAAAGTCATTTATTAACCTAATAACAAAACTAGACAAAGTATTACAAGCAAAGAAAACCACAGACTAACACACTTCATGAATATAGAGTCAGACACTGATTGGCTGGGGAAAGGTATTTATGTCGGCATTTTTTATTTCCTTCAGTAGATCAATAATTTTTGCTTTATATTTTTGAGATTACTTTATTGGGTATGTATAAGTTTAGAATTGGTGTATCTTTCTGGTGAATTAAATCTCTTATCATTACATAGTCATTTTCTCTGCCCCTAATAATTTTTTTTGTTTTGAAATACATTTTTCAGGTAATTAATAACTATACCCTTCTTTTGATTACTAAATATCTGGTATATCTTTTTCCCATTTTTTTCAACATTTATATTATGTTTCAGGCATGACTCTTATTAAATCTTTTAAAAATTTCCAATTTGACCTTATTTTGACTGCTATATTACAGAATTGTTTTTTTTTAAAGATTTTATTTGAGGGCGCCTGGGTGGCTCAGTCGGTTAAGCAGCTGCCTTCTGCTCAGGTCATGATCCCAGGGTGCTGGGATCGAGCCCCACATCAGGATCCCTGCTCAGCGGAGAGCCTACTTCTCCCTCTCCCTCTGCCTACTTGTGGACTCTCTCTCTCTGTCAAATAAGTAAATAAAATCTTAAAAGAAAAAAAGATGTGAGAGAGTGAGAGAGAGAGAGCACCAAAGCACAAGTGGGGGAAGGGGGCAGAGGGAGAAGCAGACTCCTTGCTGAGCAGGGAGCCTGACCAGGGGCTCCATCCCAGGACCCTGGGATCACAACCTGAGCTGAAGGCAGATGCTTAACTAAGTTACCAGGAGCCCCCTATTACAGATTGTTTTAAGATTATTTACTTCTTGGCTTCTATTTGTTCTCACCATTTTTTGTTGCTCTTGTTCTGACCCTTAAATGCTTCTTTTTTCCTCCTCTTTTTGCTACTTCTTACATTTTTTTTTTTTTTTGATCCTCCCTTTCCTAACTTCATTATTTTATCCTCAAAGGATTGGGATTTGTACATTCTTTTGAATGGTTAACCTTAAATCTTTACTCAATATTTAACGTAAAGTCCAAGCAATATGTTAACTCATTCCTCCTAAATATTAAGAGGCCTTTGGAACACTTTAACTCGGATCATCCCACCCTCAAATGTATATTGTTTTGTACAGTATTTCAGTTTAGTCATTTCTCTTAAAAATCCCACAAATTATTGTTTTCTACAGACATATTTGCTTGGGTTTGCACGCCTGTATCATTTTATTTGCTTAGCAAATCTTTTGTCTCAGACAATCCTCCTTTGGCTTTCATACAGACAAGTTTATTTAGGTAGGACTCCTGGTAGTAAACTTTTTCCAGTTATCTTTAAATGTGTTTATTCTTCTCTCATTGTAAGGTACACAATTCTAGGAGGGCCCAGTATGCTTTCAAAACTATCATCTGGCTTAGATAGTTGCTATGAGGAACAGGCTGTCATTCTGACCATCATTCCTCTGTAGGTAATCTGTCCTTTCTGTCTTCTTAAGGGCAGAGATCTCTGTCTAAATTTTTCTTCACTGATTTATCCCAAGCACTTAAAGTCTTTGGTACACACTAGGCCTCTGCTACGTATTTGTTGATGAATAAATTCATGCATGCGTGTTGTGGTCTTTATTTTTTTTTAAGATTGTATTTATTTATTTGACACAGAGAGATCACAAGTAGGCAGAGAGGCAGGCAGAGAAAGAGGGGGAAGCAGGGTCCCTGTTGAGCAGGGAGCCCGATGCGGGGCTCGATCCCAGGACTCTGGGATCATGACCTGAGCCGAAGGCAGAGGCTTTAACCCACTGAGCCACCCAGGCGCCCCTGTTTTGGTCTTTATTAAGTGGTCAGATGCAAATCCAAAATTCTGTAATCTGCTCTGTGGTACTGTGGCTGGAACCCTGCAAACCATATTTCTCCTTTGCTAGCAGGCTTCTTGTTAGGGTCTGCAAATGCGCACACTAGGAGACTGGAAGGCAAGAGGGAGAAGGGACGTTTTTCTTCCTGTTTGCGTGTTGCACCTGTCAGTGTCATTCGAGCAACAGTACTTCACACTCCCAGACCCAGCCTCACTGCATCCCTTCAGCAGCCACGATATGCTCCCTCTTCAGAAGCTGGAGCTCTCACTTGCCAGAACTGTGAACGCCTAGATTATGAAAACCCCACTGCCTGCCTGTTTCTCTCATCCCCAGGCTTGGGAGCCAGGCCCAGCAGTTGGTATCTCTTGCTTACTGCAGTCAGGTGTTTCCTGTTTTGCCCTCCCACAACAATGACATCAATTCTCTACCTTCAATTTGCTCTTCTGTTACCTAATGTTTGTTTTCCTGACAGTACCCCGACTGAAACAGATGCTTTTAAGATACCTTTGTTTTTGCTGTTTTACTATGATGTAGCTAGGCATGGATTTCTTACTTATCCAGCTTGGAATATAACGTCCTTCCTGAATCTGTCGATTCACTTATTTTCTTGTCTCTATAATATTTTAGGAAATTTTTAACACAAAGCTTGCATTCACTATTTAATTGTGTCTAATTCACCTAATGAGTATTTGACCTAAATAAACATGTATTTTTAGTTTAAGATGTGTCAATTTTTTTTAACTTCATTTCTGATATGCCATTTGCTCGCCTTTGAGATAACATTTTAAAAATATTTTATGAGAAATTTCAAATATATACAAAAGAAGACAATAGTGTAAGAACTTCCATGCACTCATCGACGAGCTTCAACACTTATCAACTCATGGCCACTTATGATTTCCTCTAACCCCTCATTCATATTAATGTGAAGCAAATCCCAGACTTCACATAATTTCATAAGTAAGTTTTCCAGTGTGTGTACCTCTAAAAGACAAAAACTCACATTTAAAACATAAGATTAATAAAGCTTGCCTCAAATATTGAAAATTATTTTTTAATATCATCAATAGTCCTGTTTCTCCTGGTTGTCTTATGCAAGTTCATTCTGCTTTTATAATTTGAATCATAATCTAAATAAAGTCTGTATGTTGCCATTGGTTAATGTGTTCCTTAATTATCTTTTGATGTCTCGGGTTCATCTTCATCTACTTTTTAGTATTTCTGTAGAAGAAATCGGGTTATTTATCCTGTAGTTTTCCACTGATTGGACTCTGCTGATGGTATCCCGGGAGTCATTTAACACGCTCCTTTGCCCCTGTATTTCCCATTAGTTGGCAGTCAGAGGCTTGACTGGCCTCAGATTTGACATACTGAGGAGGGAGGGTGGCAAAATGCTTCACAGGTGGTAACGTGAATGTCCAACGGTACCCACGCACCACCTGAGTGTATTAAGTAGCGTTAAGTGTAAGTTAGTAGCGAGTGATGATCACTGCCCTAAGTTAATTAGGAGCAGCAAAACTGTAATATTCCAATTTTATTATTTCTAGTTTACTAGCTGGAATAGTCCTATAAAGAGACTTTTTCTCATCAATGAATCATTTACTCCAAGGTACAGCTCATTTAAAAAGGACGGAAACATGCTTGTTATTTTCTTTTTATATTAGGAAAAAAACAAAACAACAAAACAAAAAAACCCCCAAGTTGTTCCCATGCATCTTCCAAAACCAAATCCTCATAGTGAATTCGGGAGTCTAAACATCATTTAATATATGTGATGTGTTGCACCCACTCAGGTGTTTTGTTGATTTTCGCTGCTCAAAGTGTTCCATCTTTGGCCAATGCGAGCATATTCCAGCTGGCTCTGAGTTCTTCTGACACAATCTTTGTTGACTGTGGGACCCTCTCTGCTTTCCTGGACCTGGTAGAAGCCATTTCTCCAAGGAATTCTGGTTCCTTTTAGTGGAAAATGGTATCTAAGGATCAATATCTAGGCATAAAGTGTGCTTACCAATACTGGGTTACTCACTGATATTAATCTTTTCAGCAAATAAAGTTAGGAAATGTGTAAATATATGAGAAAGTTTTGCTAGTATTTCTAATTCACAACCACAGACGTTTACTTAACATCATCATTCTCACACTTCTATGTTCTTCACCCATAGCCAAACTCTAGTTTACAACATCACCAACAAAATTACTCGTTTATTTTGCATTGCATACACCTACAATCTCAGGACAATATCAATATTATTAACAATAGTATTACAGAAAAGAAGTCAGTTTTTCTTTTGTGCGTAGGGTAAATCCCATCATGGAGGTAGTCAAATAATTGTCTTTTAAAGTCACTTGGAATAGTTCCTCTTGGTGTGGTTATACCACCAACTGAATTATACAGCTGGGCTGACTTAATTTTACTTTTAATTAGGAACTGCCTTATTAAAATTTGTTTTGTAACTATACAAAATATTTGTTTTCAAAATCAAACAGAAAAGACAATGTAGATCCAAGGAAATCTAGCTTCACGCCCAGTCTTTCTCAACCAATTTCTTTCTTCCCTCTATGGAAAACCACTTAAAAGTATTTTTAAAAGTTACTCTTCCGTTTTAAAATATCTGTTTCTCTCTACATACATCCCCAACTTTGCTATTGTTTAAAAAGCAAAATATTGTACTCAGAGAGATGATTTTTTCCACTTTCCTTTTCCTTTTTTTCCACTGGCTATATCCTGGAGCTTATTTCATAAAAGTTTACAGAAATCGTCTTCATTCTTTTTGACAGTTGTAAAAGATTCCATTGTGTGGATGTTCACACTCAATAAACACCCATGGAGGACTTTTCAATTAATCAGTTTTCTTCTGTTGGGCATTTGGGTTGTTTCTAGTCTGCTATTTCAAATGAGGCTACCATCAACAGCCTTATTCATAGGTATTTTTGTATTCATTTTTTTGCCAGTGTATTTTTAGAAAAGATTCCTGAAAGCCGTATACGTGGGTAAAATGAATGTGTCATTTTGCTAGATACAGTCAATTTTCTCTCCATAAAGGTCATTCTATTTTGTCTTTCCACCAGCAATGTATGAATGGCACAGCAAATTTCCGCACAGCCTCACTGAGTCTATCAAACTTCTGGATTCCTGCCAATGTCACTGGCAAGAAATAACTCACTATAGTTTTGATTTGTTCGTTTTCTAGCTTTTTGAGATAAAAGTATAGGTCACTGATTTTTGGTCTTTTTTAACTAATATATCCATTTAAGGGCTATAAACTTCCCTCGAGCATGGCTTTAGCTGCATCCTACAAGTTTTGACATGCTTTATCTTTGTTATCATTCCTTTCAAAATATTGTCTATTTTTAAAAAAGACTTTATTTATTTGTTTGTTTATTTATTTATTTATTTGACAGAGAGAGAGAGAGAGAGAGAAAGCACAGGCAGGGGAAGCGGCAGGGAGAGGGAGAGGGAGAAACAGGCTTCCTGCTGAGCAGGGAGCCCAATGCGGGGCTCAATCCCCGGACCCTGGGATCAAGACCTGAGCCAAAGGCAGCCACTTAACTGACTGGGCCACCCAGGCGCTCCTCAAAATATTTTCTAATTTTGCTTGGGCCTCCTTCACTGACCCATGGGTTACAGAGAGGTGTACTGCTTAGTGCCACCAAAATTGCTAAGGATTTTCCATCTATTCTTTTGCTTCTGATCTTTATTTTTTTAATTTAATTCCACTATGGTCAGAAAATATACTCTATAAATTATTTCAATATTTTAAATTTTAATTTATGACTCAGCTTATGATCAACATGGTAAATGGTCCACGTGCATTTTTTAAAAATTTATTTTAAATGGACTCTCTATCTTAACATGGGGCTTGAACTCGTAACCCCAAGATCAAGAGTTGCATGCTCTCCTGACTGAGTCATATGCTTTTTCAAAAATGAGAATTATGTCACAGTTTAATGGAACATTATATAAATATGTTAAGCCAAATTTGTTTTTCAGCAAGATGGTCTATAGTTTTAGTTCTATCTACCACCTACTGAGAGAGGTTGACGTCTATTATGACTGTAGATTCATTTGTTTCTCTGTTCAGATCTGCCAGTGTTTAATGCCTGTCTTATATAATGTGAAATTATCTTAGTGGTTTCATATAGATTTACAATTTTCTATATTCCTGGTGGACTGACCATTCTATTATGAATTGTCTTTCTGTAGTACTGCTTCTTCCCTTAAATTCCACATTGTCTGATGTTAGTATAGTTAAACCATCTTTCTTTTGATGAGTGTTTGTATATCTTTTCCCCATCTGTTTAATTTCAACCATTTAATATCTTATATTAAAGTGCGTTACTTGTGAACAGCACATAGTTAGATTCAGATTTAACCCAGCCTGATAATGTTGGCACTCTAATTGGAATACTTAGTCCTTTTTTATTTACTGTCATTACTGACATATTATGCTTATCTCTAACACTTTACTATTTATATTTTATTTTACCCATTTTTGTATTTTATGTATAACATATATTTCTATTTTATATTCCTTTTGTCTTCCTTTCTTGCTTCTTTATTGAATTAATCAAAATTTTTTTTATTATTCCATTTTTCCTTAACTGTACGTTCTTTAACTGTTCTTTTAATGATTAGCCTAGAAACTACAGTATGCATCTTTAAATTATTCCAGACTAAAAATACAAATTATTACTTTAATTTTACTACTTCCCTGATGATGCTAAAACCTAACACCCTGCCCATGTGTATTCATGGGAAAATTAATCTCATGTTAATCTTTTAGCTGTGTTCCCCTGGAAACCTAATAAAGGTAGAATGCCAGCCATGTTATCAGCCAACACAGTTATGGTAAAGAGCTTCGGGGTGCCGTGGTTCTTATAAATATCTATGCTTTTTCTAGGACTCAAGGAGCTATCACAAAAGATACTGGTTTTTATATGAAACTTGGGACATCTAAACCAGGATAGTTCCCATAATACATCATTTGACTTGTTCTCTGGCACTTGAACTGTGACTTGGCAGCAAAGGGTGGCAGGCAGAGAACGGTCTCTGGCCTAAGCAAGGACTCTCTGGAGGTACACACCTGATGCTATTACGGTTTCCTATCAGAAGATACTACTGTTATTACTTTGTACGGTCATACTCATTCATATTTACTCCAATATTTACCCTGTCTGTTGCTCTCTCCTCTTTCCTGTCTCCATCTGGGATAGTTTTCTTTCTGCCTGAAGAAATTCCTTTAGTGATTTTTAGTTCAAGTCTCTTGGTAACATCTTTCAGTTTCTGGTGGTCTAAGATCTTTAACCTTCGTTTTTAAAAATAGGTATAATTTACATAGAAATGCTCAGATTTTAAGTAAAACATTCACTTTTGACTACTAAAGACACAGAACATTTCCAACACTCTAGAAAAGTCCTTTTAAGCTGCTTCTCAGTCAACCCTTTCCCCACAAAGCAAACAGCGATCTGATTTCTACCACCACAGGTGAGTTTTGCCTGTTCTAGAATTTCATATAGTTGGGAATCATATACTATGTACTTTTTTGTGTCCAACTTCTTTTATTAGCATAGTATTTTTGAGATTCATCAATATGGATGTTGGATCTTTCTTGCTGAATCCATTAGTATAATTAGTATCCATTGTGTAAATATACCATTGTTCATCCATTCTTCTGTTGATGGGCACCTCACTGTTTTTTTGGCTATTATGAATAAACCTGCTGTGAACTCTGTTTGACAAGTATTTTGTGGACATGTATTTTCATGCCTCTTTGATAAATATCTAGCAGTTAAATTCCTGAATTGTATATGCTTTTTAATTTTTTTTAAATTTTTTAAAAATTTTTTATTTTTTAATTAACGCATAATGTATTATTTGCCCCAGGGTACATGTCTGTGGATCCTCAGGCTTACACATTTCACAGCACTTACCATAGCACATACCCTCCTCAATGTCCATATATGCTTAACTTTTTGATACACTACCAAACTTCTTCAAAATGTCTGTAGTGTCATACTCCCACTGGCAACATATGAGGGTTCCGGTTGCTCTGTAGCATGTCCCACATCTGCCATTACTGATCTTTTTCATTTTAGCTCTTCTAATGCTAGTAGTGCTTCCTGCTTCAAAGTCTATTTTTTCTGATGAGAGTGTCGCTCTATCACCTTTTTTAATTGTTTGCACGGTATATTGTTTTCCATCTTCATACTTTCAACACTTCTGTACCTGATATTCAAAGCGTTTCTCTTATAAGCAACATATAGTTGGGTTTAAAAAATCCATTCTATACTAAATGCTTAAATTATATAATCTTTTTTACTTAACTGCTGATATGCTTGGGATCTCTACTTCCTATTTTGCCATTTGCATTTTATTTTTATGTGCTTTTTCCTTTCCTGAGTTTCTTTAATCAAATGTTTTACATTATTCCATTTTCCTTCTGTTCAATTACATTTTAAAACCATTGTTAGTAGTTAGCCTAGAGCTTAAAACTGTATTCTTACTTATCACAGTCCTATGCAAATTATTACTTTAGTACTTGGCTGATACCAATTAAACCTTAGAACTTTTCAACTCCATTTACTTCCTTCCCATCATCTGTTACTGTTACCGTGACTATCAGTGACATGTATAAGCGCGGCGCCTCAGGGTGCTGTAGCTATGATTCTGTACAGCTACTGTTCATTTATATTTGTCTTCGCGGCGTTCTTCATTCCCTCTTGCATGTCGATATTTCTATCTGGGATGTTTTCCTGAAAACTTTCTTTAATTATTATTTCAGTGCAGGCCCACTGGTGCCAGATTCTCTGAATTTTCGTTTCTCTGAACTTATCTTTATTTCACCTTAATATCTGAAGGACATGTTTGCTGGTATAGAATTCTAGGCTTGCAGTTTTTTTTCTTCCAGCTTGAAAGATGTTGTTACACTGGCCTCTGGTTTCTATCATCTCTGCTGAGACACTGTCAGTCCCGTTGCTCCTCTGGAGGGATCCGTGGTGCGTTAAAGATGGGCCAGGCATTCTTTGTCACTACTAGCAGGTGGAGGACATCTCCCCTGCCTTTGATTCTGAGCAGGTGCCAGCACTCGCTTGGACAGAGTGGTGCCGTGGCAGTTCTGGCTACGCACAGGCTCTCAGAGCCTGCGTGCTTCTGCTCTCACCCTTGTGGAGCCCCGAGCCATCATGTAGAAAGGTCCAGCTGCCCTGCTGGAGAGAATACCGAGACAGAGCTTCCCCGCTGTGCCCCAGCTAGTCCAGCCTCTCCACTGGAGGTATCAGACATGTGAGTGAAACCTTCTTCGGTGGCCAGTCCCAGATGAGTCTCTACATGTCTACAGTGACATGAATGATTCCAAGTGAGACCAGAAGAATGCCCAGCTGAGTCTAGCTCAGACTGCACAGTCTCGAGCAAATAACGGTTTTGTTTGAAGCCAGTAAATTCTGGGGTGGTTTCTGAGACAGAAATGGAGACCTGAAATAGTGTCTGGTATCCAGAATAGAGTGCTGCCATAACAGAAACTTAGAACTTGCGGTGTTAGTTCTAGGACTGGGTTGACTACAACTGCTGAGCAGCAGTAAGACTATTAATGGAGCTGGACAAGCACAGAGGAAATCGCAGTTAGAGGCTGGAGAAGGGGCGGGCTTATCTATTGGCAAAACAAACAGTGAGGCTGTATCTTGGAATACAGCAAAAATACCTAACCAAGTTGTGATCTGGCTAGGAAGACTTCCAAGAAGAATGCTGAAACTGACAAAGGGATTTTGAAGAGCTATTAAAGGAGAGAGCACTTAAACAAGAAACTGTAGTTTTTAGGCAGAAATTAGAAAAAATGCTTTCAAGCTGGGACTTGCAGGGTTAGAAAATGAAACTTTTTTCAACTGTCAGATTCTCCAATCAGCATGAGGTTTTAAAGTAAAAAAAAAAAAAAATTCCAGAATGTTACCAGTAAAACTATGGCTTTGGGGTCAAGCTCAAATCAGAAGCACAGCAGTAGGACCCCTTATTACTCCTGCCTCGGAAGGATGTAGATGTGAGCCTCATAAGGCTCTCTCAGACAAAAAGCGTCTAAAAATCTTAAGGGTATTTACACCCTGGACTCACATTTAAGGTAGGCAGGGGCCTTCTTGAAGAGATTTGGGGTGTGGGTTCTGTCTGGAGTGACTTATAATTTGAAGGTCTACAAAGTCTTTTAAAGGGGTTGTGCCAGTTTAGACTACAAGGGAGAGAGAGGTGGGAAGCAAGACAAGTGAGCCCCTCAACTGCAAACACAGGCCTTTCTTACAGAAAAGGAAAGACTACTCAGAAAGTAGGGTCAAGAGTGGAGAAACAGATTAGGGAACCAAGCCCAGGAAACCAAAATGGGCCGTAATCAAGGAATACTCCTTGCAATGCAAGTCATCAGGGGAACTGGTGACATATGGCCAGACAGGATTTAGAATCGACAGGAACAGCAATTGCTATGTCTTTCCCATTTCCTCTCTTTAAAACTGCCATGACTTCCCTATTCCTGCCATACTGTCATGTCGTGCTGGAAGCTGAGTTGATTCTCATTAGGTTACAGTACTGCTTTAACATTATATATCAATACAGTGGAGAGATACTTAACCATAAAATAATTAATTTTAGTTTTACAAAACCCCCTCTTTACATAAAGATCACATGGAAACAGATGAACAGTCTTAGAAACTCTGTTGTATGTTCTCTAGGCTCTATGAAAATGCAGTTTTGCAGATATTTTGTTTCATCATTTCAAGAGAAGAAGGTATTTAAAGTTGTGTTTCCCATCCACAACCTGAAATGCCGACTACTCTTCACCACTAGAAGAACACCTGACTTATGTCAGATACTGAGATTCCACGGTTGCCAGGACCCCCACCTCCATGTACCCACGCTGGAGTAAAGAAGACAAAACTGATGAGGTAGGTTTCACCACGGACGGTAAGCACAGCAGCCAAAAAGAGTACTAACTGAGTGATGGAAAAAGCAATGGAAAAGTGACGGAAACTTTCAGTGGTGGGTTATTTCACGTCCTCCCTTCAGCTACTAAGCGCTGCGTAACTCACAGAAAAGGTTAGAGCCACTTAATGGCAAATAATCTGGGAAAGTTAGAAGGTGGACAGACGGTAGTTTCCAGCTTTCCTACAGGGTGACTCACCTTTTCCAAAACTTTGGCAATTCGTGTGCCAATTTGTTCGAGTGACTGCTGTGGATACTGGTCTTTGCCAAGATTTTGCAGTACCTGGTGTAGGGAAAGACGGCAGGTGAGAGCAATGAAAGGAGCAGGATCTAGGTGATGCTGCTGACACTGAGTTGGACACTAGAGCCCAAAAGCCAATGGCTGCTCTGGGATATGTGCCATGGTCCTGCTGGTCGGGCACTTTGTGGAAGACGTGTGGAAGCCTTTATAGCACCCCTTCCACGCCTTCCCACTTAACAAAAACTACAGACATGTAAAACACATTCAGTACAGCAACATTAGAAAAGAGAGTAAATAAAGAAAATTAAAACTATTTGTAATCCTGTCACCCAGATGCAACCAGTGTTAGTATCTTTATACCACTGAGCTTTCAGGGATTTTTCTGAAATAATATGTGTACACGCATATTACTTCTCTCACAGAATATAGGATCACACTACATATTGTCACCTATATTTTCACATAACATGAAGATTTCTTCATGCCAAGAAATGCATTTCTACTACATTTTTCTTGAGGGCTCCACTGTATACTATCCTCTATTTGTACAACATTTATTTAACAAATCCTCTAGGACATTTGTGGTATATTTCTCCAATTGTCCTTCTTGGTACACTGTTTGCTAGGCATATGCTGGGTCTGCTCACCTTCCTTGCCTTCTTAAGAATGCAGGAGAATAAGCTGCCCTGAATAATTCTGATAAAAGCCTCTGTCTGCTGGCAAGCAGAATGCTACCTACCTTGAGGAGTGAATCAGAATTCAAATTTCCTGGCCCTTAAAAGAAAAGCATAAACTCAATCCCAGGGCTGAAAGAAATTAGGCCTGGCCTAAAGCCACCTAGATGTCAGCGAGCTGAAATGTGGCCCGGCCCCTGGGCCTCCTGCTGTCAGCTGCAGCATCACTGCGGCGATAACAAGTACAGCCGCGCTGAAGACGGCTGAGCACTGACCTCTGTTAGCTGACTCTCGCCCGTGTAGTGCAGGCTGGCCCTGTTGGAGACCCCGTGCAAGTGGTCCAGGGTGTGCATGCTCGTGGGCAGATTGCCGTTGCAAAGTGGCTCCATCGCCGGCTGCTGTATTGGAGTGGCAAAGTCGATGTGTTCTGTGATGCTGGAAAATGGAGATTGCCATGTTAGCCATGGAAAACCTGAGTGCGTGGGGAGCAACAGCATTAATAATCAGCTGATCGTAACTTCGCAATGTTACCAGGACTGCCTGGAACCACAGACTCACAGACTGAAGAGACCGCGGGGGTGATCTAGTCTGCTCTCTCATTTTATAGGTGCAAGAATCCAGTGCCTGGCGATAACTGCTTGTTGAATGCATGAGCAGAGATTGTACCCCTGGTCAAAGGAGCAGCGCTGGAATCGGAGTCCTGAACTCAGTGATTTCCCAGTCCACTCAAGCTGCCTCCTTTTATGCACCATGGGATCTGGTGTGGCCCCTGCCATTGGCCACTTTTTCTCACTGAGGAAGTTTTCAACCTGGTAGGTTTTAGTCTAGGGTTTCTTTTTTTAGGGAAAAATTCCTTTTTCAGTGATAAATACCCACAAGTGGTTCCTATCTTTTATTTTCCCTTTATGCACAGAAGCCCATCCCACAGAAAAAGTGACTCAAAGTTTAGATAGTACATTTTAAACAGATGCAGCTGTTCAATGTATCTATGCATAAGATGTAATTCCCTTTTGTAGTCCCCAAGTGGTCATTTTCCTGCTGTCTGCAGGCTAAATGTCATACACTATCATATATGCTGAAATGGCAAACTGGCATGGCCAAATTTTATTTCTAGCTATTTAAAGCTTTCATATATATTAGGCAAACATTCATTATTTATTCAGAGCCTACTACATGTCACACACCAGAGCTATAATAATTAATAAGACATAGCCAATCCCTGCTGTTATGGTGCTCACGGTCTTGTGAGTGGCTCAGTTATTACAGATGTTATAAAAGACAAAAACAAGGTACAACGTCAGTACACTACGGGGAGGTATAGATTTCCCCTCTGCTGATAGAGGAAGGAGGTGGTTAGTGAAGGATTCCCTGAGGAAGTATGACTTAAGTCAAGACCAGAGTGTGAATGAACCAGGTGGGAAGAAGGTGGCAAGAACATCACTGCACGCAAAGGAACACCAGGTGTGAAGGCCCCAACAGGAGGGAGGGTGGCGAGGATGGAAAGACACGTGGCAGCAGATCACAAAGGGCTTTGTGGACTACCGTAAAGAGCAATACAAAGTTGTTAGAGCATTTTAAGAACTATTTGACTTGTATTTGAGGAAGGAGTCTGAGTGTTGCAGGGAGAAGGGGCAGAATAGAGTCGAGAGTGAATAAAGCACGCGGCCCAGCTAGGCGCCTACTGAGTAAAGTAAAGCGGAGATGATGGCGATCTGGTTTAAGGGGGCAGCAATGGAGACGGAGAAAAGCCGAGGGCTTCGAAAAACACTCGGAGGGTGGAAGTAGTAAGAATGGGTAACAGACCAGATCTGAGGGTTAAGGGAAAGGGATCGCTCAGGGCGACTCCCAGATTTCCAGCCTAAGCACTGCTGGAGCGATCTACTAAGGGTAAGGAACAGAAAACACACAGAACAATGATTTTTTGGAAGGCGAGTGGACAAGAAAATGATGAGTTTGGTTTTCCTGAGGTAGAGGTGTCTCAGAGGTATCTAGGCAGAGATGCCAAGTAGGTAATTGGACAGATGGGTTGAGGAATTTGAAGAAAAATCTGATCTGGAGATTCAACTTCGAGAGCTGTCAATATATTGGTGGCGAGAGAAGTTCTGGGAGTACATCAATCTGATTAGGAGTGATTCTAAGAAAAGAAGGCTTAGAGGTAAATCTTGGGGAACGCCAGCACTTAAAGGGTAGAAAAGGAGCCAGCAGAAGAGAATGACTATCCAAGGAAGGAAAAAGCAGTTACTGGAGGGGCAACCTGGCTCAGCCTGTGTCTTGGTAGGTGTTTGTAAATCTAGATACGCTCTGGCTCCCTTTTTAAGTACACAATGTCAGAAACACAGGTTTTTCTATAAAAAGGGATCCAGTCTTTAACTCAAACTAAGTAAGTTACACACTTCTGGAGACCTTACAAAGTGTGGGGGAAGGCACTAAGAAGGGAGGGCGCGTTCGCTGTTTCAGTACAATGGGCTGCATCCACCTATGGCGTGTGGTCAGCAATGGTCATCCTCAGAACCACCAAGCCTAAAAAGGACAACTCCTCTAACAGCCGCTGACAAAGAAGGGCATCTCTGAAGTCAATGGAGGCCCAACAGGTTCGCTGGTACATAAATGCCATGAAGGAGGGAGGGCTTTAAGATACTCACTCAATGTTTTTTGAAGAAACTGCAAGCCAGGTACTCACGATGGCAGTCAGCTCTACCCAGCGGAGTTTGAGGCACTCGTCTGGGCTGGGCCATCCCAGACTCTGGTAGTCACGCTTTTTTCCTAGAAGGAAAGTATGCCATCAATGGACACGACTGCAAAGGAACAGAACCCACAGTGTCTTACTTCACCCAGGCTGGTGTGTTTGGAGGTGCCAGTCATTCTTCTAGTCTTTAGCATTTTTACCATCTAGAGAATTAGAATCTTGTCATTCACAGCAAAGGGAATAAGATTATCTGAGTAAAGTCTCGGGCCCAAAGACAGATGATGAAGTAAAAATAAATGAGTCCGTTGGATTTAAGACTGATCAACATAAGATAAGAGCTAGGATATTCTTCAATGTTAACATCTCACCAGGTTTCATTTTCATCCCTCTACATTTTGATTTTATAAAGACAGCTCCAACTTAGGGGGAGCATATATGGCTAAAGCGAGGTTTCCCATCCTGGCAGTACTGATGGTGGGCTGGAGGGTGCTTTGTTGTGGGGGCTGTCCTGTGCACTGGAGGATGTCTAACAGCAACCCTGGCTTCTACCCTATAGAACTAGTAGCACCCTCCCCCCTACCCCCCGAGATGGGACAACCAAAATGTGCCCTGGGAAGATAAAATCACTCCTGGTAGAGAAGCACTGTTATAGAGAAAAGCAGCAGATGGGGAATAATGGTGATAATGAAACGTTATCATTTATTTCCAGAGCACTTTCTGTGTGTTCAGGTCCCGTGCTAAGTGCTTTACATCCACAGCTCATTTCTCAGACGGGAAAATGGAGGCACAGAGAGATCAAGTGACTTGCCCAAGGTCACCTGGCTAATGGATGGCAGAGCTAGGATCCAAATCCAGGTCGGTCTAACATGTATGCTTCCAATTATCATGCTATTTAAAGCTATACTGGGCTTTTAAGGCTCTGTTAATTGACACCCTTCACAGGTACTACCTTTTGTGTGTAGGCCCTTTACTTAGATTGAGTCCCCAACTAAGTCTTGTCTGGGAAGGGGGTTTTCCAGAGGACTTACAATAGAATGAATGGACAAGAGGGAGAACTTTGGTTCTGTGTAACTTTTTCTTGTAATGTAGGAATTTGCCAATAACAGAAAACCGTCTGAGGTATAAGCAGGGCTTCAGATTTAAGTAAAACAGAACAGTTTGGAAGAGTTTCAAATGAACCCTGTTTAAATGAATAACTGAAAGAATTAAACTATAGGTTTCAAAATAAAGCTTATTTTTCTATTATGTTTCAGAAAATCACTTGAAAAGCATTTATTGAGCATCTATCATAAGGGACTGGGAACTGTGTTGAGACACTAGGAATACACAGGGGAATAATACGGAAGGGGCCTGCCTCTGAGTTCACAGTCTAGTGAGGAAGGTAAACCTAAACAAATCCCAGGATACGACAGGATGACTGCCAGAGTGAAAGTATAGGACAACTGCACAGAGGTGAGAGCAACTAATTCTGCCTGAAGGTACCAAGGAAGGAAAGGCATGTGGCATCTAAAGTTTAAGGACGAGTGATATTTCAGCACTGCTGAGGTGGCAGGAGGGCATGCCAGGCAGAGGCAACAGCATGTGCAAAGGCAAGGGGTAAAATAAGAGTATGGTTGGTTCAGAAAAATAACAGCATGAAGGATAGAGACAGGCTAGATGCTTGTACACCACACGAGGAAGTTTGGACTTCATTCTATAGGCAATGGGGAGCCTCTAAGCCCACATCTCCCCATCTTGTTCACAGGAATATCCTAATAGACTCTGTTTGTTTGTTTATTTAAGATATTATTTATTGATTTGACAGAGAGACAGCAAGAGAGGGAACACAAACAGGGGGAGTGGCAGAGGGAGAGGGAGAAGCAGGCTTCCCACCGAACAGGGAGCCTGATGCGGGGCTCGATCCCAGGGTCCTGGGATCATGACCTGAGCAGAAGGCAGATGCTTAACGACTGAGCCACCCAGGCGCTCCCTAGAGACTCTGTTAAATGCTTTGCTGAAATCTAGTTACATTGTATTTATGGTCTGGTAGCCCTCTTCAAAAAAGGAAATGAAATTAGTTATGCATTATTAGTTTTACTAGTTCTTAGTAAATCTACAGTGGTCTTCATTGATCTCCACTCTTCCCCATGGCCTCACAAATTATCTGTTTTAGGATTTGCTTTAAAACTTTGTCAGCATTTATCATGAACCTTATCTCCTGGTAGTGAAGAGAATCCAGATTTACTTGAATACCAGGATATTGTACCTCTCTGGCTACTTGTCATCTCTTCCAAGCCTTAGAACTTTTCATGTTAGTGACAGTAAGTAGTTCCCTGATGTCATCAGCCAAGTATACTCAATGCCCTACGTGGGCCCACCCACTTGAATCCATTTAAAACCACTTAAGTGCTTTCCTATCATCTCAACCATACTAAGCTTTAATTTTCACTTTTACAAGAAATTTTTAGTTTTTTGTTTGTAAAAGTAATATAGGCTTATTAGAAAATATTTAGAAAATGGAAAAGCATGTAGAAGAAAATTAAAAATTACCCACATCCCTATCAGCACCCAGAGATGACCACTTACATTTTGGTATATTCTCTTCTATACTTGTTTCTATGTACTTGTTTATTTTAGCTTCTTTCATCAAATCTAAGAGGTCGTAAACATTATTTTATATGGTGTAAGAAAGAAAAACACTGCCAATTATTATTTAAAATATCATCAGCTGTAAGATATATCTCAACTGCAGAGATACGGAAATGTGAACAAGTGTAGTCATAATACAGTATATCTACTACCTTACAAAAATTGAAGTGTTCTCTCTATCTGCTATTTTATTAACCTCTTTGGTTCACTTAATAAATTATAAGCGTCTTGGCTGCACAGTACATGGCATGGATGTTCTGTAATTTATTTAGGCAATTACCAACATTTAGGTGGCTTATAATTTTTTATTATGACAAGTGACCCCGTGATCAGTCTTGCCACTTCTGTCTTTGGCATCTACAAAATGATTTACTTAGGGTAAATTACTGGAAGTAAAATTGTTGGTATATTTTTAAATTTTCTGATATATATGGTCAAACGATCCCAAAATTGATCTCATTAACTCCCTGTATTGCACATTTAAAGACAGTTTGAGAAGCAAAAATGGCATGTCGCTGTTTGTGTTTGCGTATCTTTGATTGCTAGTGAGGCTGAACGTTTCGTCACACGTTCAGTGGCCAAGTACATGTGTATTTGGGGAACTGTCTCTGTACTTGCACACATCTTACTGAAATGCTGTGTTTTTCATACTTATTTGTGGTGTTATTTTATTTTTTTTTTAAAGATTTTATTTATTTGAGAGAGAGAGAAGAGCACACAAACAGGGAGGGACAGGGGGAGTGGGAGAAGCAGACTCCCTGCTGATCGGGGAGTCCGAGGGGGTTGGATCCCAGGACCCTGAGATCATGACCTGAACCGAAGTCAGGTTCTCAACTGACTTAAGCCACCCAGGTGCCCCTGTAGGTATTCTTTAAATGATACTGATATTCTGTGCTTATCACATAGTCTGTAAAAATATAAATATTCTGCAAAAATACTTTCAGTCCTTTGCCTTTCTATTTTATGGTGTTTTCTGATGCCAGAATTATTTTTTTCTTTTTCTCTCTGTCTTAGAAAGTCCTTTTCCATTGGAAAAGCATATAAATATTCATCTAAATTTTCTACTTTTATGATTTCATTACATTTACTATTTAATGGAATTTTCATTTCTATAATGATGTTTTACGTTTTGAACACCTTTTTCCTTGCTACAGAAGACAGACCTAGTAGAAGAAGTGTCGCTTTCTTTCTGTAACCTGTTAACACATGATGTCACTCTTAAACAGTAGAGCTACTGCATGCTGTCAACTCTGGTCACGACAAAATGTCCTTTTTGGTGTCCTTCGTATTTTTCCCAAGTAACAGTTCACTCTGGGATATAGCCAAACTGACCCCATTCTTTATATTTTATTATGTGCCCCTTGCTTTCAGCTTTCAGTATACCAAATTAAATAAGACATATTTTCATGAAGTTAATTTCTGAAGTCTAAGATAGTGAAAATATCCTTAAAAAAAAAAAAAAGATTCTTTATAAAAGAAATTTGATCACCACTATTTCATTGCTAGAAAAGAAAGTCAGCTGGGCCCATGGCAATGGCCCTGAACCTGGAGTCCCAAGATGCACTTCAGGACAACTATGAACCCTAAAAATACATGACAAATTCTGATGTGTATGCATTTTTCCTGGGAATATTAAGTGTTAATATTTATTGAGTCCTGTATGGCCAGTTCACTTAGAGCAGTTTACATGTAGAATTCCTATAGTTCTCACAACCACCCTGTAAGAGAGATGTGATCATATTAAACTAGACTATCGAGAATTAATAGGACTTTAACCTCAAGATGATAAGAATATAAGCCCGATAGGCAATGGTAAAAAAGTCAAGTAATGTCAAAACAAACATTTTATACCAATGACTGTTTTCTCATTCACTAAGCCCCATTACCTTCTCATCTGATCTCCTTCAAGTCACAAACACATCCTTAGTAAGAAATGAGACAGTGATATCTGAAAAAAGAAACTGGCATATTAAACATTCAAATTTACCTTGTGGCCCAGGAGATGCCACCTTTGGGCCAGTGATCTCCAGGTTCGCTTGGTAACGATGTACATTTTCTGCTTGATTCTGTTCTACCTTTTTCCCAGGAGTTTTCTTATGATCTCCTTTGGGTTTCTTTACACGTTTGACCTGGAATGTGATCTAGAAAATGGAGACATGTTGGGGACAAATTAGACCAATTATCAAACCTGTAAAGACTGTAGATATTGGTGTTTTTAAGAGTAACCAGTCCTAATTCTGCAAAGAAGACATCCAAATGGCCAAGAGACACATGAAAAGGTGCTCAACGTCACTCAGCATCAGGGAAATACAAATCAAAACCATAGTGAGATACCACCTCACACCAGTCAGAATGGCTAAAATTAACAAGTCAGAAAATGACAGGTGTTGGTGAGGATGCGGAGAAAGGGGAACCCGCCTACACTGTTGGTGGGAATGCAAGCTAGTGCAGCCACTCTGGAAAACAGTATGGAGGCTCCTCAAAAAGTTGAAAATAGAGCTACCCTACGACCCAGCAATTGCACCACTGGGTATTTACCCCAAAGATACAAATGCAGTGATCCAAAGGGGCATGTGCACCCTAATGTTTATAGCAGCAATAGCCACAATAGCCAAACTATGGAAAGAGCCTAGATGTCCATCAACAGATGAATGGATAAAGAAGATGTGATATAGATATACAATGAAATATTACGCAGCCATCAAAAAACCCAAAATCTTGCCATTTGCAACAACGCGGATGGAACTAAAGGGTATTATGCTAAGCAAAATAAGTTAATCAGAGAGGAATAATTATCATATAATTTCACTGATTTTGAGGAATTTGAGAAATAAGACAGAGGATCATAGGGGAAGGGAGGGAAAAATGAAACCAGACAAAATCAGAGAGGGAGACAAACCTTAAGAGACTCTTGGTCTCAGGAAACAAACTGAGGGTTGCTGGAGCAGAGGCGGGTGGGAGGGATGGGATGGAGAGGTGATGGACATTGGGGAGAGGATATGCTATGGTGAGTGCTGGCAATTGTGTAAGACTGAAGAATCACAGACCTGTCCCCCTGAAACAAACAAACAAAAAATAGTAACCAGTCCTAGGGGCGCCTGGGTGGCTCAGTTGGTTGGTTAACTGTTCGGCAGGATCTCAGGGTTGTGAGATCAAGTTCTGCACTGGGCTTCGCACTGAGCAAAGAACCTGCTTAAGATTCTCTCCATTCCTCTGTCCCTCTCCATCTCCTCCCCACCCCACCCCTGACTTGTGCTCTCTTTCTAAAAAAAAAAAGAGTAACCAGTCTTGTTCTAGAGTTGATTCTCTCTTTCTGTTTAATTCTTACGGGTCTAAATGAAAAATGTTTAGTGAAATGAACAAAATAACCTAGCCTTGAAGGGTGCATAGAGGAAACTGAAAACGAAGATGTCTGAACTGGGCAGTTGCAGACATGCAGGCTGGACAGCCTCCCGCTTCCTCTGCCTCCTGGAAGAGCTAGCAATACAGACAGAAGTAAAGGGAAATGCTTCCTCAGTACAAGGCCCACTCGAGGGCTGACCGGAGAGTGGAGTAAAGTGGTGCCACATTCCCAAGAGAAACATCACACTCTGCGAACTTGGAAGTCCCCACCCCCACCAAGACCTGGGCTACATACAGTTTGGTATGAATGGACTTGGCAAACTCTCACCCATTCTGTGGCTTCATCATCTTCACTTCTGCAGTCTCCGTAGCAAGAGCTTCTGGCCACTCCATCCTGGGGACCCTTCTTCAGCACCCGGATCCCCTGCAAGTCCAGACGCCGCCCTTTCATCTCCAGGGCTCCCCCAAAGCCTTCCAGGGGCCATGCCTGTTGAAATTCGTCCACCAAAGCCAGTATCTCTTCAGACATTTTTGTTTCATCTGAATTCTCCATCTCATCAGAACCATTGCTCTCCTCAACCACTGTACCTGGAATTTGAGTGCCCGCATGTCATTAAAGGTTTCATAGTACTTGAATGACTCCAACCTTGCTGTTTGAGCAGCTTTGGCTTTGCTTAGAGCAAATTCAATAACCACCCATAAAAATGCCACTCATCATCCTCAAAATGCACAATAAAATATCCTCTCTGCTGTGTAGCTTTGTCAAAAACTTGGAGGAGGACAACAATAGCAGCAAGGTGGCAGGCAGGCACTGATTATTAAATCACTAGTGAGCAGGGGGATGGCTATTTTATAGACGTATTATTGAAAAAAAAAACCCGCTTGCTTTAGATATAAGACACAGATGGCAAAGATGAAGTTTATTATGATGTTATTTATTGAATATGTGAGATTCTTAAAGCTTTATTCAAACAGCATATAACATATCGTGGCTGCATGTCCAGGTCATACAGTCTAACTGCCTTACCTGAACGAGGATTTGTTTAATGGGTAATTATCTTAATTCTACATTCAGGCTCCTATTTTCACTAATGACTAGTGTAAAAGAAATAGTGGTGGAGTAGCGTAATGTTTTCCTAAAATGGTTATCAAGACACTATTTGTTATGTTGCTCAAGTTTCTTACGTAAAGACTTCCATGGATGTTTCCCAGTGCAATGGCCTAGAAAAATTCTTTCTCCTGAGAAGTCAGTGCTTCCACTGTTATACATTAAAGGTTACACAACCCTACACGTTCCCCTCTATGCCTAGATAACTAGAACATTTAGGGCAAAAATTTGTCTGAGTTTCTTAATAGAGTGCTTTCCTTTCTTAAAGAAAAAAAAAACTTTATTACTTAACTTTTGCTATTTTGAATTAACGGCTGAATCTTATAGTGTGTGTTCTATGGAAGTCATCTCCAATCTTTCTGGACGTAGATAGGGTACAAAAACAAATAAAATGGAATGCCTCCTTTTGTAATATGCGTCCACTGGAAAACCTGAGAGCTTGGGGTTGATTGCTCAGAAAATGCCAGCCTACATTATCCTAGTTAAGTCATCCCAATAACCTTCAGTTGGTAATTCTGGCTTGTTCAGTGATTTAGAACATGGTACTAAAAGGGCCAAGGTCTGGAATCTCATTTCTGTATCGACCAGACCTATAACCATAGTGAGTAACCCTGCCTTATAAATGCATAGTATTAGTCTCTGAGGAGGTGTGGGGTGAGAAAGATGGCTGACCACCAAGGCTTAATGCAACATAAAGCTTTGATCCCCATTCACAGAGCGTCACTCTTGGCTCTGGTGGCATCTCTATCTTCCATCCCACTTTCTATTCCAGAAAGTGGGAAGGTCTATTGTCAGGCTGGGAGTACCATCAGAAATCTGTTATTCTTTCTTGAAAGAACTATAAGGCTCCTCCAGTTGATAACAAGTGACTTTGAAATGTACTGTTGTCCTTTCAAGTAAGTTTCTTTTAGGTTTTTTGAACCACTCTACTGGATTTTTTTGCTTATTATTATTATTATCATTAGTGAAGTTCTGAGACAAGCATAAAGTAAAATAGGGGTTTGCAAAGGCATTTTCTTTAGAATATTCAGATAAAAATGGTTATTGCCTAAATTATGTGGCAAATAGTATAAATGTAGGGTTGACAAAGAGTTCTAATTTTCAGTTTCTATCTTGTTTACTACCATATCCTGAATGTCCAACATTGTACGTGACACTTAAGAGGCACGGTTGTAGAATGAGTTCATGGAACTAGGGAATAATTTGGTTTGTGAGGTTCTTGAGCATCTGCTGCTCCTGCCGTTGCCTTGTCCTGCTGGCGATTCAAGACTTTATAAACTCTAAGGTTTACCTTGTCATGTGTTAAAGGCAAGCATCATGTCTTTAACATAATATCTGGCATACTATATGATTTACCAATTTCTCAGTAGCTAACTTAGGGAAGATACTTGGACAGGGTTGCTATGGGAACCCCAAAAAGCAACTTAATTAGAAGAACTGTCTGCCGTCTGACTTGTAGCCACAGAGTGTTAAGTATTATGTTATTTTAGCTTCCTGTCCTTCCTTCTGCTATGGCCACCATGGGATTCCCTGCACCTAGTCCTGAGACAGGAAAGGGTTTTTGATAGATTTAGTGGAAGCCAAGAGTATGGGCTTAAAGAAAAGTGGCTTTTGGCCAAAGGTAGACTGTAGGTAACTAATTCCCCAGAGTATAGTTAGAGCTACATATGGATGTGGTGTTTGGAAGCCTTATTTCCATTCAGTAACTAGGACTATTTAGAAAGCATTCTAAATAAATAAAGTTGTTCAGTTGCAAAGAGTTCTGTAAGCCCAATTGCAAAGGTTAATGCTCCCCTACGCCCAGACCATATGGTAAAATATATATCATTACTGAAAAGTTCTTAGAGAAAAGGCCTTTCATTGATGGAAACTGGTATTCCTGGTATTCCAATCAAGAGATTGGAACTTGCTGAAGAATAACAAGGCGAGAGCCATAATGTGGCATATGAAGGCCAGAGTGGTAAATCAGCTGGCATACTCAGAGGTGGAGAAGGAAGACAAAGGACAGAGACCAGTTAGAGAGGTATTTCAACAATCTCTCTATAGAGTTATTTAAAGAGAAGTTGGGTTAGGATGAAGATTGCGAAAGGGGAATTTTGAAAAGGGAGGAGAAAGAGGTATGTGAAGAAATTTCAGTGGACAAAAATAGAATTTGGTGGTTAAATGGATATAATGACAAAGAACAGGGTAAGTTCAAAGATAATTTCAAGATTTCAAAGCCTAATGTGAAACAGGGAATATATGAAATTTTAGAATCTGTGAAAATGAAAACAATGCTATGTACAAAGATTATGGAATTAGGAGAGGGCAATAGGACATAACATGTTGGGATTTCAGACACTTACTCATTAACTCATTTAAGCATTTGTTGCCTGTGTCCAAAAACGTGCCGAGAGCTTGTAATAGAACCACCCATGGAGCTTATGGTCTAGGTTAAAATGGATGGAAGAACATATCTCCAGGCATTGTCTAATTCTGGAAATACAGAATTCAGGTTTGGAGAGGTCTGGACTATAGCAGGATCACAGAAGGTTTTAAATTATACTTGAAGCAAGAAGAGAAAGTAAAATATTAGGATTGCTGTGATTGCTGCTTGTGGGACCAATGGTATAATAGAAACTAAAAATAGATAAACTGAGATCTGTATCTCTATTATTTTATCTTCTTTAACATGTACCATTTTCACACTGGAAAAAGTAGAATAAATATTATGAAGTGAAGAGACTGTGAGCACCCACAGTGAGGCTTAGATGAGTTCATTTTTTTCACTTGGATGAATCCTATCTCAGGGTATTAGGAAAACTTATAGTTGAGTTTGAGCCATGTCAGGTTATCTGTCAAGAATCACAGGGACTAGGTGCGCCTGGGTGGCTCAGTTGGTTAAGCGTCTTACCTTCGACTCAGGTTATGATCTCAGGGTCCTGGGATCAAGGCCCGCATGGGGCTCCCTGCCAGAGGGGAGCCTGCTCTCCTTCTCCCTCTGCCCCTCCCCCTGCTTGTGCTCACACATGCGCTCTCTCTCAAATAAATAAAATCTAAAAAAAAAAATAAAAAAAAAAAGAATCACAGGGACTAGGAGACGTGTTGAGAGACGGAGAGAAGTATATGTTTTCCTCAAAAAGAAAACAACAACAACAACAAAAAAAAAAAAGAAAGAAAAGGAGAAGGGGAGGAGGAAGGAGAAGAAAAAGAAGTCCTGCATAATCTTGCAATGTTCTAGACACACCTGGAGATTCATCGGTAAGTCTGGGCACTGAAGTTTAAGGGATTTTCAAAGCAGAGCACATTGATAGAAACGTGACCAAACCATATTAAAATGAAGGACTGAAGAAACCGAAGTGACCCCATGGAAGGAACAGGAGCTGATATAGTATACACACAAAAAAATCAGGCTTGAAAAATATTTTACTAGAAATATTTTTTCTTCTTTTTTAAAACATTTTATTTTATTTTTTTGACAGAAAGGGAGCAAGAGAGAGTGCGAGTGTGGGGGGAGAGGCAGAGGGAGCCGCAGAGAGTTCCAGGCAGACTCCATGCTGAGTGTGGAGCCCGTTGTGGGGCTCAATCTCACAACTGAGATTGGGGCCCTAAGATCACAACCTGAGCAGCAATCAAGAGTCACACGCTTAACTGACTGAGCCACCCAGGAGCCTGGAAAGATTTTTTTTTTAATTTTAGAAAGATTACTTCAAGATTGGTGAAGGTACTAAGAGCCATAACCAGAGTTGTTCAAGGAAATAAGGACATTTAGTTGAAGGAAGCAAAACCATGGGGGGTAGGGTAGGTAGGAAAAGTGTCATCTTCAAATGTGATATTAATGAGAGACAAAACTGACTTTGTTAGCTTCAGAGGGCAGGACTGGAGATGAGAAATCACATTTTACTTCAATATTAGGGAAGACTTTTAAACGGTCAGAAAATGGAATGAACTACCAAGGGAGACTGAGCTCCCTGGCCTGGAGCAGAAGCCGAAGCCACACAATGACTTATTGAGGACGTTCCTGAGAAGGAGTGGGACACCAGAAGATGAGTAAAAGAAAGTGGCTGTATTGGGTAAGAAACAGTATTAATAATCTTGGAAGAGAAGTTTGTATCAAGAAGAGTTTTAGGAAGCAGAGAATGAAATGAAAGGTGAGTTCTACATTCAAAACAAAGCAGACTGACAGCAAAAAGAGGTAAAGATCACACATTTGAAGAGATGACCAGCAAAAAAAGTCCTTCCTTCAAAATTTGACTCAAAACATCTCCAGAAAGTCTTACATGATTAATACCAACAGGCTTGAGTACTAGAATGTGGTTTCTGAAGGCAAGCAGGGCACATTCTACCTCTGAGGATGATACTACAGAGATATAGCTCCCTCTGGCTCATAAAATAAAAACAATATACTGTGGAATTAGACAAATTTGGTTTCAAACAAAGACTCCATCACCACAGGGCCTTCGGCAATTCTGTTTTGAGTTCTAGTATTTTCTTTAAAAGGCAGTGATCTGGTTTGAACTCAAGCAGACTTCCTTAAGATTCCATGAGTGAACAATGGCATAATATTTAAAGCCAGTAATTGCAAAGCACAAAAGGCTTAAATGAAATCACTCAGACTAAGGTAGGTAAGGAAATTCACTTCTGACAAAAAAACAACACATCATCAATTTTCATTTGCACCAATGATGTTTTAGCTGGGTCAGTATAGCAAGAGAAAACTGGGGCTTTCAAGAAGATAACCCAGAAAAGCAAGCAGGAAATCTTTCCTCTAACGACTCTTGTGCAAATATCAGTGTTCCCTTTAACTGAACAGATGTTTATTGAGCAGATACTGTGTGTATGTACTTGTGAAGACTTTGGCTCACAAGCAGCCTCTAAGTCTGGAATCAGTGGAGTCACGCCTATGTGTGCAGAAGTGAACACTGACTGCACTCCAACTGTGTACCGGGCTCTAAAAGAAATGTTCCATTTAAATACTAATCACTTGAGGCATTTTGTTTGTTTGTTTTTAAATTAATGAGGTAAGGGAAGCTCAGAAAGAATAAGTAACTTGCCCAAGATTTAACAACTAGTTGGTGTTGGTACAAGGACATGGTAGCAGAATCTCTGACTACAAAGCCTATGTTCTTCCTTCCACATCTAAGGTTTACTGGGGAGGAATTTTGTACTAGATGATGAGGTATTAAAGCAGTGGTTTTCAAATGTTAATCAGTGACACAATATGTACCAGTCTTTAGCAAAATGAAAAACATTAAAAGGATATATATATAAAATTATAACACACACACACACACAAATTTTTGGAGTAAGGTTGCCGACTGTCCATTTTTGAAAAAGACTTGACCTTTATTGTGAGATTGTCTTTGTACTTTTTGACATTCAAATTTTCTTTGCTTTTACAAAATAATGGTAACAGCAGATGCTAGTTTTTAAAACTTTAAAAATGACCTTACCAATTAAAAAATAAAGTTCTAGTCCATCAACCCTCCTATTTCTGAGACCCAGAGCCAAAGGGCACAATGCATGGGATCAGAAGACCTGAGGATGAGTTTCAGGGCAAGGGACCTAACTTCTCTGAGTCTCAATTTTCTCATCTATAAGATGGGCTTGATAATAGTATCTATAATATCTATTTCACACAGTTAACACATAATTCATAAGTTTATAAATTACATATAAGTGCTACTGAAGTGAGCATATGTTTGTAAATTGTAAAGTATCATAGAAAGGTAGTCATTATCATAAGTTTATGGTTACTGGAAAGGACTTAACTATTTGCATTTCTTTAAATTTTCCTCTAAAAATAGAATTTTCAAAAATTCTTTAATGTCTATATTTGGCTTTTATTATAACACACTATTTACATTTAAAAAAAATAGAGTTTTTCTCAACCTGATAATCATACCACAGGAAGCCTGCTGGTATGAATATACTAACATATCACGAGTGTAGTTCCTGTGGACTTGTTTGTATCTAGGGAAAAGAAGAAGGTGCTCCCAGAATTCAGACATATGGCAAAGAAAAGTTAGTACCTGAGAGTGAAACTATTAAGAGTCATCATTATACTATGGATTGAATTAGCAATCTATAAAGGAATCCACCCTAAGAGACAGTCTGCATGATGCTGAAGGGACCTGGAAAAGCTCCCATCTCAGCCAGGGCAACCATATTGCCTTTCCGGTATAGGGATGGGATGGAACTCCATGGGGAAGGTGGGACTAAAGAAACTTAACTTAGTCACTAGGTTATAATCTATCTCAAACAATGATATACTATTTGGAAAATGAGACAAACAGTAAGATTCTGGCTGGGTTTTATTCTGAATTGTCTGAAGAAAAAAAGAGTCTAATTTGGTAGTCATAAGTATTCTGGTCATTAGGGAGCTGTATTATATTGGAATAGGAACAGTCTGTATAAACTGAATAAAACACCCCTTATCGTTGCTCAGTTTCATTTGTGGTGATTCTGAGTTCATCAAGCAACCTCATCATGTCCATTTGGTTGTGTGGGTACCTGACACCAGGTAGAGACAAGAGGCTGCCAGGCACTAGAGAGGGGTAGCTCCCTCGTAAATGAATAAACTGCCTATCCAGTTTAAGATTCCATCTCTTTTGAAATAGTAAATGGAAATTAGTTTCCTTAAAGCCCGATGATTTCTGACAGAACTTATGAAACTAATTTCCTAAACCTGCAAAGGTGAAGGTCATAACTTCCCCTTTGAGGCCTAGCTTGATTCTCTTAGACATCATTTTTCAATATACAATACCACTTAGAAGGACACACAGAGTTTGTAATTGCTAAATATGCTAATCCAATCCACACAGGAAGGCAAATGCCACATTTCATTACTTTAACAAATATTTACTGTACACAGAAATAAAGTTATATATATAAGAAGTTCACAGTCTGATGGGAAATAAGACACATAAGCATTCACATTGTATGAAATGTGCCTTGACAAAAAGTGGGAACAAGACAGCGTATGGAGCAACTAAATGCCTGGAGACCTTTGTGAATGCTTCATAGAGGAGGTGACATTTACACTGGATCTTGGAGATCCGTAAGAATCGTCCACATACAGCAAAAAGTACGCAGGGGCCATTCCTGGCCTGTGCAGACATGGAAGCTCAAACAGCATGGCATGTGAGGGAAATGATGCAAGGTTTATACATCCTGCTATGTAGTGTACCCGTAGGTGGTACACTTGGAGACAAAACTAAGGGCCAAACTGCCACGTTTCCTATACTATGGTATCTGGACTCTTCCTATAGGTAACAGAGAGCCATTGAAAATTTTAAACATAGGCAACTTACCTGATCAGATCTGATTTTAGAAACAACTCGTCAGACACAAAATATATTGGTAATAGGGGTTGCTTCTGCTTTTAAAATTCTGTACCTATTACATGTATTATCTCTCTCCTCCAAACACATACATACACACACACACACACACACACACACACACACACTCTCTCTCTCTCTCTCTCTCTCCATATACACACGGAAGTAAAGGACTAGATATTGGGAATTCAATTATGAAGCTACTACAATCGCCCAAGCGGAAATGAAGAAAGTCCAAATTCAGGCAGTGGCAGAAGGAATAGATGAGATGAACAGATGCAACAGGTCTTGGATACAGTGGTAACTGGGTGAGTTGTGATGCCATTAACCAACAGCAGGGATATAGGCATTAGAAGCGTTCAAGTAATAGGGTGAAAATCAGGACAAGTTCGATTCTGGATATGTGAAATCTGAAGTGCCTATGGCACATCGAGATAGAGACCACTAAAAAAGTGGAAATAAGATCTAGGGTTGTAGAGAATCTCCTAGCTGAAAAGAGAGATTTGGAGTCACTATCATACTCAAAAGTATTTGAGACACCAAGAGATAACACAAAGAGGGTTAAGAAGAGGGATAAGAAAAAAAGACCAAGGTTAAGATCCTGGGTAACCCAACAAATAAGGGGCAAAGTAAAGAATAAGTGAAAGAAATGGAAAAAGATGTCCTGAGGACAGGAAGAGAGCCAAGAGCAAGTGATACCCCAGAAGCCAAGAGGAGAAGGAAGTGAGTTTCAAGGAGCGGAGAGTTGTGCATAGATTCAAATGCAGCAAAGTGGTTAAGAAGGATGAGTACTACAAAGTCATTCATTTTGGCAATTATGCATTGACTGATAATGTCAAGAACTGTTCAGTACAGCATAGCTCAAAATGTGGTCATGGAATGGAACTTTAGGAGAGGGCCTGGTAGGTACGTCTATTATTCCAAATCTTTAATTATTGGGTTAGTGTAAATATAAGTTATCTTGCTCTTTTTCAATGACTTGCTCAGTAGACTACTGATATTAAGAAGAAAGACTTGTACATAAATGAATCAAGTCTGTCCTAGCAAAATAAGACAGGGAGGCGAAAGAAAAAAGAAAGAAGTGTGAAGAGCGTTTTCACGTGCTAGCCTGTCTTCCACCTCACACCTGCAGGTCACCCTTGCGATTCTACAAATATAATGAGTGGCTGTTAAAGAAGGAAACTATTTGGAGTAAAGAAAAGCCTCAACTCAAAGCTTGGGAGTTGATTTTACCCCAGAAGCACAGCTCAGGTCAAATCAACTTACTTTCAAGTCTAAGGGCATCTGAGTCCCTCCCTGAATTCTCAACAGAGAGTAGAGGCTCCTCCTCTGTTCCTGTCTCAGAGGGCTCTTCTTCAGCAGCATCCAGTGACTGTGGGTTGTCAAAATATTTCTGTTTGTCATGGCTGTTGTCCAGGGTTTTCTCATGACAATTACCTCAATGACAAGAGACACAGAGACAGCATATTAGAAACATCTCTCTTAGGTAGTCCCAAGGTTTAAGGTCTTCAAGCAGCAGGAAGAGCAAAAAGATGACGGTGTCAGTGTCAGTTTTTCTCCAGCAGGACACACAAAAATCAGTAAGCTGGAGCACCTCGAGCCAGATCTTTATTGTGACTCAAGATTTTGCACTGTAGTTCAAGTTTCACCTGCTAGGCCAGCATAAGAACCAAGTGTTTGGGGGAAAATTATGATAACAAAGATCAATTCCCAAGATCTCATTGCATTTATAATGAAGGACTGTGAACTATTTCTTTGAAAGTCAGAAACATCACAAAAAAGTACTTTTCCCTCTACTTGCCTTTCAAAGGTGAGAAATGACCGATTAGTACCCGAATAAGTCTAGAGATAAACGAACTACAGCAGAGAGATATAATATCCATTCTCAAATCACAGATTAAAATGAAAGATATATCAAAAGGCAAAGGATTATAAGTTAAAAACCAAGGACTTAAAGACGGATGGTGATGGCTGAGAATCCATGTTTAAGACTGCAAAATCACAAAGATATGGATTGTTCTTTTGGAAAACAAATTCTGCTCACGCGAAGATTTACTTTAGTGTAAAATTCACATCTGGGATGTAATCACTGCACTCTGTTACTTTCTGGTATGTATAGGGAGCCTAACCTCTTACTACAGTTTTGCCAGTGAGCTGAAGAGCTTTGACCCTTTTAGGGGTTGTGTGTTTATAAAGGTAAAGAGACACTACCCTGCTCCACGTGATGACCACTCCGAGTAGGGGAATGTGTTACTAGGCTGGTGTGATGTGGTCTGATGTGGCAGTGATCTGTCCAGCTGAGCAGGACTCCTCTTCCCCTCTTATATTTGATGTGCACTGCCTCTAAAGATGTGTGTTCGGTGGAAGCCTACACCTTTCCTCTCACAGGACAATTCTTCTGGTAAGAGTAACTTCCCTCCTTTACCAGAACATTCCAACATGCTCTACAGGTTTATTTTTAATAGAAAATTGTCCCAAAGAGATGTATGTACCCAATTAAGCTCTCTCTGCAGCAATGGAAGTACAAGAAGTCTCTTTCGAGATTTGAAGATTCCCTTTTAGATTCCATAATTGAGGAAAGCACTTCTAATGCCATTTCTGTTATTGTGTCAAGAAAACATAATGGACTCAAAACCTTTCCCAACTTACAGAGTTTGGAGGAAGGGGACTGCATGCTCAAGGAGTCACTTTTATTTTCCAGTTCTACACTCTCACACATCTGAGGCTACCATATTTAATAAGGTTACGTCAGAAACCGAATTTTTTGTTTCAGAGGAGCTTTAGCTCTCAAGAAGCTCACAAGCAACTTGGGAAGACAGTAAATATAAGACAACAAACAATAATGAGGTAGCATACCGTGCAAACTAGGTGCTTCAGAGAATAGGCTCTGAGCAGGTAAACCTTAAATTTTGAGGAAAGGTAGCACAGGACTTAACAACACGGAACTACAAGGAAGGGAGCTAGTATCTGCTGAGTGCTTTGTATTTTTTCTTCTACTTAACCCTCAAAAATGCCTTGTGAAATAATGATTTTCATTTTATAGATAAGGAAACTGTGAGTTAAATTAAGTAACTTGCCTAAGGTAAGATAGTAAGTAAGTGGTAGATCTGAGATTTCAATCAGTTCTATCCTACTAGAAAGCCTCTTGGCTTTCCACCAGTCAGTGCCGCCTCTAGCAGAAATGGGAAAGTGGCGCTGTAGGCAGGAAGGAATTAATGTGTTGAGCAAAGCAACAGGCATAGTTCTCATCTGTGTTTGGGAGACGATGAGAACCACAGTTTGAGAGATGGAAGGCTGTGTGGTGGGTGTATGTGTGCACCCATCGAAGGCTGACAGGAAAGATGCCATGATCAATGACAGTCACTGTCTTTCTCCAAATTCTTCTGTGGGAGAACAGAGGTAGAAGATCGGTTTCCGCTTCTGTCTTTACCATCTAGTATGGGCAGGTAAGTATGGGGAAGCTAAAAAGAAGAGCATTAAAATAGCAGTGACAACAAACAATTGTACACACCCAACTGACTAAAATTTACACGAAGGACATCACATTTCCTAGCGACAACTCTTAACTGGGATATAAATAAGCATGACTATTAAAGACACAGAGAAAATAATGATAATGATGTTGATGATTTTCAAACATACGTTAATTCCCAATGACTATTCTCTGCTTTCAGCTTTGGTGAGTTTGCCTCTAAAGCATTTTGCACCTGGACACAGGTTGAGTGAAACAATGTTACAAAAGCAAAGGACAAACCTTTAACACTGGGACCCAGTAAAACTCTTGTGTTTTCTGCAATTGACTTCCTCCTCCAACCTCTGCCTCTCAGATTTTTCTCTCCCACTCTCTTCCCATTATGAAAATTTAATTGGTTTCATCTTTTTAAATGTCTGCAATATTTAAAAATGCCTCATAGGTAATTTATAAGATATGATGTGCATAAGATCCTGAAGCTAAAATTAGTCCTCCTGCATGACCTCAAACCCAGATGCCTTCTTGAAGGAAGCCTTGTGCATTCTAAGAATGTCTTGTCCTCCAACTCAGGAAATTAGGGCCAACATCTCCAAGAGAGAGGGCAGTACAGGGGATTAAGGAGAACGGAGAATAAAAAGGAATAAGAAGTTTACATTATAATATTTGTTGCAAGTAGGCAGAATCATAATGATCAAGTAAAAGCTACATGCTTTAAGGATTCACTTTCATTTTCATTAACAAGTTAGAACTGTTAATATTAATTTTCTTAGGCTGACAGTTAAAGACAGATTGGTTCAGGGTTTTGTTGTGATTTACATAATTACCTAGGCTAATAAGTCGAATTGCCTATTTTTTAAATTGTTCCTTCTGGTTGTCTGAAGGAGAACTGAAACACTTCAGAAAGAAGTAAAGTTTCTATTCTTTGGGCTACAGTATAGGTCTACTCTAGCTCAAAGGGGAACTAAAAAAAGTTGCCTACATGGAAAAAATGTCACTTGTCTTCGCAGCAGAGGTGGAGATGATGTCCTCATTAAAGAAACACAGGAAAATGTTGGAGAAAGAAAAATGGAAAGATACCCAAAAAGTAACAAGTCATCTTCCATGCATATGACTACTATTTTTTGCTGATGCAGAAATGAGGAGATTTTGTGTCTTAGACTAACCTTGAGAGGTACAATTTCTTTCTATCTTTTTTTTTAAGGAACTACATGATTTAAATGAAATGCTTTAGATAACAAGGTCCCAAGTGAAAATGGAAACACTTCTCTGTGCTTAATGCTCTATACTTGGTTGCAAAGCATTTAGCATCTAATTCAAATCCTGACAGTTTGGTTTTTCTTGGAAGTAGGTGACTACACAGCAATACCAACTAAGCATAAAACTCCAGGTAGAGTATTTCTGATTCTGGAATTGCTATGAGATCTTAGACATATCAACATCCTGTTCTGTGGCTAGAGTATCACCTGCATAAACTGAATTATTAATATTAACCTATCCTACAAGGGTGTTCTGGAAAACAACTAAATAATATATCGTGTCGAAGCATTAAGTCTCCTAAGGCAAAGGCATAATTTATCCTGTGGCTAAACAGGTTTTCAGACTAAGGCTGAAAGGAGGCTAAGGAAATTTACTTACTAAGGCTAAGGCAATCTCCTATTTTCTCATAATTCTGTTTACAGAGGTCCCAGAAGAATACTTATTTTCTAGAATTGGGTAACCACTTACTATTTAAAAAGAATGCTTACCTTCTGAATCTTTTAAGTTGGCAAGACATTCCTGGCTGGGTACTTTGGGATCCTTTAGGATTAGTTATAACAAAGAAAAGCCACAAATAAATTGAGAGGCATCAGAGCTTTGAAAGAGCCAAGTAACTAGAGCTAGTCAAGAAGAACTAATAAAGGCTCATGTAGTTCTGTTAGCCTTAGAGCGTAGTGCCTAAGAGCTCAGATGAGCCAGCCTACACGAATTCCAATCCTGTTTCTACTACTTTCAAGCTGTATACAGCAGGGCAAGTTACTTTTACTTTTTGTGTATCAGTTTCTTCATCTGCAAATTGAGCTTCATGGTAGTGTCCACTTCACAGAGTTGCTAAGATTCAATTTAAGAAGTGAGACCATGGCCTAGCACATTGTGAGTTATTACTATTGTCTCTCTGAAAAGTTGCAAAGGAATAAATTATCCCAACGTCATCTCTTTCACCAAGACCTTCGAGCTACAGCCTAACTCAATCTCTGGAATGAGCAACTGGCTCTAGAAGTCATCAGGGGATCTGCCTCACTTCAATGCCAATGTATGTGCGTGTGTGCATGTGTGTCCGTGTGTGTGTGTGTGTAAGAGATGATGAAGGCCGTACAGAGTTCGCTTCTACTGGGCTTTTAGAAGGAAACAGCAACTAATTCAGATTCAACTGCTTGGCGTATCTGAATCCTAAAATATTTAGCACATTTAGAAATTTGCCTCAGTCTGCTCTGTGCTCTCTAAATTCACCGCCTTACAATATGAAAACAGACCACAGATCTTCTGTTCAGTTAAATCAACACTTACCTCTCTGCACCCCACAATGCATGTTATGTTGTGACATATTAAAGGTTTACTCCAGTCTTCTTCCAAATTTTTCTTGCTTGAACATACTTTCCCCCCATACCACAAAAAAGTGTAATACTCCTATGCTTCCTATTATATAATGATTTTTTTGAAGGCATAAATAACAAACTGATTTATAATAGGAACTAGAATTTGAATTTTATGTTGCTGAAGGCAAAGTAACAGATGTTAGAAAAATGGCCTTTGTGAACTGTGGAATATTCTAAAGATATTCTTACTATCCCTGTTCTAACAGGGTTATATTATATATATATGTATATATATAATTATAAAGAAGTCTCCTTTCTTATGCCTATAAGAAAAGTTACCTTACAGGAGGCATTCTGGTACATTCAACTAAATATAAGGTACCTGGGTGTAAAATACAGGTAATACTGTCCCCTTAATAGACATGAGTGTTTTACAGTATCTCTTTCTCCTTATTGTTCTACTCAACTGAACTCAAATTATGCAGCTATCTAACCTTTTTTTCTATATATAGGTAACACCGTGAATGTTTTATTATAACTTTAGATAACTCAAAGCTTTGTGCTATTTCCCTAGTAAGATAATCTTGTAGAAAAGGTAGTAAAATAAATCATAAAGTGAACAGAAGTCTATCTTTCAGTTGCTCACCATGCTACGCAAAATTACTTTAAAATATTAGCAGGAAATGTTAACTGTCAGTGATAGGTGGGGCTTGGTACCACACAAAGTAATAAGCCTATTTGATGAAGGAAGAAACCTTCTGGTGAACAATTATCTTTATGATTTCCACCTCCAGAGGTTGCGACAGAGGTCCTGTAGACCTGGTTCCTAGAAGGACATTCCACGGTATGAATTCAAATCCGGACTCAGCTGCAGCCTTTCTGTACACACTTGGAGCAAATCAACTTACTTCTGTGTCTAGGTTCTTTCTCTGAAATGAGAGGACTCCTGGGACACAACAATAGTGAAACCACCAGGAAGAGGGGCACTCAGAGCTCCCTGGGTCTGGGTGAGACCTAGCTTGCTGATGACCATGCCGGAGAAAGCAGTGAGGGCTGTCTCACCTCCTCTGCCCTATGCTGCCCTCTACTTAGGAAAGACAAGAGAAATCATTTCAACACAAGTATTGGCTCCTTAGACTTGTTCTCATTCAGCAATTACTGCCAAATGAAATTCTTTGCAGGAGGTTTAAAGTAATGGCTATGTACTGACTGACCTTAAAAGTGCAATGCCAGATAGAAAACAGACCATATTAAAGACTTGAAATTAGCAACTTCAGAATTACCTACGCTTTCCCTCCTGGTGAGGTGAATGAGTCAGAAGCAAGTTCAAAAAAGAAAAACTAAGGAAAGGCTGTGACCTCAAATACAAGTAAGTGTGTATGTGTGTGGGGGGTGTATGCATGTGCGTGCATGTGTGTGTGTTTTCCTTTTACTACATATTACAGGTCTGAACTCTACGCTGGGGACCACTCGGTCCTCGTATGGGAGGGCAGTCTGCTTTGCCTAGGGATTCAGAGCTGTACTGGTTTCTGTAGACTTCTATTCCCAGCATCCTTTTAGAGGAGAGAAGTGAGAGGTGGGTGTAAATCTGGCCTGCCTTCCTATGTGGCCTTCTCTTAAATGACTGTGGCATCGAGGGCAAAGGCAGCCAGTTGAGACATAGATACCATAACCTGTGGTCTGTGGAAATGACTCCAGTGATGGAATCCAAACTCTCGGCAGCTACTGTTTCCTCTAGAAATGTGAAGTCAGATTCGATCTCTAAACAAGGAAATTTAAACATTCACCAGAAGTTTACTATGAAAGATTTTCCCATGCAGATAGTATACTGAAGAAGAAAGCAAGTTAACTGCCACAGCTGCTAGTAGTAGTCGTCGTCGTAGTCTTAGTAGTAGGCTTAGTCACCGTATTAAATTTAAATCTCTGGGTTAGTTTGGCTGAGGCAAACTTGTTTCAGGCAAATGTGCTGAGTTTCTAAACCCAACAGGTTTTCTTTGAGTTACTGATTTACCCATAAATGATAGTTTTTCCACAAGGGTCAACAAGGACATTTGTTTGTTAACTTTCATCAAAAACAGCGCATACAGGGAGTGAGAGAATGCAACTCCAGGACATGTCAGCTTCTAGTGGACAAGTGAGACAGTATGATTCCTTTTGTCTTCTCCCTCCTATGGTGTGGGAGCCGCAGACTTTAAAAGAAGATCTGTATCTATATATGTATATTGAGTGGGGGTTTGGTGTAAAGCATTCTGGGTAAACGGTGGGTGGACACAAGTTAATTACTCTTTATTACTAGGTATTCTCAGTAGTTCAAACTTGAAATATCACCAGCTACTTTGCCATTTAAGTACATTCTATGTGCTAAACAATAGGGGGAGGAGCGCAGAATGTGTGGTGGGCCAGAGTACGAAAATGAAAAAAAGGACTGGTCCCTGCTCGCAATGAGCTGAAGAAGTCTTGTAGGAGAGTGGTGTCTCATACACAAATAACTGTAATGGCAAGACACAAGAGCTGAAGGAGAGGAACAGGTATAATGATTAGTTACAGATTACTTATAACTAAGGGGTCGGGTAAGGCATATGGCAGAAGTGGGCCTTGAAGGATGGCTAAGATTAGGATTTTTGTAGAGGGGAAGGGCATGATGGAGGGTGAGGAGGAGGAGCTGCAGAAAACATGAGCAAACACATGGATCCAGGAAAATGGGATGTGTGTAGTAAAGAAATCATGCTATCCACAGTATCATCCTCGTATAGTACGGTTACAATTTCCATTGACTTTGCCAGAGGCAGAATGATATTAAAGTTTTTATGTGGTCAGTGAGCTTAAATTCAGCACAACTATTTGAGGCAACCACACACACCTGAGTTGGTTTCACTCAATTCTTAATAGTTAGAATAAGCCTACTAACAGGTGGTAGGGGGAGGGGCTTAGATTTCTTAGCTACCCACAACCTTGGGTGTTTATCATTTGCCTCTCCTTTCTCCTGCTGACGTCGAGGAAAAGAATCTAGCAGGAAAATCAACAGACCTTAACTCTGGTCCTCTTTCTCAAAATACAAATGGAGCCACAGAGATAGCACAGTGGGGAAGGGACCTACCATCAGAACTACCATCACTTACTTGTTGGGCATATCAGGATTGCCTTTTTTGCTATTGCAAGGATATTACGCTAGGTCAAGTCTAATAAAAGCTCAAAGGCTACTTGGTCTTTTTTTATTCCTCAGGGTAAAAGAATGATAAGGATGTATTTAAACGAGAACTCAAAATGCTAGTTATTCCAGAATTGATAAGGACTTGAATCTAGTAATATCTCCTAGGACTCTATGTGAAAACAAAGAGCGTTAGCAATTGTCCTTTTCATTGGTGTGGGTAGTGAGTATGATATTTAAACCAAGGTTGTTATTATTTTTAAAGAGGCCACTTAAGTCCCTCCACCATAGAACATTTTAAGGAGAGCCTTGTGGATTTCAGAAAAAAGTTCCCTAGTTGCCTGACTGCAGACACCACTTCGTGGGTATGGGATTAAGACAAGCACTTTGATTAGAGCATATCTAACTCTCAGTATACATAGCCAATGCACTAAATCAACTAAAAAGCATAGAGAAATAAATTTTTCCTTTTGCTTTATGTCACCAAATGAAAGTCACTGGAGGCATTCACCGCAGCAGCCACTTTGCACATAATAACATGGTTTCTAAGACCTTACTCTTTTTCAATTTTTAACATTTATGCTTTTTAGGCAGTGAGAGAGGTGGTGAGTTGTTTCATTTTTTTGTTCATGTTAGGTTTTTCCCTAGCTGTATTTCACACTGCCAAGGGAAACCTGGCTATGTTATTAGAGGTACGGCAGGAATAGGAACATTTGATCAAAATCTACTACACTATCAACTACCATTGAACTCCAGCTCTTTCTCCTGAAATTTGATATGCTTGTTATTTTTTTTATAATAATCACTTTGGCTATGTGATCTGACTGGGTTATTAATCAATGCCTGATAGCTAAAAAGGTTTAACTGCTTTGAGTTTGGCAAATTTTGAAAGGCAAATTTAGGCTTGTTGTTATAAAAAGCAATTAAATGAGAAGATAAATCCAAAGCTATGAAATTTGATTTAAATTTCTCCTGCATTTTCAAGATCATAACCAAATAAACCTTGGTGACTAAGAAAAAGTAAAAGGTTACTGAAATTTTCTTGGTCAAAGAGCACAGTAGTTTAGTATGAAATACATCTGACTACTAGCCATTACAACACTGGAAGAAAAAGGGGAAAAAACCAAAGCCAGCATTCACGTACACATATATATGCCAGGTCTCCTCAGTCATATGTATTTTAAAACTAACTAATGTTCTTTTGTAGTGATTATCAGGTTTAACTGCTTTATTTGCATCAGGCCATGAAACTGAGTAGAAATCATTTAATGATTAAATTTGTAAAGGGGTTTAAAGACTTAGTGCTAACAGTGTCAAAACTAGGAATTCACTTCAAATGGTTGGTTCACAGTGCACATAAAGAACTTACTGAAGCACAAATCACTTAAAAAAAAGAGCTCATTCCACCGACGTAGAATGGACTTCCTGTGTGTGTGTGTGTGTGTGTGTGCGCACGTGATTTCTGCAATCAGAATAATTTTTTTGAAGGGGAAGAATCATGCAAATGCTTCCTATATGAGATGGCAAAATAACTCTAAAAACATCGGCAACGATGAATGGAAGTTGAAATTTAAAAAGAAAGACAGCAACCAATGAACTTGCCTAACTTATTGAATTAGCTGCCTTCGGTTCTTATCAGGAGACAGATCTACAACTGCAGTAACAAACCATATTAAAAGTATCTTGTTCAATAATTAATAAGGGCTGGGTTAAACAGACCCCATCCTGCTCATTCTTACTATCTTCTTGTAGGTGTACAATCACTTTGTCCATAGTGATCTGGGTGTAGGAAATCACAGAGAGCTCCTGATGTACGATGGAGCCTACAAAGAAAGATATCCAAGTATAACTTCCCAACCCTATCTGTAGATAAGTGATCATAAAATAGGATTAATGATGCCATCCAGTGTGTATCCTCAAACTACACAAAGAGCAGAAAGGAGGCAGAATTGTGTTCTAAACTTAATTTAGTACCCAAAAATATAACTGACTTCCTTTAGGAGACTCAAGATAGTAACCCTAATACTGGTGGAGACCATTTGCACACCTCAAGTGTTAAGCTCTGCAGTTCAGAGATATTATAAACTTATTTTTAGATCGGTGAGTAAAAGTATTCCATAACTGAGTAACAACCTCCACTGACGTCAAGCAGTGCTACGGAAATGTCTATAGTGACAGCTCAGTTGCTACCCTCAGTCTCGGTCCTCCTGGAGCATCACAGACAAGGTTGCGCTGATTCAGTTCCAACAGACCATTGAGAAAGAATAAAGTCACCTGCTCTGTGAACTACATGCTGAGGTCTGGAACACTCTCCTGATAAATGCCCTCTTGCTTCACTGCCCTGGCAAAATTTTCTATTTTATTTCAAACATATAGTTACTTTTTCAATATTTCTAACAGGTGAATTTTAAAAATCTTCCTTAGGTGTATCCTATTATTAACATGTTTCTAAAGAATATTTCTCGGTATCATTAACTACTTCCTTTAAAGTTATTTTAGTCACTGAGTGACGGGCTGAAACATGAGTTATAGTTTAGAAACTATGCCAATAGCTCTAAAAGTAAGAGCTCATTTTAACACTTCTATTATCCTAAGCTTTATTCTTGCTGTTTTAGTGTAGCTATCTCCCCATTTTACAAAAATACTTTTGATAAAATGAAGTCACCAATGACTTTTTAAACTATGAAACCCAGAGCATTTCACACTCTTCATCTGCCAACTAGTGCTGTGATTTTTCCATAGGTACCGGCACGATTGTTTACGTAATGTTTTTCTTTAAACGGATTCACTGTTTAATCTTAGATCATGTTAAAATGAGAAATTAGTATCACTATTCATAAATCACAGGTTTGATGTGCTAGTTATACATTTTTCCGAATGCCCATCAGAATAAACCATAAATACTAAAATTATTAAAAAAAATTTTTAAGGGGCGCCTGGGTGGCTCAGTGGGTTAAAGCCTCTGCCTTCGGCTCAGGTCATGACCTCAGGGTCCTGGGATCGAGCCCTGCATCGGACTCTCTGCTCCGCGAGGAGCCTGCTTCCCCCTCTCTCTCTGCCTGCCTCTCTGCTTACTTGTGATCTCTCTCTCTCTGTCAAATAAATAAATAAAAATCTTTAAAAAAAATTTTTTTTTAAATACCCAAACTATTTTAAAATGTTAACCTAAGTACCACCTGAAAGCGGGTGCGCCTCTAGTGATATCTATACCATACTTGGGGAACCAACATGGAACAGACTACTACTGATTTCTTCTTCCTTCTCAAACCCTCTGCTCTTCTGACCTTCAGGACCTAGCTCCCCCTTGGCTTCCCAATATCCCTCTACTTCTTCACTGGCTCTGCTCCTTAAACGCTAGTATTTTCTAGGATTCCATCCTTGGCCTTCTCACCTTCCACATTCTCTCTAAAGGAGCCAGAGGCATCTCTAAAAGAACATGTCCATCACAGGACTTATCTTCCAGACTTACATCAATGCAGAAATGATTTCTTTTCCAAAGTCTCTCTCTTAATTAATGACATTGACATTGATGCAGTTAACAAAGTTAGAAACTTCTCTGGTCAACTCTCATTCTGAGTCCACTGTTTTCAGTCTTTCCTGTCTCAACATTATCCACACCACCCTCTCCCTCTCTTCACTCTGATCTGACAACTGGCCTCTCATTTCACTGAGAAGGAATCCAAAGTCTACATCTATACCTATATATTGTCCTGACTCCTATCTCAAGACAACCCCTACCCTACGTTTGTGCCTCAGATGCGATGCCCCCATCTATTCAAGAACTTTGCTTCTACAATTAGCTTCTCTCTTTTTTGCATCTTTAATTTCTCCTTCTTTACTAGATCAGTCCTATGCGACATACTGCAAAATTTTCTATTTTTAGAACAAAACCTAAACCAAATTTATCTTTAATCCACATCCCTCTCTAACTTCCGTCTCATTTTCTGCTTCTCATTTTAGCAAAACTCCTTGAAAGAGTTGCTAGCCATCTCCAAAAACCCCCTTCAAAACCCATTTCATAAAAACTTCTAGAAGACTGCCAACAACCTCCATGTTCCTAAACCCAATGGCTTATTCTCTGTTCTCATCCAACTCAACCTCTTAGGATGCATCCGTATGGTGCAATAATAATGATACAACTGATCACTTCTCAAAAACATTTTCTTTATTTCCGGTACAAAATACTTTTCTGATGTTCCTACTGTCTAGCTGGCTGTTCCTTTATTGTTCTTTCTCTTCTCAACCTCCTAATGTTGACTGGAATGCCCTAGTAATGCATTGTTGACCTACTTTCCTTTTTATACTAACCACTGAGGTAACTTTATCCAAGCTCATGATTTAAAACACCACTCCTAAGCCTATGGCTCACAAATTTTCATCTCTAGCCTGGGGCTCTTCCCTGACGATCATGACACTCATATATCTAATTGCCTCCCTAACACTTGCACTGAAACATTTAATAAGCAATGCAAACTTAACATTTACAAAACCAAACTTGTTTTTCTCCCTAAAGCTGCTCCTTCCTCAGACTTTACTATCTCATTAAACAGCACCAATGGTGATTACAAATCTCATTAAACAGCACCAGTTGCTCAGGTCCCAAATTTAGGAGTTACTCATGACCTCTCTTTCCCTCATTTCCCACATTCCCTCTGGTAGTGTCTTGTTGGTTCTATTTTCAAATATGCAACCCAAATACAATGATGGCTTTTCACCTTCTCCCCCTTCCCCTGGCTGGTCCAAGCCAATATTATCTTTCAGGTATATTTTTGCAATGGCATCCTAATTGGTCTTCCTGCTTCTGCCCCTACCCTATCACAATCTATTTTCAATAAAGCGGCTAGAGGAAACTTGCTAATATGTAAATCAGATAATTCTTCTTATCTGCTCAAAGACTTCCAAATCATACATCTTTCTCTTAGAATAAAAGCCCAAATTATTAGAATGGTCTGCAAGGCAATAGAGATATGATTATATCCTCCTCCCATTCATCTCTGTTTTCATCTCTTATAAGCCCACTGCAACCATACAGGCCTTCTTGCTATTCCTCACAAAAGCTTTGCAACAACTATTCTCTCTCGTTCGTATGCTGTGTGTCTGTGTGGCCTAAACTCTTACCTCTTTCAAGTCTTTGCTCAAATGTTACTTTCTCAGTGGAGCCTCTCTGAACAATCCAGTTTGACTCTCACCTGACCTCTCGCTCTATTTTCTCCTTAGCACTATCTTCTAAAGGATGTTAGAAGAATTTTTTTTATTATAATAAAATAAATTTATTATATTTATCATCATCTGCTCTCTGGTTCTCTCTACTGGAATGAAGCTCCATAAGACCTGGAATTTTTTTTCTGTTTGGTTTCCAGTTTCTAGAATAGTGCCTGGCAGACAAGAGGTAATAGTTGGATGAATGAATAACTAAGCAGTTATTCATTCAGTTTCCTTTAGTTAAAAGAAAACATTCTGTTGCTTTAGAAGGTTATAGCCACCATCAAATTTCATTTTTTCTTAAATATTATTTGGCCAGGTCAACAATCTATTATAATAACTGGAGGATAGTTGTGGAAAGATCTTAGGCAGGAGCCATTAGGCTCATTCCTCAAAAGAAAAAAAATTTCAAAAAGTTCACATCAAAAACCAGAATGCATTTAAAAACTAAAACGAGTAATTTTATATTTAATGTCTTTCAGAAGCTGAAGTGTAAAACCACTGGCTATCAGAATTTGACTTACTGTTCTAAGCTCTTATGAAAACCAAAGGTAACCACTTTGTTCATGAAAGCTAAACACTGGGAATCCTAAAAAGATTAAAAAAAAAAAATTCAAGTACAGCCACCAGATCTGTGTACAATCCAAGGCTATGTGGCAATCTAACGACGCAAAATTCAGAGGAGACAAAGGTGACAAGCTACTGTTTCAGGTGTGCCTTTAGGGTTATGACTGCCCTAGTTCAGGTTCACGTTTTATACAGGGATGTATGTATCTCTCTTCAGTGATGACAAAAAAAGTTAGTGATTATACCACCTTCACAAAAAAATGTCTCAAGAATTTGCAAGTATGAATTATTTCAATCATAGAAGTAGAATAGCTTATGACTCGTTGGGAGTAACAGAATCACGCACAGGAACCACACTGGCCTTGGAAGGCAGAGGACTCCGATTTCAATCTCGGCTCTACCACTGAGTGACACTTGACTTGACTCATAATCTTTGCTTCTAAACTCATAAAAAGAGGCCTTTACCTCTTCCCCCTCTACCACACTGATACTTGTCAAAGGATAATTTGTTAACCAAATAGCTATAGCCCTTTTTAGTAAAGAAATACAAAAATCTAAAAACATTAGAGAGTTACATTTGGCTTTGTTGCAGGATATGCTTACATTTTAGGATTTTGAAACCTGTAGTATATTAACCAAAGTTTTAATTCTTCTTATAGAAATAAATGGAGGGAAGGTAACTAGTAGCATATTAAAAATGCTATAAAAACTGGATCTTTAGACTGTACCTTGTTTTTTAAAGCAGACATCTTCATTAATTTTTATGAAGAATGTCATAAAGCAAGTCTTAATTGCAGGCAGCATATCCTGGGTAGTCCACAGGAGGGCAGCAAAATGCAAGATTTCTTTTTCTTAAAAATCTAAACTCCAGGTAAAATTGCTTTAAGCTACAAGTTATAAATCCAAAGAAATTTAGGTTGAAGAACATAGGCTAAAACTATAGGCAAAGAACCAAATTATAAAAGAAGGTATGATTTAGGTAAGTAAAATTATTAGATAAATAAAATTAGGTAAAAGAAATTTTTTTTCTCTAGTGGTGAAAGCTTTCATATTGATATTATTGAAAAACCTGCATAAAATTCTAAGCATATATAGATATTAAAGTCCAAGTCCTACTGTATAACATTTATCCATCATTTTTAAAGATCTGGGTCAATATTTTTAGGTGGGCATGTGTCTTAGTGAATTATGAAAAGACCAGAGAAATCCTGGGTTAGATGCTTAATTATATTCAGCAAATACCAATGCCATTTTCAGTGGCATACCTGTAAGAATCTCATGTAAATGAAGTCTAATAACTATGACCTGACATTGGTCTTATGTTCCCTAACAAAAGAAAAATAATACTGGATGAAAAATACTAAAAATGAAGTAAAATCATACATATCAGAGACAAAATAATAATAAAATAATCTAGATTGCTTAAATAGTAGAAAAATATCTTTGCTAGATATAACTTTTTGATTAGCAAATTAGTGAAGTTGAATGAAAAAGTACTTAGCAAATACTTTGGAGTAAAATCCACTACATGTATTTCTGGACTTCTCGACAGATTCAATATTTAATCATTCCGCTTATATTGTTATTAAAACTTATTTTCCTTTTTTGGTCCTTAGAGAAGATAATCATTACTTCATGACGTCTCATTCTTTCCGACACCTTTATTTTTCCAATTAAAAAGAAAAGTCCTTTTTTTAGTGTTGAGCACTGAAAAGAACTTACTTATACTCGAATGCACTGGAAGTTTACTTAACAGATTTCATTTTACTTTAAAAAGGGGCAAGTATGTTTAGTGAAGAATGGGTTTGTTAAAGTGGCACATTCCATTCTATTTAACTTAAGTTGTAAGATAACAAACCAATAAATGTGGTAAAACAGCATGTATTTCAAAACTGCCACAATAAATGTGTAATCAAAACTCAAAGTGCTAACTTCTCTTTTAGTAGTCAGCTCAAGAGTAGACAATTTAAAAATCAATCTAGTAAGTTTTCTTTCCCAGCATCCTTGAAATTGGGGTGCTGATATAAAACTACCTATAAAAGAGAAGAATTTATTAAAAGCTATTCAAAGGAGAGAGGAGATGATGTCAAGTACTTGCTGTATAAGAACATATACACCTAACACATGAGAGCCAATAAAAGTCTGGAAAAACTGTCAGATAAGTAATTATACATTGACATATTTTTTGGCTATAGAACCTTTACAAGTGGAAACATTTTGTAAGCATAGTGATTGTGTATTTTTAAGTTGAACAAAGTAACTGTGCAAACATTCCAAGAAACATACACTGAAAATCTGTGTGAAAAATCCCATGATTACATATGAAAAGCAATAAAATACTTGCTCATGTTAACACATTGCCTATGCCTACAATTTTAGCATTAAATTCATATTATCCAAGAGATTATATTATGTTATAGCTGCTGTAAAAACAGTTACTAACATGGATCTTTAAAAAAAATAATTTTTTAAAGACTAACAATAATGGTCAGAAAATTATTAAAGAAATGTTTTCTAAGGGCGCCTCGGTGGCTCAGTGGGTTAAAGCCTCTGCCTTCAGCTCAGCTCATGATCTCAGGGTCCTGGGATCGAGCTCCGCATCAGGCTCTCTGCTCAGTGGGGAGCCTGCTTCCCCCTCTCTCTCTGCCTGTCGACCCTGCCTTCTTGTGATCTCTCTCTGTCACATAAATAAAATCTTTAAAAAAAAATGTTTTCTAAGAGTAATTAGCTATTTTTGATCTTGAAGAAAAGCTTATCTGTAAAGCTTTTAAATGGTAGCTTTTCAAACAGACTTTCATGAAAGAATAACTTAGGTTGGGACAGGGTGGGTAAGGGCAGCTGAAATTCTTCTCTAATAAAAATCAACATGAATTCCTTGATTACTATATGGAAAAAGAATCATAAGCCTTGTTGATATCTTGAAAACTTCATACTGTCATAATAAAATTCTCAGACAAGTAGGATAACTTATGAAGCTTATTTCAATATTGCAAAAATGAAAAAGCAAAAGGCAGACAATCATCTGAAGGTACAGAAATGCTAATCATTATTCAGAGGTTTTTCTCTTTTTTTCCTCAATCAGTAAAGCTTAGAGATAAAGGAGATGAAACCGGGTTTTCAAATATGAGAAGTTCAAGTTTCTGGGGAGATACTTGTTGCTTTGAAGTTTCCGCTTTTCAAAGCTGGAACTCAGCAAAGCAACTGTGAATGTACAGGATTCCTGTGGAAACAGTAATGCAAAACACCGTCAAAGAAAAAAATCAATACAGAAATGAATTCAGTATTGTCAATGAAGTTGTAAACTTAGAAAATGCTATAGCATACATTTCCGTCAGGCGGGATCAGTAGTTAGCAGACGGTGGATTCTCTCCTAAAGTAATTAATCGCAACATAAAAGAGGCTAAATTAAAAAAGTTTGTTAAGGGGCGCCTGGATGGCTCAGGGGTTAAGCCTCTGTCTTTGGCTCAGGTCATGATCTCAGGGTCCTGGGATTGAGCCCTACATTGGGCTCTCTGCTCAGCAGGGAGCCTGCTTCCCCCTCTCTCTCTGCCTGCCCCTCTGCCTACGTGTGATCTCTCTCTCTCTGTCATATAAATAAATAAAATCTTAAAAAAAAAAGTTTGTTAATGAGCACTCTCTGAAACAACTAAAAAAAGTATTCCCTCTTCCTAAGTCAAATTATTTTATTGTATTAGATCAAGTAATAATATCTGTGGAATACTTGGACAACTAAATATTAAGATACTACAACTCTGTAGATTTGTTTCAGGTTATTAGTTTCCTGGGCTAGCTGAAATTATGCTCTGGGGAAAAAGTTCAAGACAACTGAATTCCTTCTCTTGACAAGACGGACATAAAATAATAATAAATTTCAAGAAACCGAAATCCTAAGCAAAAGTATGTAAAGTAATATTAACAAAAAGGCTTTTTAGAAGAGGGTCACTACATATATACACAAAACTCTTCCTTCTAATAACAAAGACATCAAGAGCGGCAAGAGAGATGAAAGCAGGTAAAAAATATAAGAGATCCTATTAATAAAAGCAGCTCATTGAAAAAAGTGAAATTCTGTTTACAAGGCTATTGTTAGGTAATCTAGGGAACTTAAGAGACCACAACATATTTTCTGGAATTAAGTAAGAAGATAAAGATTCATAACTTGCACCTTTAAGGTTGAACTATTTTCTATTTATTATGAATTTCTAATGGCTTACTTTTACCCAATACCTATCATGTGATAAGGATCTTATTTAATCCTACCAACAAGTCTATGGGACAGATTTTCCCTTTCATTTTATAGATGAGGACAGAAGTTACCTTACTGGGATTAGAAACACCGTAATGGCAGAGCTAAGGCTCAAACATGAGTCTGCAGGACTCTGCTGCATTGCTCAACTACGCACTGTTGCATTTAACACACTGTCTTAGGCCTTCGGCACTCATGCAAGAACTCCAGATTGTGCTCAGTACTGATTCACAACTGAGCGATGGAGTTATGCTACTAGATTTTTGGTTTCTTCACTAAAAAATTGGGCTCTGATACTTAAAAACGTAAACACTATTTACTACTTACTGCCTGTCATTAAGAATCCTAAGGCAGTCTAGTACAGTGAATGGAAAACCATTTGAGGGATATACTTTTTCCTTAAGTGAAGCAGAAGGACTGACAGTGCTCTGCTTGACTATTACAATCCGATCTGAACGATAACAAAGCACCCACGGTGTATTCTACAACAGCAAGGTTCTGAGGATCCACACATACATAAACCTCACCTCTCCTAACTCAAGCCAAACTTTTTTTATTCTTATAGTGAAAGTTAAACAAGTAAATAAACATAATGGAACCCTTAAGGAGTTCTAACTGATAAATTTACAATAGTTCAGATAGATATTAACTCAAATAATTTTTTACCCAGATGGATACACTTATGCACAAGCATATACATATGTATATATATACTGGTGGCTGTGGGAGAAAGTGGAAGAATGCAAGAAGATACTCCTTAATGTCAGGTGACTACTTTAAAGGTGCAGTCAAGATCTGGATCTTCATTGAAAGGCAAGGGGGTATATTTCAGTGAATGAGGATAGATCTTTAAATCCTATTGCAGGTTGTCTTTATGGACAGAAAATATATCCCTTACCATTAATATCGGTCATCAAGAAACATCGTAGATTTTGGGGAAAGAAAAAAATCTCACATCTATCAATCTCAGCTGAATATACTTTAGTCACCCTTTTTCAACGGGTTCTAGGACAGAATTAAGCAAAATACCCTAAGGCATCTATATAGTAAGTAAGTAATTAATTTCCTTCCGGTGTATCTAGAATTATACTAGTGATGTAAAATCCCTGGGAAAAACAGAGAAAATCATTTTCTGTGTTCTGCTGATCAGAACAGGAACCCTGGTTAAGCTCATTATTTTGCCAGCATTTAACAGCTGCTTACCACTGCAAACAGAAGAGGTGATGTTGTACAGAAAAGGATAAAACTGCATACAGCGTATCAACTTCAAGCTGTTTTCACATTCTGGGCATTTGGTAGTTAATTTCAAAGCCTGTCTAAAGGCCTCGAGTGCCCCACTGATATTCTTCAGAGCAAGGTAAGCATTTCCCAGGCTCAAAAAGGTCAGGGGCTGAAAAAAAAAAAATAGAAAAATGTTAGTGAATTAATATTTCCTGAGAATTACAAACCTTTTATAGTATAGGTCTTTTGGCTTCTTTTAGGTTATCTCATAATAGTTAATGGCTAACTGTCCATTTTATTTACATCGGCCAATTCTACACTGTAAAAAATATGTTTATATTTTACCTTTTTACTAAAATAATAAAGTGTGTAATATACACTAAAGTGTATAGATCAATGAATTTTTATATGTGTATATATATCCCTGTAACCACCTCTCATCTCAAGATATAAAACATTTAGAATGTTTCTAATACCTCAAAGGATTCCCTTGGGCAACCCAACCCAAATCCCAGATGTAACCAGTGTTGTTATGTTCTCTCACCATAAATTAGCTCTGCCTATCCTTAAACTTTATATAAATGTAATCAAACAGCATGTTCCCTTCCATGTATATAAAATCTCTACCCTTTTGTAGATTCTTTTACTCAATACAATATCTAAGGTTTATGAAACTGAATGTTTTTGTGTATCAGTAATTTATTATTTTTTTAAATTAATGTGTAATGTCTACCATGTGCATACATAGTTTGTCGATTCTCCTACTGATAAGCATTTGGACTGTTTCCAGTTTTGGGCTATGATGAATAAAGCTACTACGAACATTCTTGCAACTATCTTTTGATAGATGTATGTGCTCATTTTCCTTGGAGCTATACTCAGCACTGGGTCTTAAGGCAGGCATATATTTAGTTTCATGAGATAAAACCAAATAGTTTTTTTCTTTTTAAGATTTTTATTTATTTATTTGAAACAGAGAGTATGAGTGGGGGTAGGTGCAGAGGGGGAGGGAGAGGGACAAACAGACTCTGAACTGAGCATGGACTCCGAGGTGGGGCTCAATACCACAACCCCGAGATCACAACATGAGCCAAAACCAAGAGTCGGGTGCTTAACTGACTGTGCCACTGAGGCGTCCCACAACCAAAGAGTTTTCTAGGGGTGCCTGGGTGGCTCAGTGGGTTAAGCCTCTGCCTTTGGCTCAGGTCATGATCTCAGGGTCCTGGGATCCAGCCCCGCATCTGGTTTCTGCTCAGCAGGGAGCCTGCTTCCCCCTCTCCCTCTGCCTGCCTCTCTGCCTACTTGTGATCTCTTTCTCTCTGTCAAATAAATAAATAAAATCTTAAAAAAAAAAAAAAAAGTTTTCTAAAGTGGATGTACAAATTTATACTCTTACCAGGAAGTATGAGAATCTATTGACTTAGTACTGTCAGTCTTTTAAATTTAGCTGTTTTAGTGAGATGATGAAGTTGCATCTCAATGTGGTTTCAATTTGTAGTTCCTTGATTAATACTGGTGTTGAATATTTTGTCATGTGCTTATTGGCTATTTGGATATCCTCATTTCTGAAGTGCCTGTTGTTTTCCCCATTAAGAAATACAACAACAGGTTGTCTTTTCCTTATTGATTTGAAGGAGTTCTTTATAATATGTACTAGATATGGGTCCTCTGTTGGAAATATTTATTGCAAATATCTTCTCCCAGTCTGGGGTTTGCCTTTTATTCTCTTACTAGTATCTCTGATAAATAGACATTCTTACTTTTGATGAAGTTCTGTTTACAGATATACACATGGATATGTATGTATAAAATATTTATATATTTACACAAATATATTTTTACAGTTAGTGCTTTTTTAAATCTTTGCCTACTATAACATCATGAAGACCTTCTCTTATTTTTTCATCAAGCTTTATTGTTTCATGTTTCACATTCTGGTACATGATCCACCTCAACTTAATTCTGTGTATGAAGTGAGGGAGGAATCAAGGTTCATTTCTTTATCCATAGGGATATCCAAGTATTCCAGCACTACTTACTGAGAAGCCAACAGGTATCCCCACTTCCCTGAACTACTGGAGTACCTTTGTCATAAATCAAGTGACCATATATACGGGGGGTACTTCTAATTTTTCTATTGTGTTTCATTGATATGTTTAAGTATCCTTGTGTCAATACCATACTGACTTAATTATAGCAAGTCTTGAAATTTAGTAATGTAAGCCTTCCAACTGTTTTTTCTCCCCCTCATCTGCAAATTTTCTGGCTATTCTAGATCCATTTCTGTGTAGATTTTAGAATCAATTTATCCATTTACACATACATATACATGCAATCACCAGGAGTTTAGGATTAAATCTATAAATCAATTCTGGAGAGAACTTACATCTTAACAATACCGAACCTCCAATCCATGAATATAATGTCTCTCCACCTATTTAGGTCTTCTTTGTCTTGGCAATATTTTGCAATCCAGTATAGAAATCTTATATATCTTCCTTTAAATTTATTTCTAGATATCTTTATGCTATTATAAATAGTTTTTGTATTCTATTTTCCAATTATTTGTTGAGACTGTTTTTATAAGCAGAACTAAGTATTCGGTTTAGGTTGTTTTAGTTGAAATACACCTATGCTTGTTAATTTGTATTTACTTGTGTACAAATCATTTTTCTACACTTATTTTATCATTAAAAATATTTTAAAGGGTCTAAGAATGTTTTATTTTTCAAACTGTACAATATATCCCTATGAAAAGCAATACCTAAAAAAAAAAAAAGAAAAAAGAAAAGCAATACCTATGATTTATCCAACTACTTGTTTGTTTGTTTGTTTTTCTTTTAACTACTTGCTTTTGATTCAGGCTGTTATTTTTTTTTAAGATTTTATTTATTTATTTGACAGAGAGAGAGAGAGAGGGACAGCAAGAGAGGGAATACGAGAAGGGGAAGTTGGAGAGGGAGAAGCAAGCTTCCTGCTGAGCAGGGAGCCTGATGCGGGACTCGATCCCAGGACCCTGGGATCATCACCTGAGCCGAAGGCAGACGCTTAACAACTGAGCCACCCAGGCGCCGCTGATTCAGGCTGTTAGGTCATCCACAATATCTCACTATAACCAAGCCAAGGTATACAAAATATTCCATATTACAGAGGCATAATCTAAGTAGCTCTCATATTACATTTAAAATTTTACTTTGTGTTTATACCCAGATGAAAAATTAAATCCCATATTTAGATTTCAAAGTGTCTTTATATTTTCATATAAGGAAACAAAATGTTTATTCCTATGGCGAGAATGATGGTTTTGCAAATATCTTATATTGAGATAAACTCATAAGTATTTTGGAAAAAAAGTAAATTTTCATCATTTCCAGAAAATAACTACTGAGTGTTTACTAGGGTTTTAGATACTGAGGATACGGCCCAAAATAAGAAAGATAAGTCCCTGCCTTTGTAGATGTTTCAGTCAAGTGTCACAAAACCATGGGGATATCACACAAGTATGAGAAGAATGTGATGAAAAAGAGTATAGCTGGGAAGAGACATTAAATAGACCAAAGTGGGGAACAGAGTGCCATTTTAAATAGTGGAGGAAGGGAAAGACCTACTGAGTAGTTAGTATTTTAAAGGATTTCAAGGAGATGAAGCAAGCTATGAAGGATCTTGGTAGAGTGAAGTATTCCAAACAGAGAAAATAGAAGGTGCAAAGGAGCTGAGGTGGGAGCATGCCTAGTATGTTCAAGGAACTGCAGATGTAAATGAGGCTAGAACAGAATGAGCAAAGGAATGATTTCATGGGGATGAGGTCAGAAAAGTAACAAGGTCATGTAGGACCTTCTACACTATTATAAATTCTTGTCTTTTACTATGAGTTATGTGGAGAACCATTGCGGAGATTTGAACAGACAAATGACAACATCTGACTTTTTATAAGGATCTTACTGATTACTGTGAATAGACGATAGGGGGACAAATGCCAAAAGCAGAGAAGTTAGGCAGGAGACTAATGAAATAATTCAGATAAAAGATAATTATTAGATCAAACAGCAGTGGAGATGATGATAAACAGTGCAATTCTGGGTGTATTTTGAAAATATCAGCAAGGTTAGTTAATAGACTGAATTTACCCTGAGAGAGGGAAAAAAGGTGTGAAGGATGGCTCCAGGTTTTTGTCCTGAGCTACTAGCTTTACTGTTTCCTGAAATGGGAAAGACAGAGAAGAAAAGAGTGAAACAGTGTAAAGGAGCTTAGTTTTGCCCTTTCGTTCTAAAGTGTGTTTTAGATATCCACATGGAGATGGTCAAGTAAGCTGCTGGATAAAGGATCTGCAGTTCAGAGCAAACGTGAAAGGTGACTCAAGAGGGAAATGACAGGGTTCTCAAGATGTGGCGCTGGAACAATCGGATGTCTATGAGATATGAACTTTGATGATGAATGAACTTTGATCCCTACTTCGCATTACAAAAAAATTTAACTTGAGATGGATCACAAACCTAAATATAAAACCTAAAACTTCAAATTGTCTAGAAGACAACATAGGAAAATATTTTACTGTATTTGAGTCACCTATTTAAAGACAAGTAATAGATAGCAAAGACAAAATAGAACTAATTGTTTTCAAACTTCTTGTGAGAATACCTTAAATCTAAAAATAAAAATACAAAGAGAAAAGATGGGCAAATTGAAGGGTATTTTTACAAGATAAGACAAAAAGAGAAACTTTTTAATGTATGATGGAGTTAAAGATTTTGTATAGTTTGTATAAAATAAAAAATATCTAAATTCTAACAAAATGAGCAAAATACATAAAAAATTTTACTTTAAAAATATAATTAGAGGAAAAATATATATATAATTAAAGGGATGTCTGGCTGGCTCAGTCTGTGGAGCATATGACGCTATCTCGGAATTGTAGGTTCGAGCCCCACCTTCAGCGTAGAGATTACTTAAAAAAATAAATAAAATCTTTAGAAAAAATTAAAATAAGAAAATAAAAATACAATTAAAGGATAAAGAGATTTATGTTACAACACAGGAGTGGAATTTTTTACAGTAACCTTGTTTTACAAATATTAAGTCAGAGGCAGTGTGACATGGCCAAAGGGTGTGAACGCTGTGGCCAGTCTCCAGAGTTCAAATAAATTCAAGCTTTGAGACTTCTGGTAAATCCCTTTGCCCTTTTCTTTACCTATCAAATGGGTAAATTCTATCTCACAGGGTTGTTGTGAGGATTAAATGAGTTATCACATGTAAAGTGATCAGTATAGTACCTGGCTCTAGTAAACAATAATAAAAGTTAGCAATTAGTTCAATTGCCAAATTCTGGTGAAGCTACAGATGAAATGAATACTTTTGACCTTGATGATGGCAATACATATTGGCCCAAATCTTTTGTTAGATGTTTGGCATTTTGTATCAAAGCCATCAAAATACTCGTTCGCTTAGTAATTCCACTGCTAGCAATCTTTCCTAAGAAAATTATATGGAATGCAGGAAAAACCTTATGCAGAAAACCATTATTGATAACAGGTAAGCACTGTGCAGTGCTAAACATCCAACGACAGAGAAGTAAGCTGTGATATACAAATTCAAAAGCAGCCAATAATGATGACTAGTAAAAACTATGTGATAATAAAACTTTTTACACAGTAACTTTTAAAGATCACCAGTGCAACAGTGTTGCAACACTATGAAATATTTGAATAGAAGAAAAACTTACAGGAATTATTTCCAAATGTTGATAGTTGAGGGAAGGGTGCTTGCTGGTTAAGGTGTATTTTTGTGGTATCTATTCTGATCCAATGATTTATCTTTTTATTATTGTAGCACCACAGTATTTAACCACTGAAATTTTAGTGTAATTTTCAAGTATAGAAAGGCAATTAATCTCTAAAGGAGCTCTTTTTTCTTCAGAAGAATACTGCCTCATTGCCTTGGCTGGTGGCAATAGAAGGTGAAACAAGTATCAGGGGAATACAGCAGTGATGAGCCTTCCCTTTGGGAGCCCAATCATCACATCCCATATATAGCATCTGTTCCCACTGTACCGGCACCTGGCCCACAGCAAACATTTGATAAATATTTGATATACTTTTTTGGCACCATGCCTGTTGTACGGTACAGCAACTGTAAACTTTGGCTTAAAATCTACTTGTGAATTTGTGTATTTCAAGGGAAACTCTTAACAGGCAATATTTTCTTCTCATAGTTAAAAAATTAGTTCTGAGATATCACCAATAAACCTAAACCACTCGTGCACACTTCTTTTAAAAGTTTTTTTGAAGGGGCATCTGGGTGGCTCAGTTCATTGGGCTTCTGACTTCGGTTCACTTCATAATCTCAGGGTACTGGGATGGAGCCCTGCGTTGGGCTCCCCTCTCAGTGGGGAACCTGCTTCTCCCTCTGCCCCTCCCCCTCCCCCTACTTGTGCTCTTTCTCAAATAAATAAAATCTTTAAAAATAAATAAATAAAATAAATAAGTTTTTTTGGATATAAAACTTACGAACATTTAAGCACTAGGTATAAGAGCAATTTAATTGTACATTTATTATAACTGTATTTCATCAAACCTAGGATGTCATCAATTGTAACATGCATCCTTATTTCAGAGAAGTTGTATCTTAGAAATTATGAACTAGAGTAATTAACTACACAGCAGTTATTAACTCCATGGGCTGCATGTGGGAGGTTCAGGGCACGAATATTAACCCATCTATCCTTATCAACGCAAACTTTAAACTGTGTTCTGGCTTAGTTGGTACAAAGATATCTATAAATTAAAGTTGTAAAACAGTGTAATATTAAGCAGCAGGCATACTGTGATGAGTAGGATAAAGAAAGAACCAGATGTTTCAGACTGACATAAAAAAGTGGCAGTATATTTTTAGCAGCTATGTCATTCTTATTTAAACATAAGTTCCTAAAAATAAATTAACCACATAATTATAAATTTCACTCACTTAAAATAAAGAAATGAGACAAGAGAACTACAGGCCAATATTTCTGATGAACATAGATGCAAATGTCCTCAACAAAATACTAACAAACTGAATCCAACAATGCATTAACAAAAATCATTCATCACAATCCAATGTGATTTACTCCCAGGATACAAGGGTGAATTCAATATTCGCAAATCAATCAATGTGATACATCACATCGGTAAGAGATGTGTGATCATTTCAATAAATACAGAAAAAGCATTTGACAAGTACAACATCCATTCATGATAAAAGTCCTCAACAAAGTAGGTCTAGAGGGAACATACCTCAACATAATAAAGGGCATATATGAAAAACCCACAGCAAACATCACCCTCGATGGGGAAAAAACAGAGCTTTTCCCCTAACGTCAGGAACAAGACAAGGATGTCCACTCTCACCACTTTTACTCAACATAGTACTGGAAGTCTTAGCCTTGGCAATCAGACAACAAAAAGAAATAAAAAGAATCTAAATCGGTCAGGAAGAAGTAAAACTTTTTATTATTTGCAGATATTGTGATACTATACATAGAAAAGCCTAAAGACTCCACTAAAAAATTACTAAAACTGTTAAGTGAATTCAGCAAAATCATAGGATACAAAATCAATGTGCAGAAATCCGTTGCATTTGTACATACTAATAATGAAGCAGCAGAAAGAGAAATTGAAAAAACAATCCCATTTACAACTGTACCAAAAATAAGATACCTATGAATACACCTAACCAAAGAGGTGAAAGAACTATACTCTGAAAACTGTAAAACACTGATGAAAGAAATTGAAGAGAACACAAACAAGTGGAAAGAAATCCCATATTCATGAATTGGAAGAAAAAATAGTTAAAATGTCTACCCTACCCAAAGCAATTTACACATTGAATACAATCCCTATCAAAATACCAACAGCATTTTTTGCAGAACTAGAACAAAAAAATCCCAAGATTAATATGGAACCACAAAAGACCTTGAATAGCCAAAGCAACTTTGAAAAAGAAAAGCAAAGCTGGAGGCATCACAATTCTGGATGTCAAGTTATATGACAAAACTGTAGTAATCAAAACAGAATGGTACTGGCACAAAAACAGATAATACAGATCAATGGAACAGAATAGAAAACCCAGAAATTAACCTACAATTATATGGTTAATCTTTAATAAATCAGGACAGACTATCTAATGGAAAAAAGATAGTTTTTTCAACAAATGGTGTTGGAAAAACTGGTCAGTAAATAAAAATAAAACTGGACCATTTTCTTACACCATACACAAAAATAAACTGAAAATGGATTAAAGACCTAAATGTGAGACCTGAAAACATAAAACTCCTAAAAGAGAGCAAGGCAGTAATTTCTTGGACATCGGCCATAGCAACGTTTTTATAGATATGTCTCCTGAGACAAGGGGAATAAAAGCAAAAATAAACTACTGGGACTACATCAAAATAAAAAGCTTCTGTACAGGGAAGGAAATAATCAATAAAACTATAAGTCAACCTACAGAATGGGAGAAGGTATCTGCAAATGACATATCTGATAAAGGGTTAATATTCAATATATAAAAAGAACTGCTACAACTCAATACTAAAAAAAAAAAAATCCAATTGCAAAATAGGCAGAAGACATGAACAGCTATTTTTCCAAATAAGACATCCAGAAGGCCAACAGACACATGAAAAGATGGTCAATATCACTCATCATCAGGGAAATACAAATCAAAACCATGATGAGATACCACCTCATACCTGTTAGAATGGCTAAATTTAACAACACGGGAAACAACAGATGTTGGCAAGGATGCAAAGAAAGGGGAACCCTCTCACAGTGTTGGTAGGAAAGCAAACTGGTATAGTCACTCTGGAAGACAGTATGGAAGTTCTCAAAAAGTTAAAAATAGAACTACCCTATGACCCAGCAATTGTACTACTAGGTATTTACCTAAAGGCTACAAACATACTGACTCGAAGGGGCACATGCACCCTGATGTTTACAGAAGCACTATCAGCAATAGCCAAATTATGGAAAGAACCCAATTGTCCACTGACTGATAAATGGATAAAGAAGATGAAGTCATAAATACAATGGAATATTACTCAGCCATCAAAGGAATGAAATCTTGCCATTTGCAAGGACATGGATGAAGCTAGAGTGTATTACGCTAAGTGAAGTAAGTCAGAGAAAGACAAATACCATATGATTTCACTCATATGTGGACTTAAAGAAAACAGATGAACATATGGGAAGGAAAAAAAAAAAAAAGAGAGGGAAGCAAACCATAAAAGACTGTAGAGAACAAACTGAAGGTTGAGGAGGGGAGGTAGGCGGGAATGGGCTAAATGGGTAATGGATATTAAGGAGGGCACTTGTGTTGAATGTGATTATGAATCATTAAATTCTACTCCTAAAACCAATATTACATTGTATGTTAACTAACTAGAACTTAGATAAAAATACGGAAAAAAAACATTAAAAATAGAACTCCTGGGGCGCCTGGGTGGCACAGTTTGGTTAAGCGTCTGACTCTTGGTTTCAGCTCAGGTCGTGATCTCAGGGTCGTGAGATCCAGCCCTGCATCACGCTCCATGCTCAGCACAGAGTCGACTTGAGATTCTCTCTCCCTCTCCCTCTGCCCCTCCCACTCATGCTCTCTCTCTCAAATAAATAAATCTTAAAAAAACAAAACAAAACAAACTACCTTATGATCCATCAAACACACTACTGGGTATTTATTCAAAGAATATGAAAACACTAATTCAAAAGGATACATGCACCCCTATGTTTACAGCAGCATTATTTACAATAGCCAAGATATGAAAGCAACCCAACTGCCCATCGATAGATGAATGGATAAAAAAGATATGGTGTATATATGTACAATCAAATATTATTCAGCCATAAAAAAGAACCAAATCTTGTCATTTGCAATGACATGGATGGAGCTAGAGAGTATGATGCTTAGTGAAATAAGACAGAGAAAGACAAATACCATGTGATTTCACACATACATAGAATTTAAGAAACAAAACAAGCAAAGGAAAAAAAAGAGAGAGAGAGAGACAAACCAAGAAACAGACTCTTAGCTACAGAGAACAAACTGATGGTTACCAGAGCGGAGGTGGGCAGAGGGATGGGTGAAAGAAGTGATGAGGATTAAGGCGTGCACTTGTGATGAGCACCAGGGGATGTACGGAAGCACTGAATCACTATATTGTACACCTGAGACTAATATAACACTGTATGTTAACTACAGTGGAATTAAAATTTTAAAAAAGAAATTAAATATGTCTAAGATGTATCTGGGAATAAAAACAAGAAGATACAGAAAAATGTGATTAGCATGATTTTACATTTGCACAAAATAAAACAATATAAAAAATAAACACATCGAAAAGAAGACAAAATAAAATCTGCTTTATGCCATCCTAAAGTATGCAAACTCTACTCCAATAAAAATACGAGATTTTTTTTTATGCCTTCCCCAGAAAAATACAAATTGTACTCTGAATTTGAGTTACCCCCACATAGTACATGGAGCTACAGAGAAACATAAAACCTCACCTCAGAGCTATTGATGGCCAAAGCCTGAAGTAGCAGTTTAGTGGCATCAAGATGGAGACCATAGTGAATCAAAAGGTTGGCCAAGTTTACAAGAGGAATGTCCTGGTATTGAAGTGGAGCCAAATTCAAAGCCCTCTGAAGACAGGCAATGGCAAAAGTGCTGTTTCCTACTGCTCTCCAGTAGAGTCCAGCTTCATTGAGTATTAGCCAGACAGGGGCATTTGGCTGAAAAAGCCAAAATACTTCAGTTACTACAAGAATATAGTACTAGTTCTAACAAGGATTTTTAATCCATGCATTTTAATTTTTAATTACAAATACTAAGCATTTAAATTTCCAGTGTCTAAAGTAGGCGACTTACCTTATTAATAGCATGAAATAAGAATGACCCAATTTCTTCTTCTGGGATAGTATAGTTATTAATACGGGAAAGCAAAATCTGAAAACATCAAAAGGAAGACTGACTCAATTGAAAATAACAGGGAAGACATTTGAAAGAATTCTATAGATAGCAGTCTTGAGCTCCTGAGGAACAGCTAATTTGAATAGACATTTATAATCATGTATTTATAAATATAAAACATGATGTCATCACCAACAGGTGTTGACCTGCTTACATGGATGCCCTAGTTTCCTCTAACTAAAACACATTAAAAGATGTATACCACGTACACATACCCCATTAAAGTCAACCTAAGTATCCAAAATCAAATGAGAAATTATTCAAAAGACAATAGCACATAACACCTGATGCAACAAAAATCTATCTTTCCTAGCTGGAAAAACACTGGATCCTCAATTACGCTATGTCCTTGCTACATGTGTGTAACTGTGAGCAACTCTAAGGTAGGGATCATGGTCTATTTATTTTTTCTAGCAATCCAAACAGTGCCTGGCACATAACGTTTTCCACCTCAGTAAATGTTTGTTGACCGTAAGTAGTAACTGTTCATAGTTCTAAAATTAAGTTTTAAAAAAAGGTTGTTGTGATGGTCTGTTTTCTCTGCAAAAAAGTAATTTTTCATTTGTATTTCTGGAGTGGTATCTAATGAAGAATTTCTAGTCAGTAATAAAACATTCTTAGTTATACATAACTCACAGGAATTAAAGAACAAAGCGTAAGAGAACTTATCTATAGTGTCTGCAACGTAGTTATCAAATTCATACAAACTTCCAAGGACTTTATATAAGGCCAAGGCAGGGTTGATAAAGCCACAAAGAGAATCTTCAAGCTTTCAATTTATACAAACTCCTGGAGGCTTGGAGGACGCAAAGCTAAACCGAAGTGGTCAGAATGGCCTCCAGTAGATGAGCTCCGTCAAGTAAACAGAGAGTTCTGTGTTGCTCATCTTTGTGGCACTCTTATTCGAGACAGTGCTCATATGGTCTGCGTGAACAGCTCTGAAGCACACGTTCCTGACACTCCTTCAATAGCATGAATGTCTTCTCAATGATTTAACTCTATTCTCAGTTTTAAAAACTTTAAGTTCAGTAACTGCCTTCTATCAAATTTTTGTTCCACCTAAGAGGCTTGTGAAGTCACCAAGAACGGACGGCAATAAACACCAGCCTAAGTGAGCCTTACTTTTCGTGCATGGTCATCTGGCATTTTGGCTTTCAGATCCATGCGGACCTCTAATTCTTTGACTAAGTAGGACAGAGTCTGGCTTTTTCTGAAGTCAGTTATGGAACAGTCAGGGGTTTGGGCCTCTTCTTCTGAAGAATAATCATCACTGTTGAGTTCGTGGATCCTGGCACAAGAAAAAGGAACAAGATTCATATTTTCAAAGTTTGGGTGATTTCAAGATAAAGACTTAACCTTTCAAGTCCAAGGCTGGTGCTCTCAAAGAACTGCCAGATGACAATCATGCAGAATCAAGTGCTTTGCCAAATCCATCAGCACTTGCCTGAGTCCTTTGTTTTCCGGAGGCAGAAAATACGTTGGTAATTCCCCGCCAAGAGGGACTCTAGGATAGCTTTCTGCACAATCTGCTCTTTTAGGCCAAAGAACATGCTGTTTGTCCTAATAAAGAGAAAAAGTTTCTCATAAATTTCCTTGGATTCTATATTTCAACATTCTAAATAAACTTTTAAAAGAATATACTAGGATAACTGAACAATTTAGTATTTTAAAATAATTGTAGACACTGTTGTAGACTACTGTTGTAGGCTCTATAATGTTCCTTCTACCGAAGACTATTAGTCTATGTCAGTAATTCTACCTGCTTCACCATAGACTGGTTCAGGGTTGGGCAGGCTTAAGTCGACTGAGCCCAATGAGATAACAAGGAGAGGCTTGCTTGGGGCTTCTGGGAAAGAAAAGCCTGTCTTAGTTTCTTATACCACATAGGAAGAAAGAACATGTTGCTCCAAGTTGCTGCTGGCTGTTATCTCATGAGCACGAGGAAGACAAGCATTAGGATGAAACCTATACCGTGGATGGCAAATTGAAGAAAAGGAAAGAAATGGGTCCCTGATGACATCACTGGCCCACTAAACTAAACCCAAAGCTTGCTCTCATCTCTGGACTTTCTGTAACATGAGGCGTATTTTCTTTCAAGCCAATTTAAAGTAGAGTTCATGATTTGTACTTGAAAACATATATGAACTTATAAAACTGGCACAGAAAACTACTTTTCCCTGAACTAAGATGTTTTCCTTGCCAATGCCAAAGTTTAAAAATTGTTTTGATCTGTAAAATGTTCATTTTTCTAAATATAAATAACATACATCAGAGGCTTATTAAACTTAAATCTTGAAGCTATCAAACTTTGGGGAATTTCTTTTACATAGAGTTAAATCTAAGTGGTATATTAATTCTGATAGAATAGAAACTCGATTAAATTCTAAAAATTTAATACTGAATAAAAAATAGATGGTATCAAAAAAAAAAAATAGATGGTATCTGTCCTCAGACCTTGGTATCCCCATGGATTAACATAAAATTACTTCTTAGCTAGCTCAGAAATACATATTTATTGGGGCGCTTGGGTTGCTCAGTCGGTTTAACGTTTGCCTTCGGCTCAGGTCATGGTCCCAGGGCCCTGGGATCAAGCCCCACGTAGGACTCCCAGCTCAATGGGGAGCTTGCTTCTTCTTCCTCTCCTTCTGCTGCTCCCCTTGCTTGAGCTCTCTAATAAAATCTTACCAAAAAAGAAATACATATTTATTAACTCATTATCTGTATCATCTGATAGAATGTAAGGTTCAGCAATGAGTTTGCATACTATATTCACAGTGCCAGCCTAACGCATAAATGGGAGCTCAATAAAAGAATGCTAGGAGCACCTGGGTGGCTCAGTGGGTTAAAGCCTCTGCCTTCGGCCCAGGTCATGACCTCAGGGTCCTGGGATCGAGCCCCGCATCGGGCTCTCTGCTCAGCGGGAAGCCTGCTTCCCCCTCTCTCTCTGCCTGCCTCTCTGCCTACTTGTGATCTCTCTCTCTGTCAAATAAATAAATAAAATTAAAAAAAAAAAAAGAAAAAAGAATGCTGATTAAAAAGTGAAATATAGCTGGCCCTTGAACAGCACAGCTTTGAACTATGCAAGTCCATTTACATGTGGATTTTTTTTTTTTTTTAATAAATACAGTGCAGTACTATAAATGTATTTTTTCTTCCTCATGACTTTCTTAATAACATTTTCTTTTCTCTAGCTTACTTTATTTTAAGAATACAGTACATAATACCTACAACATAAAAAATATGTGTTAATCTACTGCTTATGTTCTCAGTAAGGCTTCAGTCAATAGCAGGCTATTAGTAGTTAAGTTTTTGGAGAATCAAAAGTTATATGCAGATTTCTGACTGCATGGGGGGTAAGCCCCTCTAGCCCCCATGTTGTTCAAGGGTCAACTGTATATACAAGCATATACTTAGGTCAAGTTTAGAAACTTTCTAGGGTTGGTAATTATACTCAGAGCTGAAAGTTTTGAACTAAAATTGGAATGTCTATATGCCTCACTTGATTGGGAAGAAGACCTCAAAGCAGACTCTGTATCTTGCTAATCTACTACCTAGGAGAATGCCTTCTGTTTAACAGAAGTTGACTAAGTGTTTGCTGAGCTAAGCTGAACAGTGATAGGGACCATATTAATCAATGAAGGTGAGGGTCACTGCTTCCAGAAATCTTGTCTGAGAAAACTGCTTCGTCATCCTCTATTAACTTACCCTATATGCATCAGAATCCCTGCCCCAGATCCAGAGAATGGAATGGGCCACGGGAGAAGACTTGACCAAATCACTGATATCACTCCGATTTGCCTGAACATCAAAATTCACAGACATCATACTGGAGGTTGATGAATCCTCACCAAACTAGAAAATGAAAAGAAAAGTTGAATCAAACTGGAAGCAGAAAAGACGTTGTGACTAAGATTTAATCCAACCCAAAACATCAGTGAATACTCAAACCCAGGAGGAAATCTGAAAGTAGGTCAGTAATAAAGTAATACAGATCTTTACGTTTTCAGAACTAGGCTCCAACACTATTCTCTCAGAAAATGCATAGTTATAGCAACTTTCAATCAACTATTTCATTGGAGTATGAGAAAAATGGCATAGATTCTTCCTTTCTTTACTGTCCCTTTACTTCCGTTCTGTGATTTAGTTTGTTTTAGGTTTAAAGATGAGCTGATTATCTAAGAGATTTGGCTCATTATTGCCCTCCCCTGTCTAGACTAAAATGATCACCACTCTATAGAATTAGTGTGCTGTGGGAGAAGCAAGGAACTTGGAAAAGGGCTCTCAGGAGTTTAATATAACTATGATTTAGGCATTATAACTATTATACAATCAACTCCAAATATAAATATAGCCTTCCTCCAAATCAAGGTAAATCAATGCTTGATATTCTTAGGGGATACCCCAATTCCTGTTTATTTCTAAAACCTTGTTAGATAAGAGAATGGAACCAGGATGGGAGGGAATAGAAAAGAATGGACTCGTTCGCTATAAAACAGAGATGCAACTTATGCATATATAATACTGAAGCTACACTGGTACAGGGGAGTCTTCCAAATGGTCTGTCTTGAGACCATCATGATATCCAAAAGTTACCTTGGTTTCAGTCTATGTCATTTGTAAATATTATTCCCTTTTTTCCCCTTAAAATAATGTTTGGATTCAAGACAGGGAGCTATAGAGGCACCTGGGTGACTTAGTTGGTTAGGCATCTGCCTTTGGCTCAGGTCATGATCCCAGGGTCTTGGGATTGAGCCCTGAATCAGGCTCCCTGCTCGGCAGGGAGCTTGCTTCTTCCTCTCCCTCTGCTGCTCCCTCTACTTGTGCTCTCTGGCTCTCTCTCTCAAATAAATAAATATAATCTTAAAAAAAAAAAAAAAGACAAAAAGCTATAATCTCAGATGTGTAAGTCTGATCTCCCTTTACTGCGTTTGAAAACTAAACATGGGATATTGCTAGGAACTAGTTGACAAAAATCATAGGAAGCTTTTGGTCCTTATTACTAATTCTCCCCTAAACGGCCTCTTAATTTTTGCTTATATCTCTGGAAATTCCTCTGTGATTAAAGATATGATAGGTTTCAACAGGATATGATAAATTTTACTTTATTTCCAACATCCTTTTGGATGATAATTTGGAACTCTGGTTGTGCTTACTATCTGTATCAGTCCAATTAGATGCTCTCTGGTATCATTATAAATATGTATTATTTCTTCCCAACTAGTTAGCCTAGGATTGTATGTGTATGACCGCATGTATACATATGTATATATATACATGTATATGTATGGATATTCACAGAGACAAAGAAAATACTTGTGCATGTAGCAATAATGCTTAATAAAAATTTCCTGTTGATAACAATCATTTTGTTAATGTTTTTAGTTGAAGCAACATAACTGGACTGATGACTTTAAGAAAGAGCATGGCTACTCTTTCCCAAATTTTAAATTACTGGTCTTACTCTAGTAAGTTAAAAGGGAGATGAAGGCTTTGAGTTAAATACAGCCCAATCTAGCTTTCATGGTAAAGGAGAAAAGAAACAAAGACATATACAGCTAGTACTTGGGGGAACTAGAAATGTCATGCATGAAGTAACTGAGTACTATCTACGAAATCTGACTTCATAAACGTACTCAAAATCTTAAATTAGTCACAAATTTGGGGATCAAATATACCAGGAATCGAGGGGGGAAAAGCAGTACTACTCTTAGATAAGCAAAGTTATAAGAGCTAGAAGAGACCAAGAAATAAGACCTGAACATAGTCCACATTTTCAAAAATATCTCCACGATGGTAGCGCACAGGTTGGTCCCATTGGCAATGTAAACTATGCTGCTGGTTGACCAGACGGCATATCTGATGATTTCCTGGAATAAGAAAGGAAATTACAATTTTTGAGAAACATCAGCAATGCCTACATGATTTCTTTGGTCTGAGTCATTTAGTTTCGGAGCCTGGCAACGTACTTACACAGGGGGTACTATACAGGGATACACTCATTAATGGTTAGCTAAATTAAATCATTCTAAAGAAGCCTCAGTTTCTCCAACTATAAAAAACAAAGGGGTCCCACTAAATCACCAAAATATTTTCTGGTAATTACATTCTGTGACAGTAAAATCTATCGATTACATTGTTTTAAGAGACTTTTGCCATCTCTCTGGAGACAATCTGCTTTATATACTTCATAACTCTGTTTCAAAATTATATACAAGAGCTCTGTATATATTGTAGTACAGAGCAAGCAGTAAATAACCCCAAGGACTGAACATACTCTTTATACTCCAAATAGCAAAGAAAATGTAGTAGGTGGATTGTAAAATGGACTTTAAATGGTCACAGCTAAGGTTCAAAGATTTAAGAGACCTTCCAGATCAATATATTTATCAAAGGAGAAGTATATAATATAAAGGATTCTATTAATTTATTCTTTGGTGTCAGCAGTTAGATATGCTCCCTTAGGGTTTTATCAGAAATGAAACATTCTGGGTATAACCAAGTTACTGATATCCTGTCAACCCAAGTATCCTTAGACAGTGGTTCTACTTCTGGGTCATGGACTCTAGGAGATTTTTAATAAGAGCTATACGCCTTCTTCCCAGAAAAAAAAGTGTGCACATACATATTACAGCAAGTAATTTTGGGGGAGGATTTCAGAACCCCCTGGAACTAATCCATTGACCTAGGGTAAGAGTTCCCGCTTGAGACAAATTCTAGCCTAAAATCTTACTTCTAAAATAAAATATTTGTTTTTAAGGGAGCAAGAAAAATAAGACAGCCTTATTGCCAGGGTTGGCTTGACAGTGTGGATGCTTTGTTTGAAGGGTGTGCCTGGCTTGTGTTTACTTGGTATAAGGCCATGTTACTCACATTGTGTTTTCAGACCAGCAGCAACAGACATCAAATAGGAGCTTGTTAGAAATTCAGAATCTCCTTTGAGAAACAAACTGAGGGTTTTAGAGGGGGGGGAGTAAGGGGGATGGATGAGCCTGGTGGTGGGTATTAAGGAGGGCATGTATTGCATGGAGCACTGGATGTGGTACATAAACAATGAATCTTGGAACACTCAAAAAATAAAATAAATAAATAAATAAAAATTAAAAAAAAAAAAAGGGAAAAAGAAATTCAGAATCTCAGGTCCTACCTCAGAAGAATCTGCATTTTAACAAGGTCTCCAAGAGATCAGCATGCATACTAAATCAAAGTGGGCCGAACAACTGTTGTTAAGACTTCTAGGATCTAAAAGATTTAATTTTTACTTAAAAATGTGAATTAAAAAAAAAACTTGATGATGACTCGATTTTAAGACTGAGGGAAGTCATAGCACAACTGTATACTGCCTTAGGGCTACACAAAAGTTATGAAAGTAGAACATACTAGAAGTGAACTTCCTAAACTGTCTTTAATTATTTGGAATCAATACTCACCTAACTGTGCCTCTTTTGCCATCTGTGTCTCATGGATGATATTTCTTAAGATTTGCTCCTCCTGAATCAGCTTATGTTTTTCTAGGATCTCCTGCTGTCTCAGATAGTGGTCATGTTGTTTTTGATATTCTTTCAACTCATTCAGTGTTCGCTGGAGGGATCTTAACATTTTTTAACACCAGGAAAAAGTTATAGAGCTTTAAAACTGAATTTTTAAACCCACTTACTGCATAGATTTTTTTCTGGTCCTCAGCAATAATTGCTAGTTTTTTCTTTTTAACATACAACCACTGTACCACAAGTTTAAAAATAATGGGGGCAAAATAAATCTATTGTTTTATTAAAAATTAGAGGCAAAAGATGGATGCAAAGGTCTTCCCTTACATAGGGCTCTCTTGACATTAAATGGTGTGTTGGACTGTTCAGGTACCCAAAAGATGTAGCAACACACTATAAATCTTGACATATTCAACAACTATTCTACTTTCCTCCACAAAGTCTGTGTTAGTTCTACTGATATTCAAAGCCACCGTTCCATCTTTTCTTTTGATTCTACATAAAGACAAGGTTAAGAGAAAGGGCCAACAGTACCTTGCTCTTGAACTCTAGCTCCCTGTGTTTGTGGATTTTTGGGAAAAAAAAACCCACAGAAACCTGGTTTAGAAAGAAATATTCTCTATCACCTGGTATCAATAAATCAGCTGCCTGATTATATTGAGTTACAGAATCCTTTTTACCTACTACATTGTAACACGTGGAGATTTAGGAGCTGTACAGATTGTGTACAAGAGAACCAATTTGCTCAGTCAGGACAAGTTCTGATCAGGTGTAACAGAAGCCAGTATAAACAACTAAGTGGTCATTCCTTCCTTTTCACCACATTATGCTTTAAAATGATTGGAAAATAAGAAAATGCAATAGTTTAATGAGTTCCGAATCTCCATTTAATTCTCTAATAATCAAAGTTGCCTCAAAACATGGAGGCTAATTCCATAAGAACAATTCACTTCAAGCTATGTGAAGTTTCCTAACTGGCCCTGCTATTTACGGAATCAAATACATTTTTATTAGGTATATTGCAAGGACCAAGTACAATAGCACTTCATCACTGTACAATTTACAGAAATCGGATTAAAATATGGGCCAAATAATGTTTCTCAATGTCACTTAACTAACGTAACATTAGCCCAACCCTAGCAGCTAATGAGGAGAAAGAGCAAATATAGCACATGCAAGTGATTTTACTGACATATTCTGTGGAAACTAAAACATAACAAAAGCACTAATTATCTGGCAGCGCTCCTACTCCATCTGACTTCATAAAAGTAATTGATGGTCAAAAGTATAAAGACCTAAATGACAGAATTTACTGCAAACATTCTCTAGTTCCTGGAATTCATACTATTAGAGATTCTTCTACACAACCTCTGAGTTGTGCTAACCCCCTGAAGAAAAGGGATAGGACTAGCACTAGTAGTGCAGTAGTGAAGAGGTGTTTTTAACTCTAATGCACAAATTAAACTGACATCACCCTACACAGGTCTACCTTACGGTTCTAGAGTGCTATGGCTTCAGTGAAATTTTCTCTCCCAGTTACCTATGCTGAGCTTCCAATTTCTGCTCGAGTTTTTGCTGACAAAGGACAGCATGCTTCCTCTTTATAGCTTGCTCAAACCCAGGTTTGGCCTGCAAAGCATGGTCATAACAGAGCACTGAGTGGTTATACTCCCCCAGCATCTGAAGAGATAAAAACGAACACACACATATACACACACAGGAGGAAAACGTTAGCCACGGCGTGGTTGGATCTGCCCAAACCCCCTAACGACATATGAGATCACGCTTAGATCTCACTTTACAGTAAACATTATTTTTAGTAATTTTGTCTGTTTATTTATTTATTTATTCATTCATTCATTTGAGAGACAGAGACAGAGCAATAGCAGGGGAAGAGCCAGAGGGAGAGGCACACTCCCCACTGAGGTGGGAGCCCGACATGGGGCTTGATCCCGGGACCTGGAGATCATGACCTGAGCCGAAGCAGACGCTTAACCATCTGAGCCAGCCAGGTGCCCCCGGTGAACATTATTTTTGATCAGTGACCAAATCCACAACATAAGATATGCTGTAAGATCGCTTAACTAGAAAGTATTGCTATCTTCAGAGGGATACTCTGCAGGAATTTAAGATTCCTATCAATTCAATTATTTTCCTTTTTTGTTAAGAGGCCGGGACTATGGGGCACCTGGGTGGCTCAGTGGGTTGAGCCTCTGCCTTCGGCTCAGGTCATGATCTCAGGGTTCTGGGATCGAGCCCCGCATCAGGCTCTCTGCTCAGCGGGGAGCCTGCTTCCCCCTCTCCCCCTGCCTGCCTCTCTGCCTCCTTGTGATCTCTCTCTGTCAAATAAATAAATAAAATCTTTAAAAAAAAAAAAAAAAGAGGCTGGGACTATTAGGATACATTATGGTGTTGAGTTATTTCCCCCTAATTTCTTCATTTCCATTCCCTTTTCCTCGTTCAGACCAAAAGAGGAAGGGGAAAAAGGTAATTTTTTAGTTGAAAATAATTTTTTTTTAAGGAAAAGAAAATAGCAACTGGTTTGGCTCATGAAAACACAAAGTGGTATTTACTGCATATATATTTCCCAAAGTGTAATAGCTGGTGAAGAAGTCACTGTCATCCAGGGCGGCGTGGACGACCACAGCAGCATCTGCAGAGAAGTGCGCTCTGTGCAGCACATTTGCCAAGTTGACCAGGGCAATGTCTTTATTGTGCCTACAAGAGAAGGAGAGGTGCAATTCCAGGTTAGGAGAGACACGTGTGCTCCATGATTCCATATAACTACTTGACAAGGGAAAATTACATTCGAAGTTATTGAACTTAGGAAAATAACTTTGAGTGTACTGATAGAAAAAATAATTGAAGAAAATCATACTGTTACATTTTAATATAACTGATGGTGCTTATTCAATCTGACAGCTATGAATTTTGCCACAGAAATAAGGTTGGGCAGACACTTTATGACTGTAAAATGTATTTAGGGCTCATTATTTGCCTTGAGAAAAATTTAATTTATGCTAATTCCTCCAGGCAAGGTCCTTATATTCAAGTTTCAAGTGAATCAGAAGGTGTCTACATTGTATATTTTTTCCTTAATGGCAATCAGAAGGCTATTGTGCTATTAACACCGTGAACTCTTTGACATCTGTCATTTTTTTGTGACGGGATTCTTTGAACAGGTATAGAGGAGAGTGTAAGTACAACACAATGCTTCTTCATATTGTTTTCTTATGTGATGCTTCTTTACCAGTCCTGAGTTAGGTGGAGAAGCAGGAAGTCCAGAAAGGGAGAAAACTTACCTGGAAGAGAAGTGAAGTGCTCGCATGGCACACTCCACTACTTGATACGGCTCATTCTTTATTCTCCAATAAAATGAAGCCATGTTATACAGTACCCATGAGGAAGAATTCTAGAAATTAAACAAATAAGATAACAATCAAACACAACACACTTTCTTTGACTTAGACTGTTCAAAATGAGCACCTTTATTCTGTCTCTTTTGAAATTTAAGCTGAAGAACAAGACATTACACCAATGAATAAGCAGGGGACAAAGTACCAATAAACTACACCTGTTAAAAGAGCCTCCTGATCATCAGCTGAGCAAGTACGTGCCTTCAGGTGTCATCTCCACGAAGAGACCATTCAACTTCAAGCTCTTGTTCCGAGAGGGAAATTAAGCTGAAAAGCCCACCAAGTGGCCCAAACTTGTTGGTTCCTATTTCAGGACTTGAGAAGTTAGGACCTAACCTACTTAGAAATGCCAGTTGTTCTAACATGTAATTCCTGAAATTAACAAAGTTTCCTATTTATTTAAATATCTGAATGAACGTACATACATAAGCAAAAAACAGGCTTATCCTTTTGTAAATGATGAATTTTTATTTGTTCTTCTCTCATCTGTGTTCACAATCCAAACCTTCACTGCTAAAAATTATGTCTTTGGTATAGAGTAATAAGTGTATTATTTAATGAAGTTAAACAGGAATTGAGGTAGGTTTGCTTCTTCTGTGGCTTGGATTTTTCGTCTCGTAACACATACTAAATTTCAACCACACAGAGGTCAAAACACTGAACTGGACCATGACAAAAACTCAATGTAAATAGTGTAAGCCCATGCAGAGAAATTTCAAATTCGGCATGGCAAAAAAAGTCATATAAAGTTAAAAAAAAAAGTCATAAAGTTTAAGATAAACTGGGAAAAATATATATGACACCCACTATTTATTATCTTTAATACATAAAGAGATCTAAAAAGAAAGGCAAGAATACAAGACAAAATACAAGAGAATATGGGTCAAAAACATGAACAGACAAATTCGAAAGTACAAAACAATGGCCAATTAGCAGGAAAATGATGTAAAACTTAATAGAATATAAATGAAAAAGATACAAATTTTCCTTTTATAAATTCGCAAAATTAAAAAGAATGCCAACACTCACTGTTGGCTATACTGTATATTAACTTCAGATATTAACTGTAGAAATGTTAGATGAAGACAGCATTTCTGGGGGACAGTTTGCAACATTTACATAAAAAGCCTTAAAATATGATTACCCTTTGATGCTCATAATTCCACTATTAAAATTTTATTTTAGGGGCACCTGAGTGGCTCAGTGGGTTAAGCGCCCAACTCTTGATTTCGGCTCAGGTCATGATCTCAGGGAAATGAGAGTAAGCCCTGCATCAGGCTCAGAGCATGGAGCGTGCTTAAAGTATTTCTCAATCCCTCTCTCTTCTCGTCACCTGCCTTCCGCCCCCGTGTTCTTGCTCTTAAAAAAAAAAATTATCTTAAGAGAATAACTAAGTTTTAACTCTAAAGATGTAAAAATAAAAATAAAAATACAAAAGATTTTACAAAAGTAAAAATAAAAATACAAAAGATTACATTGTAAGACAGTAATTATCTCTGAGTGTTTTTTTACTTTCTCTTTTATAATTTTTTTATGTGATCGATTTTTTCCACAAGGACAAATTGTTTTCTTCAAAAATAGTTATTTTAAATATTAAAACCAAGTATAATTCTGCATTAATCAGCTTTAAGTATTTTCTTTTCAAGGAATATATAGAATTTGCAAGTGATGCGAATGAGTGTATAAAACTTGTGTAGGTGGTTAAGGGATATGTGCCACATTCTTTCAGAACTGACTTATGACTTGGATTTCAGTTTGTTTTGACAGCCCTTTGAGAAAGTTTTTTTTTTTTTTCAAATTAACAAATGCTCTGATTTTTATCTCTTACATTCAGACTTTACATTGTGAATTGGGACCAAAAAATCGATTACAAATTCTATATGAACAAGTGAAAACACCGTGATAAGTAGGCTACTCTACATCACAGTATATTGGAAGAGAAAAACATCTTTAAAGAAGAAATTTTTCTGTAAGATTTCTCATAAAATTTCCCCCACAAATCTATAAATGTTTGAATGCCACTGTCAATACTTTCTCCTTCTCCTGAACACTTTTTCCCTTGGCTCTTAGGAGACCGCATACTTCTGTATACCCTTTTGGATCTCTTGCTGGCCTCTCCCCCTCTGCTTGACAGCTAACTGTGGGAAGACTAGGGACTCAGAGTGGCCTCTTCTCAAACCTCCCTCTCCTCCAGATGACCTCGTCCAGTCCCATGGCTACAAACACTCCCTACTTAATCATCCTTTATCTATATATCCAGCTCTGACCCCTCCTGGAGCTCAAGTCTCTTTTAGGTATTTCAAATTTAATGTGACCAAAAGAGACTCTATCTTCTGTTCCTCCACCCCAACGCTGCTCTTCCTTCAAGCTGCTCATGGCAAGACTTCAGGAATTATCCTCAATTTCTCTTTTCCCCTCATTCCTCACATCTAACTCATCAGCTTCTAAACTTCTAAACGTTTCCTGAAATAGTTCAAGTCCCTCCAATTCCAATACTAACCATTCTAGTCCAAGCTATGTCATCTCTCTCCTGAACTACTGCCCAGAGCCTTAGAACTGGTCTGTTTTCAGTTTGAGTCTCTTCAGTCATTTCTCCATCTAAGTTTAAGAGAATATTTTTAAAAATATTAATTGAATCATGTCATTGCTCTGCTCTAGCTTCCCAGCACTCAGGTCTCGGCGCACAGAGTCCTTACCCTAGCTTTCAGAGGCCTACTTAGTCTGGCCTTGGTCTACATCTTTGGCTGCATTCCCTACCATCCTCTCCTTTGCTCACTAGGCTCCAACCTTACTGACCTTCACCTGTTACAGACTGAATCTTTGTGTCTCTCCCTGCCCCCCTGCCCTGCCAATTTATATGTGGAAGCCCTAACTCCAGTGTGACTGTACATGAAGACAGGGCCTGGGAAGAGGCGCTAAAGGTTAAATGAGATCCTAAGAGTAGGGCCCTAATCCAATAAGGCCAGTTCCCTCATAAGAAGAGGGAGACATACCAGATCTCTCCCCCTACACATACAGAGAAGGGGACATGTGAGGACACAGTGAGAAGGTGGTCATCTGCAAGGCAGGAAGAAAGTCCTCAGCAGGCAATGAATCAGCCGGCACCTTATCCTGGACTTCCCAACGTCCACAACTATGAGAAAGAAGTTTCTGTTGTTTAAGCCACCCAGTCTGTGGTATTTCATGATGGCAGCCTGAGCAGACTATTACACTACTGAGCTCATTAAGGCTTCAGAACCTTTGCCTTGGCTTAGAATGCTCTTCCTTGACTGCTGACTTTTGGTTCCTTCTTGTCATTCAGGTATTAGCTTAAATCTCACCTTTCCAGAGAGGATGACCCTAACTGTTCAATCTAAAGTAGCCACACGATTACCCTCTATCTTAATTTTCTATAGAGAACTTACCACTATGATCTACTTTCAACTAACCATCCTCTGAAGGATATTTTAAATCCTAGGCCAGTTTTCCTAGGTAGTTTTTATTACTCATCAAGTTCTGGGGATGCAATGTTTTATATTACCTTCAGAAAAACAAAATGAAGACAGTAACTTGGCTACAAAATCATAAAAAAAAAAAAAAAAAAAAAAAATATATATATATATATATATATATGACATATTTGAATAAACATAGAAACATATATTTGAATAAACTATATAAATGTTGCCCGTTAACATTTTACTTAGTACCATTATAATACTGCTTAAAAACTAGCCTCCATTTTGGAGCATCCGGGTGGCTCAGTCAGTTAAGCATTCTGCTCTTGGTTTTGGCTCGGGTTGTGATCTCGAGATTGTGGGACTGAGCCCTGTGTCAGGCTCCACACTGGGTGTGGAGCCTGCATGAGATTCTCTCTCTCTCCCTCTTCCTCTGCCCCTCCCCTCAGCTCTCGTGTGCTCGCTCGCTTGCTCTCTTTGGAATAAATAAATAAATATCATTTTAAAAAAAAGAAAGAAAGGAAGAAAGAAAAGAAACTAGCCTACATTTTACAATACAACTCAGGCACAGAGAAGAGTAAAAAAAAAAACGCTTTCTAAATTCCCACATGTTATGCCAAATGATACACTTAATTACTTGGGTCCTGTTACATAATTTCTCTATTTCATGTTTTTAAAAGTAGATGGTACCTTAAAAGAAAATTATAAGAAGACTTTATTGTTGGTGGTGATTCTTTTCTTGTCCAGAGAACAGTGATGATCTATGTATTGGGTAAATATTTCAAAAATACTAATGTTAAATTTTCTTTCACGTTCAAAATATATAATCTAGCCTATAAGCCCTGTTGTTTATGTTGGCTTATAATTTGCTCTTTCATGAATTAGTTTAAATAAAACTTTTGGCATCTCTTCCTGGTAGAAGGGACTAGACTAGCAATGTTTCTCCCTAGCTTTGAACTATATAGTTTTTATTAAGTAATCATATTTAAAATCACTCTCTAGACAAAAATAATCTAGGCAGGTTATTTTCTGAGAAAAAAAGACCGTCTGTGCACAGAGTCTCCGGCTCTTCCAATCACTGATGACTTACCTTTTGCAGGCCTTCATGAATGAGGTGACCTATGTCATCTATACTTCTTCCTAGTCGTTTAGATAAATATGTGAAGATTGGATCTTCTTTAGGTAATAGAGGTGCAGAAAGATTAACTCTCTCTTGTACACCCTGAAGAAGAAAAAAATGAAAAAAAACAAAACAGAACGAAACAAAAACCACATACACAGAAAAAGGAGATCATAAGACAAAAGCTCACAAGTAACTCAATATCTTATAGCATTTATTTTGAAGGAGTTTTAAGAAATAGATGTTTGTAAAATTACAAAGCTGTTTGGAAGGGGAGAAGAAAGAAAAAATATTTATAAGTAAGAGACTAAATTACAGAAAAAATGTAAAAAAAAAACCACAAAAACCCCAAATCTCTACTTACTCGCAGGTGTTGAAAAGCATGTATACTATATGGAAGTTCTAGAATTTTGGTACAATCAGGTTGCTCAGGGTCTGGAGGGACAGGAGATTCTGTGTCTATATAATCTTCAGGGCTAAAATCAACAAGCCAGGAGTGATAAATGAATGAAAGGTGAAAAAATGTCTAATTTTTCCCTGATTGAACTATACTCTCACAGCATCTCATCTTTATAACCAGTATTAGTCAACATTCAACCTTTTTCACACAGCAACTGTTGGGAGGCAATATGTTAGGAGTTCAACTTAAAGGAGATAAATCAAGAGAGAGAAAATAGTAGGTAGACCAAAGAATGCCACTATTATGAACTTTTTAAAAGCTTTTCAATATTCTTCCTAGAAATGTTAAACCAATTTACACTTCTGTTGACAGCCTCGCCACATTTTTACCAGTTACTGATTTTTAAATATTTTTCCAATTTGATAGGTGAAAACTATCTAAAGGGTTTATTTTGTACTTATTTGATCATTACTGAGAGGTTTTCCACATGTTTGTTAGCCATTTGTATTTCTTTTACTATAAATTGTTCAATCTTCTGTGGCATTAAGTATTTTTAATTGATATATAAAAATCCTACATGTATTTTGAACTTCCAAATTTCAATAAACTCATCTGTGACTGAAGCTTATCCACATTGATAAATAATTTCTTATTGATTTGAGAAAGGTCTATTCAGGAAAATATTAATTTTATTTCTGGAAAGAGAATTTCTTTACCTGATGTCTTTGCTTTCCAAAGTTATGTATGTGCCATCATACAGATCCAGGTCCCCTAAGGGCACCTTGGCTTTGATGCAGTCTGGATCCTCTTTATTATGTCTCTGTTCCAGTCCTGTATCTCTGTCCTCATTCTCTTCTATATGAATTTTTTGAGCAACTAATTGCTTCTGTTGAGAAGACAATGAGAACACAATGGATTTTTCTAGTATTTCAGTCTAGACACCACATATAAGAAAGGAGAATTTAATGTGTTGAAGTCAGAAAATCCTCTATGAAGGAAGACAAGGATTCTGAACAGAGAAGTCCCCCCTTATCTGTAGGGGTATATTCCAAGACTCCCAGTGGATGCCCAAAATCACAGATAGAATCAAACCCTACATATATTGTATTTTTTCCTATACATATATACCTATAATGAAGTTTAATTTATAAATTAAGCACAGTAAGAGATTGACAACAATAACTAATAATAAAATAGAACAACTACAATGTTATACTATAATAAAAGGTGAATATGGCCTTTCTCTCAAAACATCTTATTTTATTGTACTCATCCTTCCTGGGATAACGTGAGATAATAAAATGCCTACATGATAAGATGAAATGAGGTGAATGACGTAGGCATTGTGACACAATTTTAGACTATTATTGACCTTCTGAGGATAGGTCAGAAGGAGGATCATCTGCTTCTGGACCACAACTGACCATGGGTAACTGAAACCACAGAACACAAAACTGTGGATAAAGGGGAATTAATTAGTTGATATAAATAAGCTTCTCACAGGTGTCCATATATAGAAAGTAACATATGACATTTATAATAATGGCAGCTGAATACCTTCATAACAGGATCTCTGACTACCTACTATACTACTACTATAGAGCTGCATCTATCAACTTAACTTCCCTGGAACAGAATGGCTCAGCAATTAAAACTACCTTGAATTGTCCACACATCATATTTCAGTCCTTCAAGACATCCAGCATGTTGATAATATGGACTGGAATAATTTCCCCTAATGCCCTGTACTCCAGGTGAATTCCTGCTACTCACAATTTTTTTTTGAAACATATGAAATTATTACATAAAAACCTGTTTCCACCACCCACATGTACCACATGATAACATTCGCCATACTCATTTCAGATTTTTTAAAAAGAAAAAATAAGGTAGTTGAAACCTTTCTTTACTGCCTTCAAAATCCCTCTCTCCCTTCCCAAAGTTACCACTATCCTGAATTTGTTTGATGTATCATTTCTGTGTGTATCTTTATAAAATATTACTATATTATGCTTATTTTCTTAAAATATTATATACATGCATATATATCCATATATATGTCCCAAATCAACATCTAGGATTGCTTTCCAAGTTTAAAAACTTCATGTAAACAGGATCATCCTATATCATTCCATAACTTATTTTTTAACTTTATGTTTTTAGGATTTATCTACAATGATCAGTATAGCTCTAAATTTTCCTTTTTAACAAATGTATAAAAATGTCTTTATCCATTTTTCTGTAAACCTTTAGGTTGCTTTTTTAATCTTTTTGCTACTAAAAATGCTGTGATATTCTTATAAGTCTCCTTGTGCACATGTGTAAAAGACCCAGAAGGGGTAAAAATATGGGATGCAGGGGTCATACAGGATGCACATTTTCTGATTTAGACACTGTCCATCTGCTTTTTAAGTTGGTATAACCACTAGAATTCTACCAAGAGATTATGATAATACCCATATCTGCACAAACTTACCAACATCACATTTTTAATTTATGTCAATTTGATGGGCATTAAACATTATAATTATCGGGGTAGATGTATTACTCTTAATGAATCTGCTGCAACTCCTTACAAAAGAGCCTACACATCACTATTCTGCTGAACTCAGATGTGGCCAGTATGATTCACCATGACAAATGTAACATGAGACGTGCCATTGAATCCTCTGAAGGGAAACATTTTTAGAGCCACTTTACTATGTTCTTTCTTTTCCCTCAGGTACTGAGAGAAAAGGTACTGAGAATGGCAATATGCCAGACAGTGGCTGTTCTGTCAGCCTGGGTTCTGGCATTTGGACCAGAGTGGCATTTAATATGACCTCATTGTTTTAAGCCATGAAGATTATTGGGATGTTACTAAATGATCTGTTTCTACTTACTCATTCCCTCCTGACTCTTTTCCTGTAGGTAGCCTATACTATATACTGCCCTATGACTTCAGGCTTGTCCATGTGACTTGATCTGGACTATGGAATGTGAGTAGAAATGATGTCACTTCTAAGTAGAAACTTTAAACAGGCTTGTATGTTTGGTTACTCTTCCTTGAACCTCCACCTTCCTCCATGAAATGGCACTGAGATTTCCGGGACTATTTGTTGCCAATGCAAAAGTTGTTGTATACTGCAAAATGGAGCCTATTTTAACTAATGCAATCGTTAATGTGATTGAACATATTTTCATATGTTTGTATTTTGTAACTTGACTTTCCAAGTCTGCCTTTTTTCCCCAGTTTTTTTAAATTGATTTGTAGAAATTTATGAAGAGTGATTCTGTAAACTCATTCTTTATCAGTTATATATACTGCAAATATCCTCTCCCAGCTTATAGCTTATGTTTTAATTTTGTTCATGGTGTCACTTGCGAAAGAGAAGCTTTTAGTCTTAAGATGGTCAAAACTATCAGTTGTTTTCTTAATTGTGATTTCTATGTTATTAAGGAAACCTTCCCTAACCTAATGTCATAAATAAAATATTTACTGATGAAAAGCTTAAAGTAAAAAGGTAAGGGCAAGCACTAGAATAACAGAAATGGAACCTATAGTTTTAATCCTTGTAATTTATTTGTTAAACAAGTTGGGTCATTTGTTGTGCAGTCTGCCACTCTACAAGATTTTGCTGACTGCATCTCCTTGGTTCATTTAACACGCCCCTTTCTTTGTCCTCTGTATTTCCTGAATATTGATAGCAGGATCCAGGGGTTCTTAACTCTTTTGTGTCATAGACTTCTTTGGCAGTCTGATGAAACCTGTAGACCCCTTTCTCAGAGTCATCTTTTAAATACATAAAGTAAAATATATAGAATGAGAAAGGAAAACAATTATACTCAAAATAAATGACACTGGAAAACATGGTGGTGGTTTAGATTCACATCTCTTTTGATAAAACTACTTGAAAGGTGGCAATACTTAAATTTTTAGTATGTTTGCCCATAAATTTTCCAACAGGATTTTAATTTATTCAGTTAGTTTTACCTTCTCTTAAACATGACAGAAGAGTCTAACAAGCTTTTTAACTAATCACTGAACAGGCTTCAACCCGACTATGTATTATTTTTACCTAGCTTTACCTTTCAAAATGCAAAAAATAAATAATTAAATAAGTTTAGCAACTTCTTCATCAGTATTTTTACTCATTATTATACATCCTATGCACATCTACTGGGTTTATTTTTCTTCTCATAGAAGAAGAAAAGTACATCTACAAAGAGGCACAAAGAAGTACATCTTTGACTTTTTTTTAAAAGTGAGTCTGCGGTAAGTAAACTCTTTGTCAGAAAACATCTTTGCTTTGCCTTCACTCTTGAATGATGGCTTAAAAGAACATAAAATTGATTTTATGATTATTGATTTTATGATAAGGGACTGATTTTCCCTTAGCACTGTGAGGCTATTCCTCCACTGTCTTCTGGCACTTTAAGAAGTCCATCTCGTTGTCACTCCTTTGTAGATAAATGGTATTATTTAGTTTCATGGCTTTGAGTATGTATTTCAGTGACTAACAAATTTATATCTCCAGCCTGTACCTTTACCCCAGAGTTCCCACTACCTTAATCAAAAACTGAGGGAGTCAACATATTTCATTTTCATTTTCATCAGACATGATGAATGCCATTTTCCCCCTTCATATACTCTCATTTACTGCCTCTTAACAAAAGAATGGCAATAAACATATATAACGTGTATATGCATCTGAAAATAAAAACTATTTTCTGCACCACTACATTTTTTGAACACTGTTTTTAAATAAAAACAGATAAAGCTTCCAACCACGAAGCTGTATAAATATACCTATTGTCTTATTCCTACTTTTTCAAATAACTAATATTGTTTGTTATTAAGCAAAATCAGTTTATGGAAATAAATGATAGAGACAAAAAGGAAAGACTTTATTAGTACTAATAGATTTCAAGTTTTCAAAGGGCAAAGTGATTAATGCTTTGACATCATCATAAAAACACACGAAAACAAGACTCTACTTGGGAATTAATAAAAAATACATTTTTATAGAGTACTGAAACCATTCTTCCTTTTTGTAATTTACCCAAACTCTCCTTCCAAGTATATGCACAGAGATTATTCCTTTTCATACCTGATAGAAAAACTTAATACATGTAATCCCTGTTCAATGATATAGTTTTTCAAGAATCAGATAAAACTCAAGTTAGTCTGTTTCTCTTACTATTGCTCAAATGTCATTCTAATTAGATGTTACTTTTAAAACTCTGATTAAAAGTATATATGAAACTGAGAAGAATTGAGCTTAAGAAATAATGCACTTTCATTTTTCTTTGAATACAGTAGCTCCTGTGAAATGCAACAAGTTTTAGCTGCATATTACATTTCCACTGCCTCACCTCCAATTCTTTGAGGTAGTTAACTGTTGTTTCTTGTCTCATTAATATGACTAAGTCATGGGGATGCTTCAAGTTCATTGGTGAATCCACCTGCAAGCAAGCAAGCAAGCATAAACAAAGCTCAGATTTCATCAACATTCGTTTGGATTCATAAAGTTTCCCTTAATATGCTTTAAATTACTGTTCAACCACCAGAGTTAGGCGCTCAGTATTACAAAGGGGTATTACAAAAGTGATCATACATAAATTTCAGCAAAGAGAATTACATGTTCAATAGCTGCCCCTTGAATTACAACATTAAAGAGTAAGCTTTTGAAGTGAATATTCTAACTTGGACAGTCATATAAGAAATATTCAAGAGGAGAAGTATTTCACAACGAATGAAAAAGTAAATTCCTTAAAATAATCCACACCTGTAATAATAAAAAAGGAATTGTCTTGTCTTGACAGAACATTCCACATCTGAATAGGTTTGGAGTGATAAAAGGAAAATACTAAAAGCATCTATTTTTGAAGGCTATTTGTAGAAGCCATAAATCAAAATTAATATAAAATAATCTTGAGATTTATTATTTGTAACTCGTGTTCTCTGGATCATAAACGGGTGACTACGTTGCTGAAGATGTAGGAAAAATGAACCCTCCTATGCTAGAAGCAGGCTTATACATTTGTTCTTGTTGTCTGGAGGGTCACTTGACAACATGTATCAAAATGTTTAAAGTGAATCCCTTCTGATCTGGCAATATTAACTCTAGGAAACTATCCTACAAACATTCTTAAACATGTAGGCAAAAATAAACACAAGTATGCTTACTATGACACTTTTAGCTGCAAAAAAAAATTAGACACAACCTAGGTCCATCAATAAGGGAATAGGGAGGGGTGCTTGGGTGGCTCAGTTGGTTAAGCATCTGACTCTTATTCTCAGCTCAGGGTCATGATCTCAGGGTCATGAGTTCAAGCCCTGCATTGGGCTCTACACTGGGCATGGAACCTACTTAAAAACAAAAAAGGGAATAAGGAAATACATTGTCTAAAATGAGATACAGAAGACTAGACCTACTGTCATGCAAGGATGTTCACAATGCATAATTAACTAAAAATAAAGAACAGTAAGTATACTATGATATTTTTAGGAAATTAAATATATATATTTACAGATATAGATGTATACATGTCTCTATATCCACAAAACTAAGTAACTTTACAGTGGTTTCTTTTGGGAAGTGGGATTAAGAAGAGAGACACACTCATGTCTATATACTTGTGTATTTTTAAACTGTTTATAATGAATAGACATAATATATTTATAATAAAGAAAAATTACACACATGTGCACACACACACACGGTGTTTGAATTTCAGAAAAATCTGACAGTGGCCTTGGTACCTAAGAGATGAGCTAAAGTTTCTGCTATCCCATGATGCTAGATTGGAGCTGTCAAATTATTTATCAGCCCTTCAGGAAGTTCCACTTTGAGGAAAAGTATCTTTCTGTAACCTCTAAGAAACTGGTATCAGCTCAACTAATCAAATTTAGAGGTAGCTTTTTTTAAAAAAAGATTTTAGTTATTTGATAGAGCACGTGCAGGTGAGTTGGGGGAGGGGCAGAGGGAGAGAGAGAATCTCCAGCAGATTCTGTGCTGAGCACAGAGCCTCACCCAGGGCTCGATCTCATAACCCTGACATCATGACCTGGCTTAACTGACTGAGCCACCCAGGTGGCCCTAGAGCTAGCTTTTTAAGTGCAGAAGATAGGCTTGCATAGATGTTGGTGATACAAGAGTCTATTAAAAAAAAGGTTTTAGGGCTCCTGGGTGGCTCAGTCGGTTAAGTGTCTGCCTTCGGCTAAGGTCATGATCCCCGGGTCCTGGGATCGAGCCCCACATCGGGCTCCCTGCTCAGCGGCAAGCCTGCTTCTCCCTCTGCCACTTCCCCTGCTTCTGTTCCCTCTCTCGCTGTGTCTCTCTCTGTCAAATGAATAAATAAAATCTTAAAAAAAAAAAAGATTTTAAAAAGAAGGATAACAACATGAAATAAAGTTGGACGATTGCTTTAATAATATGCATTATATTGGAGAATGACTAGATAAAATTCATCTGCCTTTACTCATCCTACCATCTCAGAGACACCAGAGGAAAAAGAGATGCTAGTCCAGAGTAACTTCCACACTTTCATTGTAATTATCTGAACTACATAATTATTATTGTATCATTGCGGATAATTACCATAGCCCATGGTCTTGCTTTTAAGATGAGATCCCTTCATTGTTCCCCCTGGCCTTCCCGCTATATTGGAAACTATATCAAAATTGGACTCTGAATTTAAAAGGCACTAAAAATACAATAGCAAGGGGGCGCCTGGGTGGCTCAGTGGGTTAAAGCCTCTGCCTTCGGCTCAGGCCATGATCTTAGGGTCCTGGGATCGAGCCCCACATCAGGCTCTCTGCTCAGCGGGGAGCCTGCTTCCCCCTCTCTCTCTGCCTGCCTCTCTGCCTACTTGTGATCTCTCTGTCAAATAAATAAAATCTAAAAAAAAATACAATTGCAAGGCCTATAGTACTTGACAACCTGTGCTGTTAAGCTCCTCTATCAACCAATCAAAGCTAGCAAAAGCCTACAAGCAAAATGCTAGGTTTATCTCAATAAGAAACAGAAAATTTTGCTTCTCTTTTCATAGTATTCAAACATATGCCCAACAGTCAAATGCATGTAGGGAGGGAAAGCTACTATAATGGATTGTATATGGACTGATTTAACCCCAAAGCCCATTGATCTTTTTTTACAATGTAATAAATTACAGCACACCATAATTTTTATAGAAGAAAATGTAAAAGCTACAGCCAGTGGCCAGAGTGCAAAAGAACTTTTCATAAGGAGGCCAAAAGTCTGCTTACTTTGCTATTCTGTCTAGAACTTCAAGAGGTAGCTATTTAGTACATGCCTCTATAAGGATTTTTAAATGAGGTTTTTACAAAAAAATAAAATAGGAGGTGGAGAAGGAATGTGGGAGTATGACATTCCAATTCCAAAATACCTAAGCAATCTGTTCACCTGATATTTGGAGAAATGCAAGAGGAATGAAACAATGAGATAAATGAAGATTTACACCGAAGAAAGACTGAAAGCACACTCTTAGTTTTAGTTTAAAAGGATATTAGCTAATCAGAGCTTTACCATATTTGAATAGCATGGGACTGGCCAACATTCAATTGTGAGGAAGTACTTTTCATTTCCTTGAAGCTTTAAGTTCAACAAATATACAAGAGCTAGAGGAGCTATAAAGATAAAATTATTAGCAGAAGGAAGGAAGTGAGCCCACTGACAGCTGTGCTTCTCTTTTTGACATGGCAGCAAATACCATGGATCTTTGCCAGATAAGGGTTGGTTGCAGATTTATAGCCTGACATATATATTTACTGAGGTAACCTTAAGTTCTTAAAATTTAAGACTTTATAATTATCTTTGGCAAATGCCAATCAGCTTGAATTTCTCTCCTTCTGAATACCTCTGTTCCTTAGGTTACAAAACAGAGTATGACTATAAAGACTACAACATCCATTCAACCAATAAAGGTTTATTAAGCCTCTATAAACCAGACCCACTATGTCAATTTTTGAAGCCTGTGTACTCCAATTTTATATACAACGTGAATGCCTTCAGTATCTTTAGCATTTAAAAGAGGCTGCTATCAGCCCAGGAGCAAAAAGTGACAGGAATTAGACAGGTAGGTTAAAAAGGACATGACACATATATAAGACCACAAAGCACCTTAATGGCTTTTTCACAAGGGACAAGCAACTCTACAAACTTCTGTTACTTCAAAGCATAATAAATGATGCTTGTAATGACCTGAATCATAAAGGAAAAGGAATTACTTTCAATTAAGATAGTGAAAAAGTATGAAATATATTTTTAGAGCAAAGTTTATACTACAGGGAAATACTGACCAAATATCTGGAAATTAGCTATATGGACTTGTATTATACAGAATGATTCCTTCTCTAAGAGTTCTCAATTCAATTTCACTTTCCTTTGAATACATTATGTAAGTACATGTGTCCAATTATATGTAACAGCAGTAAATATCTTATTCATATCAAGCTCGTTTTCATATATTTCAAAATTTGCTGCTGTCTCTATCATTAATACCTACATTTCTATCTGGAGCCCTACTTCTGTGAGTTCAGTAAATTCACATGGTAACAGAGGGAAATGTCATTGTATGAGGATAATTACTTCACTGCCAAATCAAATAAAGGGTGAGCATTTTAAACTTAAAATAACCAGTCTATGGGTATAAACATTTTTGAGTTCTACAAAAGCATGAGTTAGTCCATCACTTTCCATGAGTCCTTTATGAGGAAATTGACCATTCCCATTACAATATTAATTCCAGCTCTCATATGCAACTTATTCTTCACATATGCTAAACATTCTTACCTCTTACTTTTTGATAGTATTCATGAGAACATGAGAACAGCATTAATGAAATCTTATATTACAGCATACACAGTTTTTTTTAATTCCCCTTAATTAGAAACTAGCGATGGAATATTTTAAGTCTTTTATTCAGAATTTTAGATTATTTATTGAGACAGTATAATGGAAAACATAAAATCTTCATTGCTTTAAAGATTTTACCTCTACCTTAAGTGATCCCACTTAGTGGGTATTTATAGTGTTTGCTAACTAGTATCTGCAATTGCCTTCTTGTGGCAAAAACACCTGCCTTGCTTGGCTGGAAGCATCCTTCCCCACATGGAAAGCCCAAATCAGTAGATTCCTTTCCCTTGGTCATGGTGATTATCTCCGAGAAGGAGCATCAACCAAGTAGTCAGTTGGTACTAAGGAGACTGTAATCTAGAACTTTTGTTTGAGTTATGGGGACTTGCATTCACAGGGGCTTGAGAATGGGGTTAAAGAAACAGAGAAATAAAGGCAGAGAACAAACCTATAATGGTTATATTGTTTCAGCCCTGGATCAAACTGTATCTGCGGCACTCAGAATTTGTTCAAACATTCCAATAAAAATTTTCAATACAGAAGTCTTGCTGCTATTTCTAAACATCTGCTGACTTTTCTTAGGCCCTCTGTCTAGGGTATCCTCTTACTCTTGCGGCTCTTTTCAGACTTTCTGTCCCTTTGCACATGCTAATTCTCCTTCTTGGAACATTCTTCTATCCTTATGCTTTTGGTGAAGGCCAAATGACTGGGCTCAAATGACATTTCTTTTGTGAAGCCATCCTTCTCTTGAGCTCCCACAGTACTCTTTACATTCTTCTTTAATAGTGTTTATTACATTGTTTTATTATTGTTATGTCTGTCTCACCCAAAAAAATTTTTTTTGTATTCCCCTTTCTACTTTCAGTACTTCATAGGCTTTCGGGTACATGTCAGATACCTAATACACTGTTCATTGCTCGATGAAGTTATCTGACGTCACATCTGTTAGAGAATCCATCTCCGTCGGCATTATCATTCAGTGATGACTGACCATCTGTAAAGGAGATAAAGTGGCTAGGCCTCCAGGAATGATGACAAAGTAAGTCCTTGACAGGTCTATGACTAGCTGTGTGGCCTAAAGCAAATCACCTTCCCTGCATAGGCTTCCATTTCCTCATCTATAAACTTTAGGGGACCCATGATAACTTCTAAAGTTCCTTATACTCTTTATATCCTACCTCCATAAAGGATTTAGCACTACGATAAAAGCATCACATTTTTACAAGTCTCGCGCACCACTGAAGTAATCTAATGTTCAAATGAATGAAATGATCATTCTTCCAATTAGCCCGGGTAAATCTGTACTCACTCTAGGTGGGGACTCTCCAAAGCTGCAGCTAAAAGCTTCTTTTCAAACTGTCAATTTGTCAAATTAAACCAAGGTTCCAATTAGCAGTGGCTATTTATTTCTGAGCAACTAGGCTGCTCATTGTATCACGGGCAAAATTAGCTCTCCCAGTCCTTGTGCCACTTAATTCTAATGAAGCTCAATTAAAAAAAAAATCTTCTGATCATAAGCTAAATATGTATGTTACTGTAAAAGCAAACACATTATGGATAATATAAAGAAGAAAATTAAAATTACTTAAAATGTCACCTTCCGAGATATGTGCTATCAGCTAATTATGTCAGGATCACTTCTCTTTGGGCTTGTGCGCCTGTGTTTGTGCGTGCGCGAGCACACACGGCTATGTAGATGAGTATTTTTACAAAAACAGGATCATACTTACTATACTGTATCCTTCCCTTCTCCACTTTTTCCTAAATTTTATCAGATTTCTTCCTCAGGAATACAGATCTACATCATCCTGTTTAGTTAATATTATATTAAAGTTATTTATCCAGTTTCCTACTAATTAAAATTTGGGCTTTTAGTTATTCTCCCTTTTTAACAATATCGAGATGAGTATTTATAAATTTTTTGATTGCTGCCTAATTATTTTTTTCCTAAAAATAGAACTGTTAGGTTAAAGGGACTGCACTTTTAAATTTATATTTTTTGCCAGCTTTTCTCCAGAATAGTTGAATCAACTTAAATTCCTAACAACAGTCAGTGAGTTTCTACACACTCTCAAGAACACAGGGAAAGGGTGAATACATTTTAATCTCTTTGTTGGCCATATGTATTTCTTCTTTTGTGTACTTATAAAAAAACTTCCTCATAGCCTCACTTTAAATCCATCTGATAGTTTACATCACAATTTTACAGATGATGTTTTCTAGATGGTGGGACTCTAGCTGATTATCTTCTTGTTTTCTGACTTTCTCTGAAGCAAACATCTATTTCTTTTTTTTTTTAACTGCTATCTATCGATCTTGTTAAAATGAAATTTTAGAGTGCTAGGCAACATGTATTTTAAACAGAAAACAACTGTAATGACAAATAAGCTAAGTTCTGAGGAATAGTCTTGTGGCTTTTTCTTATATATTCATAGAGAAAAAGTTCCTCTCCCGTATGTGGGGCCAAGCAAAATACTTCAAAAAGATAACATCTTTTATATTTTCTTGTTCCTTACCTTACTCTCCTCAGATTTTTATCCTTATTTCAAATCTGGTTCACTACCATTTTCAAATGACTGCCAAAAGAACCCTCACCTTTATGACCCCTGTCAGGTGAATACAGGGGCAAGCAAGATGAATTTAGAGGGATGGAATGAGGGAGACAAAAGTCTGTTGCCTGACTTTGCATGCAATTCTTTCTTCAGGATTCGAGTCTAACCATCACACACCAGCACCTTCCTCCAGGTCGAGAATAGTGCAAGCTCACAAACAGAATACCAGTCTAGCCTCGCCTCTTGAGAAGGACTTACATGGGCTCCTGGCTATAATTTTCAAAACTTTAATATAGGAGCATATATTATACTAGAAATACTATCAGATCAATAAAACACTATCATTATGAACTGTCAGGATTTGGAAATATTTTTGTTAAAGAGGACTTTTTTTTGCCATTAGGTACTTGTACAATATGGAATTTTAATAAAAAAATTTAAAAACATGCCTCAATTTTGCATCAGAAATCAGGTTATAGAAACTAATATAAACTTTAAACAAACAGAAATACTGAATCTTGACCATCACATGACTTTTTACAGCCTTATATCTATTTTCTGAAGTTTTACCCTCAGATTATACCTTCTCATTTTCACAGTTCTTGGAAGACAAAGTTGTAAATGCTTAAGTGCACTTAAAACAATCTAGGTATTTGAAGTATATTATATAGCGATAACCTAGATTGGACCATGTACAGTGTTGCAGCCAATTTTTTAAACACTATTTATTTATTTATTTATTTATTTAGAGGGAGGGAGGGAGGGAGGGAGGGAGGGAGGGAGAGAGAGTGAACAAGCAAGCACAAGCAGGAGCAGCAGAGGCTGAGGGAATCTCAAGCCACTCCATGCTGAGCACAGAGCCTGACATGAGGCTCAATCTCACGACCCTGAGATCATTACCTGAGCCAAAACCAAGGACACTAAATCGACTGAGCCACCCAAGTGTCCCTGTTGCAGCCAGTTTTATGAGAACATTCATATCACACAATCACCATGTCCTAACTGAAGGCAGTTAATAACCATTTTCAATATGAACAACAAATGAACAACTTCTTTTAAAAAGTGCTACCAGTCTACACATTCTGATTTGTGTCACCAGTAAACATACAAATAACAAAATGAAGCAAGTAGACAATTTACAACTTTACAAGGAAAGAAAATGAAATGCTGGATCAGGACTCAAGAGTCACGGATATTTCTCATTTCTATATTTATGATATTCTTGAAAACATATACAGAAAAATGTCACTGCAGTTAGAGCTATTTTATACTTAACTCAGAAGTGACTCTCATTCCAGCAGCCAATATTTATCAAACACAGAATAAGGGCCCAACAAAGATGTGCATGTCCTAATCCCAGAACCTGGGACTAGTTAGGATACATGGCAAAAGTTAATTAAAGTAGCCGATGGAGTTAATTTTTAACAGCAGCAAATAGAAAACTAATGCAAGCACCCACTAAGTTCTAGGCATAATGCCAGGCTTAATATGATAAATAAAACACGTGTGAGCTTGAAAATTCTTAGATGGATACTATGGACTGAACTGTGTCTCCTCAAAATCATATGTTGAAGCTGTAACCTCCAATGTGACAGTAATTAGACTGGACCTTTTGAAGGTAATCAAGTTTAGATGAGGTCATGAGGTTGGGCCTTATGACAAGATTGGTGCCCTTATAAGAGGAGACATTAAAGCTAGCCTTCTCTTTCTCACTGCCATGTGAGAACACAGCAAGAACGCAGCTGGTCTGCAAGTAAGAAAGAGAACTCTCACCAGAACCTGATCACTCTGGCACTCTGACCTTGGACTTCCGGACTCCAAAACTGTGAGAAAATAAACTTCTGTTGCTTAAGTCACTCAGTTTATGGGATTTTGTTATGACAGCCAAACTAAGATCTGTTAATCAAATATTGGAAAAGGGACACTAAAATGAGTGCCAGAAATTGAACCTTAATTTTATCATTACTCAGGTGATGGCAAACTCAAAAGTCAGGAAATTACTTTGCTATTTCATGCGAGAAATCACTGCTGTAAGACACTACTGAATAAAGTTCAACTTGACTACTCATCAAACAGTAGTATTAACATGGGGGGGTGTCAGCTTAACTAATTTCTTTTACTGCAATCCCAACAAGTGTGAAGTAAGCATTAATGACAAAGGTTCAATTTTTCTATGAAGATAACCAAAACAAACTGAAGGTTCCTTTTTGTTCATACTTCCATGGATGGGCACACACTGTTTCACTAGGGCAATGGATGGGATAAGGGGTCTTTCATTAGAATCAAATTATATAAACAAAGATCTGACATATCCCAAACACTGTTGGGCATTTTCAAACACTCCTGATGCAGTCCTTTAAAAGGAGGATTCAGCAATATCTAAGAAAATTAAATATGCATTCTTCCAACTGGGAAATACCATCTCAAAGGCTTCATCTTACAAATATAAATCACAGAAGTACACAAAGACCTATGAATGAGCACGTTCACTCACTGCAATATTGTTTGATAGTAAAAGCCTGGAAACAATCTAAATGGCTATCATTAGGGAACTGGTTAAATAAATTATAGAATAGCCATACAACCAAATACTATGCATTTTTAAGGGTAAAGTGAGTAGCTTTTCTTTTCTCATAGATGTCTACTTCTTATTAAGTGAATAACTAGTCATGAGACAAAATGTTTCCAGTTGTGGTTTTTAAAAAATCTGTATGAGGGGCCACCTGGGTGGTTCAATTGGTTAAGCGACTGCCTTTGGCTCAAGTCATTATCATGGGGTCCTGGGATCGAGCCCTGCATTGGATTCCCTGCTTGGCAGGGAGCCTGCTTCTCCCTCTCCCTCTGCAGCTTCCACTGCTTGTGCACACTCTCTCTCTCTGTCAAATAAATAAAGAAAATCTTAAAAAAAAAAATAAAAATAAAAAATCTATATGAGGATTTGCAAATGCTTGAGAACTTTTTGGAAGAATACACAAATAATTCTGTGATTACTTCCAGGAAGAAGGACTGTGAGTGGTTATGAAACTTTCACTTTTCATTTTACGTCATAAGTAGCTCGAAAAAAAAGTTTTGAACTATGATCATGTATTTTAGTTTTAAATTCAATTATAAAATTAAAAAATATATTGGTGTTTAACAGATATAACTTCAGAATTTTTTTTTTCCCTAGAAATATTTTTCTTTATAGTGGTAGTAATGCTTAGCAGTACAGAGAAGAGAACAGAGCTTGAATGGGATCTGAGCTGAAGTTTACACACTGCCACTTCCTACCTTCATGGCCTTGGTCAAGGAGTTTAAACATACTCAGCCTAAATTTCTGTATTTAATAGAGAGATCAATACCCACATCTTACTGGGTCTATAGGACAATAAAATGAGATATGAATATGAAAACACTTAGTAAAGTGTTCAGTGAAATAGACATAAAATTTTATTCCTATAAAAGTTACCTGTTCTCTTCCCCTAAGCGGCCTGAGGTGGCCTCTGAAAATGGTTCGCTCTTCGTTTGACCCAGAAAACCCTACAAAATCATGCAAATCAAGAGGTTCAAATCTTCGTGTTCACTTTAAGAACATACATGAAACGGCCCAGGCCATCAAGGGTATGCTTATCCGAAAAACCACCAAGTATCTGAAAAAGGTCATTTTGCAGAAAAAATGTGTGCCATTCTGTCGCTACCATGCTGGAGGTGGTAGGTGTGCCCAGGCCAAACAGTGGGGCTGCACACAGGGTCAGTGGCTCAAGAAGAGTGCTGAATTTTTACTGCACGTGCTTAAAAATGCAGAGAGTAATGCTGAACTTCAGGAGTTAGATGTAGATTCTTTGGTCATTGAGCAAATCCAGGTGAACAAAGCCTCCAAGATGTGGCATAGAACGTACAGGGCTCATGGTTGGATTAACCCACACATGAGCTCTCCCCGCCACACTGAAATGATCCTTACTGCAAAAGAGCAGATTGTTCCTAAGCCAGAAGAGGAGGTGGCACAGAAGAAAAAAATATCCCAAAAGAAACTGAAGAAACAGAAACTTATGGCCTGGGAGTAAATTCTGCATAGAATAAATGCAAATAAAAATAAAAACAGAAAAAAGAGTTTACTTTATCCTAAATTAGAGCGGCTTCCATGTGTGACTGTATAAAATGCAAACTCTGTGAAGGCAGGGACTGTATCTTCCTCACAGCTGTATTCCACCTACCTAACACAGAAAGCATTCCAGGATGTGTTTAACGAGCTAGCTAAGCCTGCCAAATGTAATGGCACACAAAAAGCTCTCAGCAAATACTTGCCCAAATAAAAATGCTCCTGACTCCATTTGACCACTTTTGGCACGTATCATTCTCTTGAGTTTTACTAAAGATTAACTACCCATCTCAACTCCCCACCAAGCAATTAGACTCAAGGTTAGAAAGAGCTGCGGGGGATGGGGGGATGGGGGTAGGGGGGTAGGGTGGGGGGGTGGGGGGGTGTGCGCGCGCTCTCTCTCTCTCTCTCTCTCTCCCTCTCGCCGGTCACCTGATTTCAACTTAAATAACTAAGTGCCACAGTGGTAAGTGAATACTGAAGTAAGATGTTAGTGAAAAATACATAAATGAGTTCTTTTCAAAAGTTATACTCATTAAGTAGTTAAATAAATATGGAAAGCACAATCTGATCTGTCCAGTGTAGATTTCTGGTAGTAGTACTGAAAACAAACATGTACTTTAGCTTACATAAAACTGTCATGACAGTACAGATTTATTAAAAATTTATTTATTAAAGTGCTTTTGTACATGTTTATATTAAAGAAATGTCTTAATGTTAAATGACTTAACTATATAGTATTCAATAGTTTATTTATATAGTATTCAATAATTTAAATAATGCCACAATCTCCAAGTTCTTTGAGCATATCATCAAAGGTATGTTGAAGAGATAATACATCTAAATAGCCAATCGGAATTTAGGTTATCTGAACCACCATTTTACAACTCTGGTTTACAGATACTACGTTCTTAGAGAAGTCTTAGTTTGTCTAGACTTTTTATTTTTAACAGGAAGAATGAATGAATTGGCTGATCCCTTTAAAGTAAATGCACTGTGGGTGCCTGGGTGGCTCAGGCCATTAAGCAGCCATTAAGCAGGTCATGATGTTACAGGTCATAGAAACAAGCCCTAGTTTGGGCTCCAAGCTCAGCAGGGAGTCTGCTAGGGATTCTCTCTCTCCCTCTGCCCCAGCCCCTGCTTGTACACACACACAAACACGTACTCATACATATGGGCGCGTGCTCTCTCTCTCTCTCTCTCAAATAAAGAAATCTTTAAAAAAAAATAAATGCACTGTGCTTTCTCCAGACTACTAAGACGATGGTGGCCCATCACTGTGCTGATATGCAAGAGCTATTACAAGTGTGAATAACTGGTGCGCTTGGGTGGCTCAGTCAGTTAAGCGTCTGCCTTCGGCTCAGGTCATGATCCCAGTGCCCTGGGATCGAGTCCCACATTGGGCTCTCTGCTCAGCGGGGAGGCTGCTTCTTCCTCTCCCTGATGCTCCCCTTGCTTGTGCGCGCTCTCTCTCTCATTGTCAAATAAATAAATCTTAAAAAAAAAAGTGTGAATAACTGCTTGCACACATACATGAAGGCATATTCAATATTTCCTAAGTGTTTATAATGTGTCAGGCACTGTTTTAGGCATGGGGGTTTTCTCATTGACCGTAACAAAGTTCTATGAAAGAGTTAATGTTCTCATAGAAAGACTGGCAATAAAATATATATTACAACAGAGTAATAGGTGCTATGAGGAAAAATAAAGCAGAGTAAGAAGACAGTGATGGAAGGAGATGCTGTTTTAGATATTGTGGTCAGAAGACAGGTGACATGTGAACAGAGACTTGAAAAAAGAAGGGATGAGCCATTGAGGATGTCTGCAGAAGTTTTTCAGGCAACATGAGCAGTAGCAAACAAACTTGATACTCTAAAGACCACCCCAAACTGGACTCAAGCACAGCACACAAGAAGGAAAGTGGTATCTGCAACAGAGAGATGACCAGGGGCAGGTCGTAGATCTTGCGAGGTCCTTATAGGCCATGGTAAAAACTCCCAAGTTTTATTCTTAAAAATATGATGGGAAACCACTGAAGGTTTTTTGAAGCTCTTTCCTTCTCTTTTTCTACAGCTGTTAAAGGAATCAAAGGACAAGACTTTTGATCTGGGGAGAACAGACTCTACGGTGCAAAAGTGGGAGCAAGGAGACTGGTCAGCAGGCTACTGTGCTTAGGTCTAACAGGAAGATGAAGATAGTTTAGACTACGGTTGTAGAAATATGGGTGGAAAGACATGGCTTGATGCAGGAGACATTTTGGAACTAAAGTTGACAGGTTATTGATTAGGTATGAGAGTTGAGGAAGATTTTGGACCTGAGCAATTTGGTAACAGGTGTGGTGGGATGGGAAATAAAGAGTTCAGTTTAGGACATGATGTATTTGTGGTGTCTATTAGACAGCTAAGCGGAGATGTTGAGTGGGCAACTGGATATGAGTCTGGAGTTTAGGGAGAGACTGCAGATACAATTTGGGAGAATTCTCAGAATATATATATTTTATGCCATGAGACTGCATAAGATCATCTGGTGAGCACATCAGTATATAAGATTCACCAAGAAAAGAGGAATTCAGCAGAAGAGAATGAAAAGTCATGGCCAGGGATACAGAAGAAAGCCAGGAGTGTATGTTCCAGAAGCCATGGAAGAAAACAGTTCAATAAGGTCTGAGGACAAGTGCTGGCTGGGGAGTTAAGAGGTTAAGAGACAGAACTGAGAGCAGAGCACCGAATCTGGCAATAAGGCAGGCCCGGAGATATCGTGACAAGAGTCGCAGGGAAGAAGGACTGACTGGAGTGGCTTTAAAAGAGATCTATACCAAGAGGGGGAAGAGAGCCCATGAGCACAAACAACTCTCTTGAGGTGCCTGGCTGTAAAAAGCCACCCAACAGAGGAATTCCCCTTGCTTTGGCCACCATGTAGTCTCACTGAGATGCAGGTAGGGCTCACACCCTGCTCCCTACACTCTGGAGTACAAAGCTGTTCTAATTTTTGACCTGACTTGCTGGCAAGCCCTCTTATTTCTCACTGCCAGAGCGCCTTCTGTTCATTTCCACCAATGCTGCTTCTAAACTTGCAACACCTGCTGAACCCCACAGCTGATCCTAATCCCCCCAATAATGCAGCTGCCATTTCTAATTCATCTTGCCTCTGCCCTTTCTGATGATTTTTTCTTGTTTTTTTCTAGACTCTTTTTTTCTAGACTTTTTTTTCTAGACCTCTCCATACGTTTCAATGCCTGAGCAATAAAGCTGACCTTTTAGATATATCATCAGTGACAAAGGATGACTTCCTTTGCATGCACAATCTGATTCCTTTGCATGCACAATGTGACCACAGAAGATAGTCCAAGAGACATCCCCGAAAGTATGGCTCTTCTCTTGTGCATATAGCACCTTTTATGAAGGCCTAATGGCTGACTCACAAGGACTTACTTGGAGTTTTAAAATTCTTCCAGGAGTCTGAGGCCTCCCGTAGGCTAGCCTCCAGGATGATTATTACATTAGTGAGTACTGTAAAGCTTCATTCACACAATGGTAAATTCCTGAATGGCAGGAAGTGGTTCTCACACTTCTTTGTATCATCCATTCAACAGATAACTACTGCAGTCTAAGGGATTAAAGCATGAAAGATGTAGGAGGTGCAGAGAAGATGGATATGGCCTCTCCCTTCATGGAGCATGTAGTAGTCTAGTAGGGCATTTACATAAGTAAATTGACACAATATGGCACGGTAAATGTCTTTTTTAAGGGAATACAGGATACCATGAAAGCACATAGAAAGAACAGCTTATTCAAACTTGGGTGTTAGAAGCTTCTCTGAAAGTGATGTTTAAGTTGTGAAGAGTAATGAGTTAGTCACATTGGGACATTTCAGGGGAAGAACATGTGCAAAGCCCCAGAGGCAAGTGAGAACACAGCGTATATGGGGACACTGACAAATGTTAAATATAGCTAAGGTGTATATGTGTGTATTCTGAGGTGCGGGTGGGGCCCTCAAGAACGAGCAAAGATAAGGCTAGAGAGAAGGAAGTGCCAGATCACAAGACATGTTAAAGAAGGACCATATCCTGAGATATGCACCAAACTAACTGTTCAAGGTAGTTTTCCTTGGGGAGTGAGAATGGGGAGAGGTGGGAGGACTTCACTTTATTACTTTAAGTACTCCCATAACGTTAGGCATTTATTTTCACAATGCCACACATCACTTCTGTAATTCAAATTTGTAATTAAACAAAACAATGAAGGTTTTAAAAGTAGTCTAATTGCACTGAGGAGAATGGATTGGAAGCAGGACAAGAATAGGGCAGGGAGAACAATTAGGAAGCTGTGGCAAGAATCAGGTGGCCTGAATTAGAGTGACAGTAGTGGCTACGGCAAGAAGATGTAATTAGAAAGTAAAATGGAAAGATCTTGGTAAGGAATAAGGGGGACAACTAGATTTCTGACTTGGGCAGATGGGTAGATGGTGAATGGTGGGATCAATTTGGGAAAACAGGGCATGACACAGGTGTAGGTAGGGTAAAAATGAGTTTAGATTTGGTCATATTAAGCTTGAAGTAACTAGAGGACATTCACATGGAATTAAAAGTTTATAGAGGTCCTGAATCTATAACCCTGGAGAAAAAAATGTGAGTTATAGAAAGAAACGTGACTATTCTCTGCATACATACGGTAATTTAAGTCCTGAGAAAAGATGAGATTGCCCAGGTATATGTAAAAAGCAAATCAGAAGGCTGGAACAGAAGTTGGAGGTAGAGCAACATATAAAACTGAATTTCTCAGAATGATCTGTGACCCATCTGTATCATAATCTCCCGAAGGGTTTGATAAAAATGTAGAATTCTTGGCTCTACCACCAACCTACTGAATCAGGCACTTTAGTGGCCTGGGACTCTGTATTTTAAGCAAGCACCCCAGATTATTTTTGTGCAAAGAACTGCTGATCTAAAAGATGAATTGAGGAAGAAGAGCCAGGGAAAAGAAAAAAGGAAAAAAAAAATGTTAAGAAGGACTCGTGCTCTACTCTCGGAAAAATGAGAATTTCGTGTCACAGTAGCCACTGGAAAAGTGCATATTCATCAAAGCACAGTGGGCTGGTGAAAAATAAGTAGTCAATAAATATTTGTTCAATAAATAACTGGAAAAAGTATTTAAACTTATAATTTACCTCTGTATATTTATAAGCTCCTATTAGCTACTGTAAGTATAAACAAAGTTAACACCTGGGTGATTTATAAGAAAAAAATAATAGTGGGAAGTCTAAAAAATGGATTGAATGAGAATCGTTTTGATGCCAACGTCTAGGACAAATTGCATAGGTTTAGCAAGTTAGTGAATAAACCACCATGGCCTCTCAGGTCCAAGTAAATCCCTCAAGTGTATAAACAAAGAAACAACACTTTATAACAAAAAGATGGGCTCAATTTTGAAAAGCACTGAGAGAAAGCTGTCAGCGCATCTGGATGCCCTCTCCCAGATGAAGTTACTTAACATCATACCCAAATTAAACCACTCCTTCACTTATAAGCTATTAAAGACCGAGGATAACGATTTAGCCTGTGTGTCCAACTAAATCCGATAACTCTTGCTCAAATCACAGTTGCTGAACTAACTGCCTATCAAACACTTCTTATGCCAAGGTTGCTAGGCTCCAGAGCATCGGTTTTGTTAGAAACCTCATTTGTTTTAAGCAGTTAAAAGGATCTGTACTCTTGACACATTTGCTTGAGAGAAGGCAAAATGATTAAATAACCCCAAATTAATTCACACCTATTTCTGATCCTCCCCAACCCACTCCCCACTTAAAAGTCACCACAAAATATTCTGTAGAGGTAAAGCAAACTGGACGAGAGAAGACTTTTACTTCATTATTCCCATTTTTCCTTTTTCTTTTCTTTCTCTTGTTTCATTGGTTGGTACTATGAAAGGGGGAAAAGCACTTCAATCTTACTGAGTACAAGGTGCTCGCCTGCATGCTACCATAGTTTTACTTACTGCTATCACTGCCACTCATTACTTGTGTGACTTTGGGCGACTTTCTCTCCTGAGTTGTACTACATACCCTTTAAGAATTGTTTCCAAATCTAAAGTTCTATGGTTCTAAGATCAGAGAAAAGGTAAACAGTAGCCAAGAAAATAAATATTATGTTATGACAGAGTTGATAACAATTATACTCTTTATTTACTTCAAGTTTTAGACCTCCACTTATGAAGAGCCAGACTATCCAGAGGCAATGAACCCAGGGCTACAAGTACTACTTTTGAGGGGCGCCTGGGTGGCTCAGTTAAGCGTCTGCCTTCGGCTCAGGTCATGATCCCAGGGTTCTAGGATCGAGCCCCACATTGAGCCCTTCATCGAGCCCCGCATCGGGCTCCCTGCTTGGCGGGAAGCCTGCTTCTCCCTCTCTGACTCCCCTTGCTTGTGTTCCCTCTCTCGCTGTCTCTCCGTCAAATAAATAAAATCTTTAAAAAACAAAACAAAAAAACAAGTACTACTTTTGAATTCCATAAGTCTAAGACAACCTGGTAACATTTCAGGAATTCATCTGTTAGCTGGTAATTTAGAACATGGAACATTTTTTCCACAGAAATGATGTGATACATAATGGTTAGCCTCTTAGGCTAATTCACAAAAGTTCATTTAACCCTCCATTCAAGTGACTCTTCAGGCGGTTTTGGTAAAAATAGAAAACAAATGTTGCCATATTAGTAATGAAAAAAAAAAAGAAAAAGGGAATGAAAAAAAACCACAAAATTTATCTTAAAGCCTATTCTTCACAATGAAGTCAATCAGATGATACATTGACCTGATTACATGCAGATCCTCCTAATATCCAGATTATAATAGCTCACTCCTTAAGTCCATGGACCCCAAGGATCCTTGCTTTATTTAAGGCACAGGGGGCATGAGGGGATCAGAGGTATGCCAAAGCCCAAAGCTGGGAGAAAAGCATAAAGCTGAAGAGAACAGGAGCACCTTTTCTTAGTTGTCCCGACTCCAGTGGGATAGGAACTTAGAGACTAGAGCATTCTCTTCACATCCCAGCTCCAGGATTCCCTGGACAATGCTTGGGGGAGTTCAGTGGCAGCTCAGTAAACATGGAACCTAAGAACATGTTTTCCAGCTCTGGCAGGGATTGTGGAAAGGAACAATTCCCTGAGCTGCCATGGCTAGTGCTCACTACTTGCTACCGGCAGAAGCAACCACAGCTCTGACAGGGAGGAGGCTGCCTGGAGGAATGGCTGCTTCCTGCTCTGACTGAAGCCCTATTTCAACCCCCTTACAGATCTAGGTCTTCCGACACATTTCCATGTTCACAAGTCTACAGTCCCCTAACTTGTGGGTGCCTATCTTTATCATTCGCTAAGGCCGGAAATAGAAAAACCAAACAAATGTTCCCTTCTCCTGGGAAGAACTGCTTAATGTACTTAAAACTTTATAGTGATGTTAACTATCCCTGTGTTATCCCTGTATTTTGAGCAATTCAGATTTTTAATTCATAAGTACTTCTCCAAGTTCACTATGGAAAATAATTACCTATTATATCTAATTTGGACAGCTTTAAATATCAGGCAAAGGTATTTGCCACTCTGATATTCTAAGACTGCCATTTCAGTTTGCCCTTAGCCTCTCCCTGATATTAGACCACTTTAAAACTAAAATCACCCTTCTGTTCTCATTCAGATATAATAACCAAAAATCAAGTAGCAAGGCTTCTGGTATGTCAGTTATCATTTATACATATACAATATACCATTCATATATATATATATACGTATAGCTTTTAATTGTTTCTGGACATATGAATAGATCTGCGGTATACCCAAATCCATATACTAAAGGGATCTTTCAATTCTTTAATAGACATGTATAAATGTGATAATTAATCACAATCAAAATTGAGGTTTGGATCCTGCCTGCATTCAAATTACTACCAGGAAGGGCAGCATGGGTAATGTATGCACAACTATCAGAGTGTCACTCCGAAGCTGATCATGTATTCAACTTTCTTACTTTATTTATAAGTGTTGCTTCTCCCTCAGATTAAATCCAACTTTCCTTCCTGGTCTCTTCTTGTTTTGTTTTTGTAATTTAATTTTATTTATTTGAGGGAGAGAGAGAATGCACACGCGGGGGTGGGGGAGGTAGGTGAGGTGGGCAGAGGGAGATGAACAAGTGACTTCATGCTAAGCTTAGAGGTCATGACCTGAGCCAAAAACAAGAGTGGGTTGCTTAACTGACTAAGCCACCCAGGCACCCCCCAGCCTCTTCTTGTTACGCTGTAGACAACAACTTTATTTCTTCTGATATAAAATTTTGTGGTTCTCTGAACTTAACATTGTAAATGCTATGTAGCAAAGTATTGGAAAATTCACTGAAAAATATAATTGTTAAAAGCTTGTAGTAAAGAAATCTTTCTTTCCTAACGTTAAACCTAACCACTTACTGCAGGGGTGACTTGGCAGATTTCCAAAAGATTCTTCGGATTTCTCCCTTTCTGAGGCAAGTTACTAGTAATCCCTACCTTTCCCCCACTCAAAGATAAGTATCCAATGTGCAAAAAGAAAGACTTTGTTTTTGGTTTGGTTTTGTTTTTCAAACAAATCAGATTCTGCTTTCCCATTGCAATGTTCAGCAAATAATACATTTCCACCAGCTTTCACTTTTCTGATGGGCTACTTCCTAGGCTGAGTGGCAGGACACCAAAATGGGAAGGAGAAGTCAATGTCATAGTGTATAAATAACTGTGGCCGAAAACAATATTACAGAAGAGCCAATAGGAGAAGGGCTCCCCAAATTGCAGCAAGAGTGACTTAGTTCCATGTATCCCCTCATGAGGGCCTCAGGGAAAACTATCATCAGGAAACAAAAGAAAGGGGGTGGGGGAAGCAGCCAGGACTCACATAAGATTTCTAACCTTTTGTTAAGGAAAGAACTAGCAGTGTTTTCTAGAGTTTCTGAAACACACACCTATCTTTTAAATCTAGAATGGTATGGCCATGAAGAGGAAATTTCTTCTAATGTAAGTAAGGTATATAGAAAATGCCAGTCAATAAGAACCCAATCTCTTTTCTCACATGTACTGAAAATATTCACCAATACCAACCCGATTTTTAAACTGTTTAACTCACTTATTATACTTGAGGTAAAACTTGCCATCACGTGAACTTCACTTTATACAAAAGTAAACCTTGCATTATATTCCTATCATCAATCATTACACACAACCCAAAGGTCCATAATTTCACACAATAATGATTAATACATTTGAGATCAGTGAGCTAAACTGCATGGGGCACACAATTCACTTCCTAAATGTTTGCTGGACTTTTCAGGATTGCTCTCAAGTGTTGGAAGTCATTAAGTTTACCAAGAAGATTCTGTAGCAGAGCACACACACGTACTGTTTAGGGATCAGCAGCATTCACAAAATGTAGGGAATCATAAAGTTATGTAAGAAAAGCAATCTCTGCTCTGAGCAATTAGTTCGGGCATACAAGAATCCAGGAAATCGCACATCCTCCTTGCGGGCTGGGTCACAGGAACTAGGTAAAGAAACAATGCAAAGTACACCGGGAAACGAGGGCAGTTACAGCTGAAAAGATGCAGGCAACGCCACCAGAGGCATCTTCAAGCATTCCTTCGGAAGGAAAGTGTGTGTTGTCTCTAAAGAGCCCCTTGTTGACCTGGGTAACTGTACAAGCTGAAACCACCAGAGCCCGATACGAATTCCAGCATGTGGAAGAGGAGACTGGGGGAAGCAGCGTTAGATGACCCACTGCCTAGGGGTGCCGAAGCTGTCACCGCCGTGGGACTCGCGCACACCCCGGCGCTGCCACCTGCTTTCTACTTCTTCGGGGAGGGCTGGTGACGCGTGGTGGGCCCGAGAGGAACAGAGGCAAGGATAATGAATCTGCGGTTTCTAAAGCCCAAGCACAACAAAATGTCCCCAGGGCCCGACCCCCCCACGGCCGGGCGACTCTTCCCACGCTGCACGCTGCCCCAGCGGTGGAAGGCTGAGAACTTGCAGGAGGCTGAGGCGAGGGCCAGAGGACAATTGGGGAAGGGGCGACGCCGGGTATGAGTACTGGGGTCCCTAGGGCCGCGGCGCCGAGACCGTGGGAAGGTAAGCTGGGGGCGGGACCGCGCGGAGCCAAACAGCTAGGGGTCGGACCTGGGAATCCCCCGGGGCGAGGGCGGGCGCGGGCGGAGAGGGACGCCCTGGCCGCTACCTGCTGCTGGATCTTCCCGTCCTCCGTGACGACCCAGTGCGTGGTGGCGAAGGCCCCTCGAGCCGCCACACTCAGCAAGGCGGAAAGGCTAAGGAGCCAGCCTGGGCCGGAGCAAGGCGACAGCTCGCACCGGCCGCGGACCCCTACTGCCGCCGCCATCTTGCCCCCCCGGCCCGGCTGCTCACACCGGAAGCGGAAGCCGGCCCCCGCCGCCCGCCATCTTGAGGAGGTCGGCGCTGGAGGAGGTGGAGCCCCGGAGGCGCTGGCCGCTGACGACCGGCTTACTCAGCCTCGGTTTGGGCGGCGGGGACAGCCGGGTTTGGCTTCAGGTCGGAGACCGCTTTTTTGTTATTGTTTTCCTGTAGGCAATTCGATCTCGTGGCGTGGGAACCAGAGGGAGATAGAAGTAGTGTTCTAGGTGGAGCCTGAGCGGAAATGAGAGGACTCTGGGTGTGTGTGTGTGTATATATTTACATATATATGTATTTAATAAAACCTTGGTTTTCATTTTATTTCATTTTTATTTCTGGTTGGGTCAAATAATTGTGAAATAAAAGATATGCTCTCGAAACACTTAAGGGAAGAGATGGATTCTCTTTTATTCTTCAAGCCTTGCAGTGGTGGAAGCTTCAGAGTTGGGCGGATTGTCAGTCTCGGGCAGCACTGTCCAGTAAAAGTATGTGAGGCTCGAGCCAGAGAGGAAATGTTTTAAAAGACAGTGAAATAACGCATTTGATTTAACCCATTATATAGAATACAGTATTAGTTCAATATAAAATCTGTACAAATTACTGAGCTATTTTATTTTTAGTACTAAGTCTTTTAGACTTCCAGCTCATCTAAATTCAGACTGGCTGGATTTCGGGGCTTAAGAGCAACATGTGGCTAGTGGCTACCTTACTGGGCAGCACAGGTCTAGGCTAGAGGTCTAGATCAGGAGACCAATAGCATTGGCATCACCTGGCAGTTTATTAGAAATGCACGTTCTTGGCTCTCTTACCCTTCCCTACCAGATTCCCCACCAGGTGACTAAGGTAGGTACACTAAGAGGCACTTCTCTCTAGTGAACCAACATATAGATAGGCCAAGCGAGTAGCCTGGCTTCTAGTAAGATATGTTTTTTAGGTATTTAACGGCTGCCTTCTGGCTTTGTGTGTCATTCTGTGTTTAGGTTCATTATGCTTTTGGTTTTCCTTTTGGGAAGAGGAGGATGAGAATTTTGCCTGACCGCCTTCCTACGCTGGCATATTGCCAGAAAACAAAAATAATTGCCAAGTGTTTAAACATCTCTTCCTACTATGGAAACAACGACCACAGCATTGGTATTTAGTTCCTTTTGAAAGTAGCTTTTCTTAGAGGATGGAAGTAATGAACATTTCTCTCTCTAAAAATGTGTGACTTACCCATTTGTTTGCCTAGTACTCTGCTAGACAGCGGGTATGGAAATCTGACCACTGAGCAATGTGCAATTTAGTGGAATCTTGGCAGGTTAACAATTGAAATATAGGATAATGGGGGTGTATAAGGGCACATGTGTAGAAGAGAGAGCAACCAACCAGGTGAAAGGCTTCAAGCAAAGGTGCTGATTCAAGCAGGATAAGCAATACATGTGAAAAGGTGAAAACAGTGTCAGGTTGTAAGGGGTTCTTGTATGTCATACCAAAGAGTTTAAACATAGACAATAGGAAGTGTTCCAAAATTTTGAAATAGAGAAGTGGCAAGTGAGTCTCCCTATTCTCAGCATTTTATTTTAAGGCGTAGACATCAATCTTCTTACCTGTGTATAAAGTTGCTAAGTAATGGCAGTCATCATCATCTAACATTTGTTAAGTGTTTTAATACATACTGGCACTGTACACACATAGTAATCTTTGCTGACTTACCAGGAATAGACTAGTTAAGTAATTTGGCCAAGATCATATAGCTAATAAGTAACAGACCTCAGATTTGGACTCAGATCTACCTGACTCTAGAACCTGAGCATGGCGAAAGGGTGGTGAGGAATTTGACAGAAGCCCCAACATCACCTATTTTGGCCATCAGCAATTTCTTTGACACTCATAAGTTAACCTATAAAGGGGCAGAATCATAGCTTCTGTAGTTTTAATGTACCACAGGCCTCTACTTTTTCTAGATGATAACCCTTGTTATCCTTGGGGGTCCTGTATTAGTTTTCTGTTGTTGTGTAATAAATTACCATAAATTTAGCAGTTTAACACATATCTACAATCTCACTGTTTTTATGGGTCAAGAGTCTGGCGTGGCATGGCTGTGTTCTCAGTGTCTCACATGGGTGATATAAGGCTGCTTTCTTCTCCAGGGTTTGGCGGGCCTCTTTCAAATTCTTGGCAGAATTCAGTCCTTTGCCATTGTAGTCACTTTTCTTGCTGGCTGCTGACTGTGGCCATTCTCAACTCCATCCACCATTCCTTGCTACCATGGCCTTCTCAACATGGCAATTATTCCTTCAAGGGAGGTGGGTAAAATCTCCACTGCTTGAGTCTCTGACTTCCTTCATTTCTGATCGCTGGACCCAGATTTAAAGGGCTCATGTGATTAGATAAAGTCTGTCTGAATAATCTCTCTTGATTAACCCAAAATCAACTAATTTGGGTTGATTTATAATGTCAGTGGACATTTGGGTTGCTTCCATATCTTGTCTATTGTAAATGATACTGCAATAGACATGACAGTGCAATATATCTTTTCAAATTAATGTTTTTATTTTCTTTGGGTAATTACCCAATAGCAGAATTACTGGATTGTATGATATTTCTATTTTTAATTTTTTGAGGAGCTTCCCTGCATGGCTGCACCAATTTACATTCCCACCAACAGTGCATAAGGGTTCCTTTTACGCCACATCCTTGTCAACACCTGTTATGTCTTTTTGATTCTAGTTTTCTGACAGGTGTAAGTTGATTCTCATGGTTTTGATTTACATTTCCCTGCTGATTAGTGATGTTGAGCGTCTTTTTATGTGTCTGTTGGTCATCAGCATGTCTTTTTGTTTTGTTTTTGTTAGAGAGAGTGCACAAGCAGGGGGAGCAGCAGAGGGAGAAGCGGGCTCCCCGCTGAGCAAGGGGACTCAATTCCAGGAGACTTGATCCCAGGACCCTGGGATCATGACCTGAGCCGAAGGTAGCCACTCAACCGACTGAACCACCCAGGCGTCCCGATTTTTTGTTTTGTTTTGTTTTTAAATGTCTGTTCAGGTCCTCTGCCCACTTTTTAAAAAAGGGATTTATTTATTTATTTGAGAGAGAGTATGTGTGCGAGTGGTGGGGGGAGGAGGAGAGGGTGAGGGGAAACTGACTCTCTGCCAAGAGCGGAGCCCTGGGGTACCTGGGTGGCTCAGTGGGTTAAAGCCTCTGCCTTTGGCTCAGGTCGTGGTCTCAGGGTCCTGGGATCGAGCTCTTTGCTTAGCAGGGAGCTTGCTTCCCCCTCTCTCTCTGCTTGCCTCTCTGTCTACTTGTGATCTCTGTCAAATAAATAAAATCTTTAAAAAAAAAAAAAAAAGAGCGGAGCCCAGTGCAGGGCTCCATTCCACAACCCAGAGATTCTGACCTGAGCAGAAACCCAAGAGTCACACTCAACTGACCGAGCCTCCCAGGCATCCCCCTCTGCCCATTTTAAAATCCAGTTATTTGTTGTTTATTTTTTGGTGTTAAGTTGTTTATATATTTTGGGTATTAATGCCTTAGCAGATATATCATTTGCAAATATCTTCTCTCATTCAGTAGGCTGCCCTTTCATTTTGTTGATGGTTTCCTTGGCTGTGCAAAAGGTTTTTGTTTTTTATTTTTTTTTGTTTTTTGTTTTTGTTTTGTTTTCTTTAGTCCCACTACTTTATTTTTGCTTTATTTTCCTTGCTTTAGGAGACATATCTAGAAAAATGTTGCTAAGGCCAGTGTCCAAGAGATTACTGCTTATATTTTCTTCTAGGAATTTTGTAGTTTCAGGTCTCACATTTAGGCCTTTAATCCATTCGGAGTTTGTTTCTGTGTATGCTGTAAGAAAATGGTCCTGTTTCAGTCTTTTGCTGTAGCTGTCTATTTTCCCCAGCACCATTTATGAAGAGACCATCTTTTCCCCATTATATATTCTTGCCTCTCTGTTGCAGATTAATTGACTAGATAAGCATGGGATTATTTCTGGGCTCTCTATTCTGTTCCATTGGCCTATGTGTCTATTTTTGTGTCAGTATCATACTGTTTTAATTACTACAGCTTTGTAATAGATCTTGAAATTTGGGATTGCGACACCTCCAGCTGTGTTCTTTCTTAAGATTGCTTTGGCTTTATGAGGTCTTTTATGGTTCTGTACAAGTTTTAGTATTATTTTAGTTCTGTGAAAAAGATTGTTGGTGTTTTGATAGGGATTCCATTGAATCTGTAGATTGCCTTGGGTAGTACATTTTAACAGTATTTGTTCTTCCGGTCCATGAGCATGGAATGTCTTTCTATCTGTTAATATCACCTTAAATTTCTTTCATCAGTGTTTCATAGTTTTCAGAGTATATGTCTTTCACTTCCTTGATTAAGTTTATTTTTAGGTGTTTTTTTAAAAGATGTATTTATTTATTTGAGAGAGAAAGAGAGCACTAGAGAGAAAGGAAGCACTAGTGGGGGGCAGAGGGAGAAGCAGGCTCCCCGCTGAGCAGGGAGCCCAACAGGGCTCGATCCCAGGACCCTGGGATCATGACTTGAGCTAAAGGCAGATGCTTAACTGACTGAGCCACCCAGGCGCCCCTATTCTTAGGTATTTTATTCTTTTTGGAGTAATTGTAAATGGAATTGTTTTCTAAATTTCTCTTCCTGCTACTTCATTATTAGCATATAGAAACACGATTTCTATGTATCCTGCAACTTCACTGAATTCATTTTTTACTTATAATAGTTTTTTGGTGGAGTCTTTGGGATTTTCTATGTATAGCATCATGTCATCTGCAAATAGTGGACAATTTAACTTGTTCCTTTCTGATTTGGATGCCATTTATTTCTTTTTCTTGTCTGATTGCTGTGACTAGGACTTCCAGTACTACGTTAAATAAAAGTATTGAGAGTAAATATCCTTGTCTTGTTTCTGATCTAAAGAGGAAACACTCTTGGTTTTTTATCATTGAGTATGATGTTAACTGGGTTTTTCATAATATGGCCTTTATTATGTTGAGGTGTATTCCCCTCTAAATCCACTTTGGTGATTGTGAGAGTTTTTATCAAGAACAGATGTTAAATTTGTCAAAATTTTCTGTTTTTATTGAGATAATCATATGATTTTTATCCTTTGTTCTGTCAGTGTGGTGTATCACATTGATTGGTTTGCAAATATTGAACCATCCTTGCATCCCTGGAATAAATCCCATTTGATCGTGGTGAATGATCCTTTTATTTTTTAATTTTTTTTAAATTTTTTTTTAAAGGCTTTATTTATTTATTTGACAGAGACACAGTGAGAGAGGGAACACAAGCAGGGGGAGTGGGAGAGGGAGAAGCAGGCTCCCCGCCAAGCAGGGAGCCTGATGCAGGGCTCGATCCCAGAACCCCAGGATCATGACCCGAGCCGAAGGCAGATGCCTAACGACTGAGCCACCCAGGCGCCCTGTGAGTGATCCTTTTAATATATTGTCGAATGCAGCTTGCTGATGTTTTGTTGAGGATTTTTTCTTTTTTTTGTTGTTGTTGATGTTGTTTTTAATTTATTTATTTGACAGAGAGAGACACAGCGAGAGAGGAAACACAAACACAAACACAAGGAACACAGACACTCCCAGGGGAGTTGGAGAGGAAGAAGCAGGCCTCCCGCCAAGTGAGGAGCCTGATGTAGGGCTCGATCCCAGGACTCTGGGATCATGACCTGAGTCCAAGGCAGATGCTTAACAACTGAGCCACCCAGGCGCCCGAGGATTATTTTTCTTCTATGTTCATCAGAGATACTAGCCTGTATTTTGGTATTTAGTTTGTTTTGGTAGTACCTTATAAACAAACTATTGAGTAATTATTTTTTTCGATTAGTTATACATCGTTAGCTTCCGATGGCAGGAAGCATTTCCTATACAAATATACTTTTGTCTTCCAGAAAGCTTGGTTAGTTTGGCTTTTACTTACTATCTCTATAAAGTATAGAATTTTCGAAGCTAGGAATTGAACAGTGATAAAACGGACTTTCTGGATTGTCTCCTCCTTTGGGCATTTTATCTGAAAGTTGCAGAGAATCTCCATACTCTTTATTCCTTAGAGAAAATACAAGATATAAATATACCAGAGAGAGTTAACATTCTGTTTTAAATTCTGTGAATTGATTATCTTTTGCTTCATGGTAAACCAACTTAAATTTTCGTGGTTTAAATGTTTAATTTTAAAACACGATTTATTATATTTTATAGTTTGTTGGCTGTATTCAGCTAGGTGGTTCTCCTGCTGTTGGCTTGGGTCACTCATAGGGCTGCATTCAGCGGGGACCCCCGCTGTGGCTGGAATGTCATGAAATGGCTCCACATATAGTACATTCGCTGGAGTGGCTGAAATGACTAGGGCTGGCTGTGCTGTCTCTCAGGGCAGTTGCAGAGGCTTCTTATATGGTAGAAGCTGCCAGGCTCCTCGAGAGCCAGTCCTGGAACTGGCAGTGTCACTTCTGCATTCTACTGGTCAAAGAAAGGAATAAGGATAGCTCAGATTCAAAGGGAAAAGGAAATAGATTTATCATCATAAGTGAAGCAGCCATGTTTAAACAGAAATGGAAGAAATACCTGGCAGCCTACTCTGCATAGAGTTAATTCCTTTAGAGAGATTTTGAATTGATAGATGTTTATAAGGTGGATAAGAAAGGAGGCTAGTTATGCCTGGAAGGGCTGTAGAGGTATATCTCCCCAACAGCTATATATAAAGTGGGTAGGATTTTCAAAGAGGAGACAGAGGATCCCTAAATATAGTAATTTCATTTAGAAATAGTTTGCCGAATAGTCTGAAGCATGAGGACTACTATGGATGAGACCAAGTCCAGTCAGCCCAGGATTCCAGTTCACAGTAACACCAGGGCTGCTCTGAGGGTAGTGTGACGGTCAGCCTCAAAAGAATTTTCCTGATACAGACTTACCAGACATTAATTTATTGATAGCCTTGCAGCTCTTACTGTATTTGGGGAGGACAGTTTTATTTGGGGAGTAATTTTATTGTGAATGTTCATTCTGTAAGAAACTAACGGTCATACCTGCTCCCATCCCCAGCTTATACTCCCACATACACTCAGGTATCAGTATCCTCATTTTATGATGAATCCAAGTTCATTCTATTCAAATCTTTTGTGAGTTTGTGCTTTTTGACCTCATCACCTTATAGCAAGCTAAATTTTAGTTTTTCCTCATAGGAATACCATTTCCCTATTTTTTATTTGCTCTTCTCTGTTCCTTTTCTACTCAATACCAACTGGAGCTGTATGTGGTATTTCATCTGTCTAAGGCCTTGTCTCAGATCTTCTTTGTAGTATCAACTCTTTATGACCAGAATTTTATGGGATTTTCTTATTTGTGATTGCATTAGTTTTAGGGAGTGCAAGTACAACTTCTAGGAATGAATTGACGATTTCTTAGGTTTTTGATAGATTAGGTTTCATTAGTCTGAATTTTAGTTTCCATCACACTTGTTAGACTTGAATCTCATTTGCTGTTTTCTACCAGCCCAGAACTGCTTTGAGTTCTTTCTTCCTATGGTTTCTAACATGGAGAGAAGATCATGTGCTAAGGCAGCACACAAGTGGATGGTCCTGTACCCAACTTGGGAGGAAAAGCTTCCCAGGGAGAGTGAAATCTAATGTGATCTGAAGGATGAATCCTAAGTTAGCTGGATGAATGGGGGTGGAGAATGATTTTCTGGACAGAGGAAACATGCCTCAGTATGAGAGAGAGCACAGTGCCCCGAGTTATTGAAAGCAGTTCCTTATCATAGATGAGGAATTTAGGAGCCCAGGGGTTGAAAGTAGGAATCTAAAAGCTTTGGGATAGCTCCCGCCCCCCAAAATCCATTTTGTTGTTTTGTTTTAGTGCAGCCTGGTGCTCTTAAAGCCAAATGTTGTGCAGGTTTTGTTGCCTCCATCTCAAATGCTTTTCCCTGACCATCTTCACTAGGCTAGCTCAAATCATCATCCAAGTCTCAGCTCAAATTAATTCTTTAGGGACTTTTCCTGTTCTTTCTATGCTAAGTCACATCAGAATGCTTGTATTTTCATACTACTAATCTCTGAAATCCGCTTATCAGGCCTGCATAATAGAATGTGAGCTCCCAAGAGTTTGCCTCTGTTGTTCACCACTATATTCCCAGAGTGTGAAACACTGCCTTTTTTATTGAAAACTTACTATGTACCAAGCACTGTTTTAGGTAGTTGCAATTATCAGGGAGTAAAATACAAAAACCCTTACTTTTGTGGCATTTTGGCCACATTACCTTCTATGAGGGAGAAACAGACTAAACAATGTACAAGTAAACTATACAGTATGTTAGAAGTTGGCAAATGCTCTAGGGAACATGTGGTAGAGTAAGTGGGATTTGGCATCTTGGCAGGATAGAAAGGGGTATTGTGATATTTTTCCTTGAGAAGGTAATCTTTGAAGATTTGAAGGAGATGGAGGTGGAGTTAGACAAGAAATATAAGAGAAAGAGTGGCTGGAGGGAACAGCTAGCACAAAACCCCTAAGGCAGGAGTGTCTTTGCCTAGCCTGCATGAAGCTAGCTGACTGGGGCAGAGCGATGGAGAGGAAGGATAGCAGCTGATGTCAGGGATGGAAAGCCATGGCAATGTTTTTGATGTATACTCTGAAATGAGCCACTGAACAGCTTTAAGTAGGAGTGGATCTCTGTTGTCATGTTTAGAACAGGCTATAAAAGAGTCAAGTGTTAACAGCAGGGAGATCCATTAGAAGGCTATTATGAAACTCCAGGCAAGAAATGATGGACATAGAAATCTGACAGTCCTCAGCATACAGGTGGTATTAAAGCTATAGGCCTGGATGTGATCACCAGGGGAATGCAGTTATCTCGTTCTGTTCCTTTTAAATTTTGGCTTTAGAACACTCCTAACCATTCTAGGTGCTACTTCAGGAAGACTTTTAATAAAGTCAAATTTATGACTTTATTAGTCATAATTTTAGGGAGTGCATGTACAACTTCTAGGAATGAATTGACGATTTCTTAGGTTTTTGATAGATTAGGTTAAATTAGTCAAATTAAGAAGTTCTGACTTGCTTTACATATTAATTTGAAGATGGAAATTATTTCATAACAGTTTGGCAAGTATGTATCTGATGTTTTACTTCAATAAAAATAACCAAATCATTTTTTTCAGAAGAGTGTATTAACTTTTAAAAATAAATCTCCAAAAATGAAAATTAAAGATAACTTGCCCATCTTTATATTTTCATGGCCTAACACACTGTTTGGCACAACAGAAACAATAATATTTAATGGATATCCAGGAATCTTAAGTTATAATCATAACACATCAAGACACAAAACAAAATTACAAAAGGAAATTTATTTCAAAAGCATAAGGGAACATTTACATTTGAACAAGGTGATAACAGGTGTCTTGCAAAAGAAAAAAAATTCATGGCATGAAGTTCTTCTTTCAAATTTTTGAAGCAAAAATAACCTAAGATGTGCACTATTGCCTTTGGAAAGGTAAGGGGAACAATGAGGTGGTAAAGGAAGGAACATAGTCAACTCAGTATCAAACTTGAGAAAGTAAAGTCACTTCTGCTCAGCTTTTTTACAAATATGCTTTAAAAAAGAAAAAGAGGAGAAGTTATACTTAATGTTCAAATTTATATAACTGTAGTCCCAATACAGTTTCTGTACTTGAAATGGCTTTAGGCCACCAGCTGATGCCTCTGAGGTCCAGACTATCTGGTCACAGTTTTCAAATGGCAATTCCATGTTCCTATGTCTGTTCAGATTCCAAGGGAGCTTAGGTTCAGCTCATAGTCTTTTGGAATGTTTTAGAGATTATTGCCACCACTCCATAGTCAAGCTGACCAATTTCTTTTGCTCACTTGTATCATTCTAGTCTTTAAAAAATATTTTTCCCATAAACATGTGCAGTAATTCTAACAAAGGGGTTTTGTTTTTTCCCCAATGTAGAGGTAACAGTAATGTAGACACCTGCATTAGAATCACAAACTATTCCTCGAAAAATATGTCAAACTACTAGAAAATGTCATTCAGGCATTGAATTTGAATAGCAAACTTGGGGAGGGAAGATTAACTGTGGTGGAACAAAAATATATGAAACATTCAAATGCAGAGCAAAGGGCCTATGCTACTAAAAATGCCCATGACATTAAACACTCCACAAACCCCCGTCTGTTGTTTTAACCTAAAGATTCTATTAGCTAACTTATACAATAATTTTGATTAATAACCTGAGAAGTTAAAATCTTGAAAGTGGCAAAAGCAAACAGAGAGCATCCCTTGCTTATTGGTACACCATGTTTTCAAGTCACTTTTCCTGGGTTGCCCTGGTTATTAAATCCCCAAATTCTAAATTATTCTAGCTCATTCTGTAGAAACCTATATGTACATCAGATTCAATATTTTGGCTGTATTTCTCCAGCAGGGATCTCCAAATTTATCTTTGAAAATGCAGCCTTTGTTTATTTTTAGTTTTAAATAACAATAATCATGTAAGTGCAACGGACTCAAAATCCCTAGCTATTGGGAGGAAAACCTAGGTTAACAAGTTAATAATGGATTCAGCCTCAAAAAGGATCATCACCGTGTCAAAGACTACCCGTTCTAGGAATTTTTAAAAAATGATTTATGTTGTGTAGTCAAGTTTCACAGCATGCATGTATATATACACACACACACACACACACACATATGCTTATGTATGCATGTATATTATACATACACATTTCTATTCAAATAGTAAGATCCCATAGTCAAAAGTTTATATCACAACATATGGAGAAGAGTTAAGTAAGCATTTCAAAGCAACTTACTTCCTCCTAAAAATGTAATGTCATTTCTACATTTTAAGAAAGCTGATAAGTATTTTGCTTTTGTAACACTAGGTAGGAAATGCCTAGCAGCTTTATTAAAATTAATAGTGAAAATAAAATGTTAAGATTGACCATTACTCTTCTCCATATATTGGGGGGAAAAAAAAAGACAGAGGGTAGAGGAAATCAGTAACCTTTCAACAGATCATCTTTACCAGTTATCAGAAATAGACTGAATTTCATTACATTTTAGACTTGAATAGCTTTCAATAACAAATTACCAAGATGTTTAAAAGTAAAAGATTCACAATATGAAGTCTGACTAATGATGATATTGCAAAAACAAGTCAAGATTGTGGACAAAGCATCCAAAAATATCACTGTGGTTTTTACCTTGGACACAACCATGGTCTGTTACAAAAGTAGATCATACATACAAAGGTATAAAGAACATTAAGTTTTTAGCTGAAGGCAGCAGTCCTTTTAAAGGGACATCCCCGGCAATCCAATGAGTAGTAGAATTTAAGTATTATTAAGCTCATGACAATGCTGAAGAATGTGATGTCTTATTCAGTAGAGTCTTCCTCGACTACGATTTCCTCGTGCTCCCCAACCTCGGCCACCTCTACTTCCCCTGAAGGCTCCTCTCTGCTCTACGAAAAAGCGAACAAGGGTTTAGGTCTTGTTCAGGACTTCATGGTACAGCAAACACAGAAGAAGTATAACTCGTAGCATTGAGTGTGTAGCAGTAGGCTCTATAAAAGCAGCACTAGCATTCTGTTAGTCTATAAATTCAATCTGTACATAAAACCAGGGCAATATATATACTAAAGCACATATGGTAAGGTGTCAAATATATTCAGAGTAGGTACTCAATTAAATGTATCCCACTAACAAGATATTTCAAGGTGAAAATGTTATAACTACATTTCTTCTTTATTTTGATGGCTATCACTACTAAAGATAATTAAACTATAAAAATTTCTATACTTGATATGGAATTAACAAAAAAGCCACTCGCCTTCAAAAGCTAGTGCCATGAATGCAAAATATATTATCACTGATCAATTTTGAAAAATTAAGCTAGACTGAAAAGCATACCTTTCAAATGCAATGAATTGGCCATCTGTTTTGATCACAGTATTTCAAGCACCTGGACTCACAAAAAAGCAGGTATATAAATGCCAACAGCTTTTCCCACTGCTTTATCAGCTACGTGAGCTGCTCAGAGTACTGCCAAAAAGGTGATTATGTACACAGTGTTTAGATTACTGATGTAAATTAAGTATATCTTTTGCTGAAAAATCAAGTCACTTGTGTCATACAGTAGAATGAGTCTTTGATTCATTCACTGGTTACTCTCTTTTATAGCTGCAGAGAAATAGTCCTTTAAGGAGTCTTTCCAGTGAAGAAAACTGATTGACGTTATCAGCCAGGTTGGACTTTTCATCATACATAAATAAGTTAAGAGCCTCAAACTTCTAATTCCAGAGATCAAATCTCTTCATTGAACTTTTAAACTTCCTCACTGCAGCAATCTTGTTAGAAGCAATAAAAACCACCTGGCGTTGCTGTTTTGGATCCATAATGTTGAATGTTTGAAAAATTCCTATTAAGTCCATACTGCAATCCTTTTTTTACCATTATGGCTAGAAATATAATTACTTTATTTGGGTAATGTTTTTATATATATATATTTTCCCCTCCAGCAACCATGAGTTAGAAAACTAACTTGACCTTTCTCCAACTTAGCTAATATTTATCTGCTTAATAGAATGGGATCTGATTCAAAGTCCTCTTTCATGTCATGGCACATTTTTCTAAGTTGATCCTTTTGAAAGCCGTTTAAATGACACCACCATGTTTATTACCCCTTGAACATATTCAGAAAATCAGAGGTGGTCTAAGGGTAAGATGCTCCCAGTAATTGTGCAGTGACTGCAACAGGGAGTGTAGTGACCCTTATGTAGGCTGTAACTCTTGCATTTTTGACTGTTCAAGACTTGGCCTCATCTATCCAGATGTCAGCACATTTTCCCCCTCCTGTACTCATTATAAAACCTTCATTTTTCAGTTAACAACACATTTAACAAATTAACATCTTTTTTTTTTAACAAATTAACATCTTCACAGGTATCAATATTACCTATAAGCTGACTACTAAAACACACCCTTTCAATTCTTTTTCCTTTTTTTTTTTTTTTAAGATTTTATTTATTCATTTGAGACAGAGACAGAGACAGAGAGAGAGAGCACAAGCTGGGGGGAAGGGTAGAGGCAGAGGGAGAAGCAGGCTCCCTGCTGAGCAGGGAGCCCAATTCGAGGCTTGATCCCAGGACCCTGAGATCATGACCTGAGCCGAAGGCAGACATTTAACCGATGCAGCCACCCAGGCACCCCTCAACTGTTCAGCTGTATCAATGAGTATATTACATACACTGTACGAAGATATTGTTTGATATGGTTATCTTTTCTATACTGGCTATTTCTTTTTGCTCTGCAATGGATGCACCCATTTCTACAGTTCAGGGAGTCTCCAAATTTTCTTCTTTTGAAGGGCTCCATCCTGAGGGACCATTCCGCACTTTTGGATCTTTTCAGTGGTTTCAAGCTTACATTACTAACTTGAAAAACCACTGCTCCCAGTTAAAATTATACTTTATTTTTATATTCTAAAAAGGTAAAAGATGAAGGACACAAGTCACAACATATAGCATGTTTAGTATTTCTGGGTTACCGGGCAATTCTGTATGCAGGAGGGAAAAATAAACATGAGTAGGGGTTTGTAAATACTTTGATTGAAAATGCACCAGGAGGCTGAACTGAGTTCGTATATATAAGCAAATAAAAGACCTTGGCTAGTAAAGTGATAAACTTGGATAAGGAAAAAAAGTCTACATAAGCCTGCCTGGACTCAAAAAACAATCACAAATTCTGGTTCCTCTTCTATGACGAATAAGTTCCGGCCTATGAAACTGGCACAGTCCATTTCTTTCACTGTAATAAGGCAGTATTCTCTAACAACCAAAAAGAGTCAACTTCCTAACGCCCTAGCATACGTGACCTTTTTAAAAAAAAAAAAATCCAACCAGTTTTTGGAAACATAAAACAAAATGTGAGCTTGACTGACAAAGAAAAGTGGAATTACAATGATTTTTGCCAAATGTAGTTAAGAAAATCTATCTACTAAGTGACATTAAAACACAAAACATGTTCTCCTCTCCAATTTGAGGCAACACTGACATCCCAGAAAAAAAAAAAAAAGCAACGTGCTTCTTTCTTCTGGACACACTGTTCAGTTCCCTAAGGAAAGGACACAAAAAAGATGGAAAAAAACTTGATGTAGATAGGTCTTCTAAATCTCACCTGTAGTATCAACAACTGTTTTCAACTGAATGTGTGAAAGAAAGCCAAGAAAACTCCTGAAATTGCTACTGTGAGAATACCTATAACCTATTAACATTCAACTCCAAAATGTAAAATGCTAGCAGAAATTTTGCTGCTACTTTCCAATAAAAAGAGTCAGTTTAGTTTGCTTTGTAATTCTGTTTATGACTAGCACCCCAATGACAAGGTTCACCCCTTTAGGAATACTAAAGTGCTGTAATATCAGACACAAAAAAAATTAACAGGCAAGCTTGTTCTGCCCTTGTTACTTTGAGGACTATAAACAACTGTAGTTATAAGGGAGTAAGATTTTTTTTTCTTTTTTTTTTTAAGTTTTTTTTTTTTTTTTGGACGGAGAGAGAGATCACAAGTAGGCAGAGAGAGAGGGGGAAGCAGGCTCCTGCTGAGCAGAGAGCCCGATGTGGGGCTCGATCCCAGGACCCTGAGATCATGACCTGAGCCGAAGGCAGAGGCTTTAACCCACTGAGCCACCCAGGCACCCCGGGAGTAAGATTTTTTTCTAATGACAGCGAAAAACAATCACAATCTAAGGCTTTGCATTTTTCACATCTCTTTTCCACATGCATTATGTCATCTGATTCTCACCATCAGGCAGCCAATGAGTTTCATAGCCAATGAGTTTCATCCCTTTTTAAAGGTCCAGTTTCATAGTTTTTTTTCCTCATGGAAACTCAAGAGTAACTCACTTGCCCAAGTGACAACGAATACAATTCTCTATGTATTGCCATTGCTCTCAATTACTTTTCATTCAAGAAAAATGAAGATAGTATTTGAGATAACAGTTGGATTTTAAGAATAATTCTCATAGACACATTAAATCATACAAGTGACAAGACAATCTGTTGCAATGAGGTAGCAGAATCCTTTCAATTTTCAAAATGTTTTCACAAATACTGTTTTTTTTCCTCTTATTTGAAATTTTTTTTTTAAAGATTTTATTTATTTATTTGACAGAGAGATCACAAGTAGGCAGAGAGGCAGGCAGAGAGAGAGAAGGGGAAGCAGGCTCCCTTCTGAGCAGAGAGCCCGATAAGGGGCTCGATCCCAGGACTCTTGAGATAATGACCTGAGCCGAAGGCAGAGGCTTTAACCCACTGAGCGACCCAGACGCTCCTTATTTGAAATTTTTAAGAGCTCTGTGTTATCCCTATTTTTCAAGTAAGAAAAGAGGCTAAGAAATGCACATTTACATAATAAGTAAAAGAGTTCAGTGATCTTTCCTACACTAATTTGCCTCCAAGTCTGACTGGAGTATAAGGGTCATTTAACAATCTAAAAACTGCCTTTCTACAATGTTTGCTCAGATATTAAAGGAATCTAGCTATTGTAGGAAGACTTTAATGTCACGATTATCTCACCCTCCAAATGATTATAGACAGTATATGTTTCAGAATGTGTTTTAAGAATAATTACTAAAGAATTAATTCTGACTGGTAAATAAGACCAGTCATAAGGATTTTTGGTTTCAAGTATTAAGTTTGTCTTTTTTTTTTTTTTAAGATCTTATTTATTTATTTATTTATCTGACAGAGAAAGACACAGCGAGAGAGGGAACACAAGCAGGGGGAGTGGGAGAGGGAGAAGCAGCCTTTCCTCTGGGCAGGGAGCCTGACGTGAGGCTCAATCCCAGGACCATGGGACCATGACCTGAGCCGAAGGCAGACACTTCACGACCGAGCCACCCAGATGCCCCTAAGCTTTGTCTTCTTAAGCAAGATTAAGGAGCTGATTCAGTGATATTTCATCCTTTCTTCTTTGAAAGAATCCATCATGCTATAAGTCGAATGAAACAAACTTCACTTCTTCACAGCACTGGGAGAGAACGGACTAGTGAGAAGCTCTCCTGGCACCAACGGCTAATACTGACAAGGAGACTGCACTCTGGGCAGTGGAGAGAGACTGCAATGGGACACAACTTCCTTGCCAGATGATACTTTTAACACCTGACTCCACTTCTAGGACTTCTCCTTTTGAAATAGTTAAGAAGATGGAAGACAAGCAGGAGGCAGATAAAGTCCAAGAAGATTACTGATATCATCACATCTGCCAGAAGCTTTAACTACTCCTAGGGAGAATGCACAGAATGTCTTGCCTTGAAGTTACAACAGGGAAAACCAGGAATGGATGGTTCATGCCAACTTCCTTTGTTTTGTTCCTTCCTCTGAATACAAGAGGCACATTTTTCTTTTCTAAGTACTGCATGCTCAATTCAGTGAGCCCACAGGGTTAGAAAGGAATGGGGTAACTTGTTTCCCCAATATCTCTAGTTTCCCAAGCTAACTCAGAAGTCAGTGGAAAGAGGTATTATGTATGTTACTATATATAATTAATAATTAAAATCAAGTAAAACACAATTTCTGCCTAATTTCTCATATTGCTTGTACCCAAACGGAAACGCTCACCATAATTAAAATTGCTCAAATTGCTGCTATATTTCCCACTAGGAGGATTATATATCTGCCTGGCATCCCTTTTTGGTCCAGCTGGAGATTTCTTGGGTGGTGAACCAGAAGTTGTATCTTCATTGGCTCTCTTTTGCCTATAATGGTAAGAAGAATGGCAACAAAAAAATTCTATTACCAGAGGCCATTAAAACACCTGTAATTTAGCATATCCTAAATTTAATGTCACGATTATCTCACCCTGCAAATGATTATAGACAGTATATGTTTCAGAATGTGTTTTAAGAATAATTACTGAAGCTGAAGCATTAATTCTGACCAGTAAATAAGACCAGTCATAAGCATTTTCGATTTCAAGTATTATTAAGTTTGTCTTTTTTTTTTTTTAAGATCTTATTTATTTGACAGAGACAAAAGACATCCTAAAGATGATAGTTACATCAGAAGAAAGGAAATAACGTTCTGAGGTCATCAAATTAACTGTGCCTTAGTTATGCACACAATGCCAGAGGGCATTTACGAGGCTTGAAAATAATCTGGAATAAGTGGCTACAAAATTGTAAGGGCAAATGACTTGTTTGTAAAATCTGTCAAAAGTCTAGTTATGCCATAGAAGTACAGACAAGCTTGAAAATTCCAGGGTTGTATTGTACCTATTTATTTGAAAAATACTGCAATTAGACTTTATATTTTAAGTCATACTTCTAATACTCATATGTTAACATCTTATTAAGATTATTTAACTGGTAAGGTACCCTTTTGTATAGTAAATATAATATCGGAATTCAGATTTTCATATTTATAAATCATAAATATTACAACACTTATATCTCTTTTAAACATATCTTACCCAATTTCAACCTTCTGTACAGGTTTCCAGGACAATGTTACTGTGCTTTTATAAGAAGGAGGAATGTGGAAGAGATCCTAAAAAGACAAAATGAAGACAACATTTCTAATATATCTGGTGGTATGGAGAATGGTGGTGAGGGTAAGAAACATGGAGACATCTTAAAGTTTAGGAGAGAGTAAGCTCATATCTATCCTTCTTGTTCACCTAAAAAAAAAAAAGTTGCAAGAGAAAAAATAAACATGATTTTGTTTACAAATTATACCTATTGCACTTCATTAATGTCATTTTGTATGTATCACTTCAGAAACTGTAGCTGGTTTTTTTTTCATTTTATTTATTTATTTGAGAGAGAGCGAGAGAAAGAGTTATTTATTTGAGAGAGAGTGAGAGAAAGAGAGAGTGCGTGCAAGCTCCAGCACGAGGTGGAGGGCAAAGGGAGAGGGAGAAGCAGACCCTCACTCGCTGAACAGGAAGCCTAACATGAGGCTTGAGCCCAAGACCCTGGGATCATGACCTGAGCCAAAGGCAGATGCTTAACCCACTGAGCCACCCAAGTGTCCCTAGCTAAATTTTTTCTAAATGATGATTATTTAGAATTCCAGGATAAAATATATCAACTGTAATAAAACGAAGTCTTAAATATTTCTTTTGCACAGATGCAGTCACCGAGGTGCTTTAAGGGAAAAAGAATGGTGCAAGCTACATTTGCTTTGGCAGATTTTTAAGTGGTTCAAAATTAGAACAAAATTAGAAAACTAAATGCCTGGCTAATCATATTTTTCTTTTCCTCAAATATCTATAAATTACCAATAAAGGAAAAACCCACAAGATTTAAATACTAAGTTATTAGTATGTGGTAATGCAAATGTTTGAATTTAAATGTTAAAGTAATCCAGAACTGAAATAATCCAACCTCACGATATCCTCAAAATTTGGATGGATTTATAAACATATTTATTCTTAGTTTTTTACCTAACCTTTCTTCTCAGATTTTGATTTTTTAAAAAGATTTTATGTATCTATCTGAGACAGAAAGAGTGAGCAGGAGGGATGGGGGGAGGAGAATCTGAAGCCAACTCCACGCTGAGTGCAGAGCCGAAAACAGGGCTCAATCCCATGACTGTGAGATCATGACCTCAGCTGAAACCAAGAGTCAGACACCCAACCGACTGAGACACTAAGGCAGCCCACTCTGATTTTTATATATAGGTAAAATTTGATTAAACTGTTCTTTCCACAGTTAAACATACTAATAAAAACCACATATTGTATGAAACTTAAGTCTACTGTGCCAGATAAATGCAGGGAATTAGCGGTAAAGTCCTTTGGATCAAAAATGCTTGAAGTTTCTAACTGGACTCATTTTAACATGTTATTAAAGAAAGGAATTTTACTCTATCTATATGAGAAAATGGATGTTGGCTGAATCTATTTGTGGTAATCATTTCACCACATATGTACGTTAATCATATTATATACTTTAAACTGATACAATAATATGCATAAATTATCTCTTAAAAAATCTCACATTTTGATATACGAATTCACTGTTTGAAATTATTTTTAAGGTTCGAAATAAGTGGTGGTTAAAGTTATGGAAAGAGCCCAAATGTCTATCGACCAATGAATGGGTAAAGAAAATGTGGTGTGTGTTTCTGAGTGTGCATGTTTATACATGTGTGTGTGTATTACTCAGCCATCAAAAAGAATGAAATCTTGCCATTTGTAACAATGTGGATAGAACAGAAGTGTATTATGCTAAGTGAAATAAGTCAAAGAACTATCATGATTTCACTCATATGTGGAATTTAAGAAACAAAACAGATGAACACAGGGAAAGGGAAAGAAAAACAAAATAAGATAAAAACAGAGGGAGGCAAACCATAAGCGACTCTATAGTTAAGACAACAGAGGGTTGCTGGAGGGGAGATGGGTGGGGGGATGGGTTAAATGGGTGATGGGTATTAAAGAAGGCACTTGTTGGGATGAGCACTACGTGTTATATGTAAGTGATGAGTCACTAAATTCTACTCCTGAAACCACTACTACACTTATGATAACTGACTTGAATTTAAATTAAAAAGTAAATAAAAAGAGTAAAATTATAAAAATGTTCTTAGGAGATGGAAGTACTCGTACCTCTTCTCTTTCCATGATACTCATTCCTTAATGTCTCACTGTTGTTTTCTCTGAAAAGTTTCCCTCTCTTCTGATAAAAAATAGTAATTCCATGGGATTTTTTGCCAGATTAGTGTTCGGGTATACCACCAGTCCTAATTTTGTTATTGTCAGGCTTTGTGCTCTAGGTGTTAGAAAAATCATCGCTTTTTCCACCTGGCTACCATACTGTTGACTTATAGAAATAGATGATGGTTACTTTGTTGTGATTTTTTTTCCCCCTCAGATTGTCTTTTGTTTAGGTTAATGTTTACTTGGGGAGGGTAAAGTAAAAACTGAAGGATATTTATGGTTTAATGGTAAGGTACATCTCAGCCTATAGTACAGCAAGCTCTAAATTTATTACATAGACAAGTTACCAGAAAAGACTATAGGGAAACATTTCAAGGGCCACACAGGCTTGTTCATCCTTAATGTAAGCAAAGCAGGGTTTTACTGGCCATCTGAAAGGACCCAACAGACCACCAGAACTTAAGTCAGTGAAATTTCTGAATCTAAGTGTATTTGTTCTAATGGTTTGGGTCAGAGAAAATCTGCATGCCTCCCTTTGCTTGCAGTATTTTCTGCAATAACTTCTAAATAAATAAAACAAGGTATGACTTTATGATAGCTACAGAAACGGCACTTGGTAATATAAAAAGCCTAAAGCCTTCAAAGGCCAAATGTCTGGAATACAATGGTATCTCCCCTTTAACAGTATCATTACAGATCTAAAGACACATGGATAACCTCTTGCACAAACTTCCTAGCTAGCTGGAAGGACTGGGTAAGAAAGGAATACTTACCTTGATTAAAACATTAATATTATTTGTTATTTTCAGTGCAACAACTTTAATCTTGTTCTGCAAAAGAAAACAAAAAGTGCCAATAACTTTTATGATGCATATCCCATTCCCATATAGAACTGGAGTAATTACACTTCTCTTTCAGAATCATTTCTGCTTATTCCCACTTCTTGACTAAACCAGTGTAGAGATGGCAAAGAAAGCAAATAATCTTTATGTTCCCTTGACAGGTTAGAATATTAAAGTGTTATCTACCATTTATCTGAAAAAATGAGTGAAAGACTGGTCGTATGTACATAGGAGTTGTTTTAAAAGTCATCAGCTTAAGTTACAGGAAGACATAATGAAAACTTAAAATATTTCATCAGGATTATGATGAAGATTGATCAAAATAGGTGAGATCAGAGAAATCCAAAAATCCCAACACAAACACACACATATAGTTTGGTTTAGAATTGGCAATTTAATCTTTTCTTCAATGTAAATTGATATTTTTCCAAAAGGCAAAAATTAAAATATCACAACGTCAATCAAATATTTGAACAAAATGTGCTAATGAGACCCTAGTGAAAGACTGGTATGTATCTAAGTTTGGTAATACTGTTCACAAAGTTGGAAATATTCTAAATATTTCCACAAGGATAAAAATATAACTTAGCAAATAACTAGGCTGACAATCTTCTAACATCATATTGTATCCTTAACATACACTTGTATTACCAGTTCAAATGAAGTCAAATGTTACATTTCAACATATGAATTGAGCTTGAATTTGTACTACATGCTGGCTATTATAAAAAATTTCCTTACAAGATGTGACCCAGTATTTTTACCTCTTCTGTTTTTAAGGCCTCGCCTGTTTTACCCTGCAGAGCCAAGCGAAGTTGTCGGATATAAACCTGCAGTCCACGTGCAAAGTACTGCAGCCTAAATAAAGAAGTATTGGTTAATTAGTAAATCACCACTTCAACTTTGTTTTTAAATTCAGAGAATCTTCTACTATAGCTAAAAGTTCTTAACTAATAAAGGTCATTTTTTTGAGGAACTTTTTTATTATCAATATATGATCCCAAGAGATACATAAGTAAGTGAAATAAAAAGTTTTCCTTTCCAAAAATGGGAATAAATCCATACTCACCCTGGCAAGGGGATGATTTGTAATACTGTGCTTGTTATGTTAACCCGTAAGGCGTAGTCAGAGTGAACCATTCAGGAGCCATAGATCAGAATCAGTTGGCCTGGGTTCTTCTCTTTCAATGGCCAACTGAAGGTCAAGTGACCTTAGACAAATCACTTAACCTCTATGTATTCATCTAACAAGGGACAGTGTTTGATCGTTAAGGTCTAGTTAAAAATAAAATTGCTGATCTGAAAATTTATTATAAACTCATATAAATCTCAAAAGGTTCAAAGAAATACTCTTTTCAAGTTTGTTCCCAGATAATATGCGAAGAAAGGCAGTATACAGCCCCATCCTATTGACTTCTAGAACTCTGCTTAATAACCTGGCATAATTTTTTAATTTTTGCAGGAATTTCTTAACTTGTTGCTTCTGATCAAATGTTTCACCAAGTATTAAACCACTGCCTTACCAAAGAATAGAGGACAGTAACAGATTATATAGTGGCCAAGCATTTCAAAATTTAAGATGTGAAGTTGTTAATAAAAGAATTCAATACAAAGTGTGTTCATGAAAACAACAGTGCTGTTCCACTAGAACACTCTAAGACCTTAACAATAGCAGCTCCAATTTTCAGAGTACCCATTATGTGCCAGGCACTGTGCTCAAAGCTTTCTATTCACTGTCTGATTCTCACAACTCTGTGAGGCAGCTGCTGTTACCATTTAAAGTAACTGCTGAGGAAAATCAGGGGGTTAGAGAGGTTGGAAAACTGCTCAAGATCATAAAGCAAGTGAGAAGAGTGAGTTTGTTTTTGAAAAAGATCTCTCCCCCACATGGGTTTGTTATGCCACAGGTTTATATACATTCCTGTTTTATGGATCTTCCATTTTGTCCCACCGGGTAAGGCAGGGTGGGGAGACAGCTCTTTGTAAAAGGAAAAGAAAACCAAGGGAGTATCAAGATAGCCATCATCTTTGCCAAGGATTGGACCACTTCAATTATACATCACCTAATTTTAAAATCCTTCAGTTTTTCTGCATTCAGTTTGGCTGTTAAGAAATCTGGAAGTTTTCGGCCCAACTGGTGAAAGCTGTACAACAAACATTCCACATAGCTGAACTGCAGCTTGGGTTCTTCATTACCAGCATTCTCCCCATTTTCTGCTTCTTCTGGAGGAAGAGGCATGTACTCCTAAGAGATGAAAATATGGAGATATTTGCAATCTGCCGTAAATGCTCTAGTTATAAACAAACAGTGAAGTAACTACAGGGCAGACTTTTAAGGCATGAAGCATTAAAAACTACCAAAATGAGAAATTTAGGTAAGATATCCCTTTTACCCATTGGATCAATGACCTAGCCTGTCAACTCCTCTATATTGACCTATGTTGTAGCTGCTGCTACCACCACCACTGCTACTACTATTACTGACAGTGAAGTAGCTAGTAACATTTATTAGGTACACTCATACAAATGAAGGAACTGAAATTCTGAGAACTTAAGCAATTTTTCTATGGTGAAAAAGTCAGTGACGAAGAATCAGGAGTCAATCTTGGTTTGCCACCAAAAGCTGATGCTTTTAACCACTTTATTATGCTAATTCCAAAAATCTTTTCTGAACATTTTCCCCACACTTTTTGACTCTACTTACATTCCAAGTACTGCCAAAGGCATTCAATATGAATGCTATCACACCCCAGGGAAGGTGTAAAGGTCTGAAAGGGCTCCAGATGTTGGATGACTCAATTCATATTATAGGTCTAATGCTTATCACTCACTGTGTCAGTTACACAAGTGCCTACATCCAACAAGAAAATCACTTGGTGATGCTGATAATGATTTTATCAGATGGCCTATTTTCTCCACAATTATGACTTAAATGATTTTATTTCCTGGCTGCTCTAGCTACTTGGCCTTGGGCAGTAACCTGGATGGCGACCTGGAGCAAATATGAAAAATATTTTGATAAAGGAATAGCAGAAAAACCTACTATAAATATCCTGTATTATCTTTTATGCAAACCATCAACAACAGAAGAAATGCTAAAGATTTTCTTTTAAAAGCAGACAACATGTGGCCTGAACTAAAAACACTTGCTAGAATTATTCTATTAATTTGAATTTCTAAAGTTGGTTCTCTAGAAATTACACCACACTATTAGACTCTGGGATTACATACTGACTATGCCATAAGAAAAGAAAAAATTCTTACCAATAACTTGTCAAACAGTTTCCTTAAATTTGTTTCTAGCTTTTCCATGTCACCACAAAATGAACTCATCTCTGCCAATAGTTTCAATACCTAAAAGAAACAATTCACTGTTATTAGTATTATTTTTTTTGAATAGGCAAGGGCTGTAAAATAAGAATGATTCTAGATAACTTTTTAAGGTTGCTTTTTGTTACAGCTTAATATTGTACTATGAAAAGACACTTAAGAAGAACTCTTAACAGCAAATAATCATTTACTAACATTTAGACTGGGCTTCATTTTTTATTAAACTTAGTCTCTGGACACTAACTCAACGTATTCATAGTTGCTACTATTCTTGAGGTCCAACTCTCCTTTACTCAATCCCAGTCTAATAAGCCAAACCCAGGACACCTGAAGCAAATGATAGCATCAGTACACAGCAGGACTCTTCTCTATCCCAAAAACCTATGAGGGAAATGGCACATATATTCCCACATTTCAGCTCAATTCAACAATCATTATTAAATGCCTTTCAGAATCAGGCTTTGCACTAGATTCTAGGAATATAGAGATGGCTCAGTTAAACGTGGAGAGATAAACAAATGTTACAAGTGCTGTGAAAAAAATGTATATGTACATTACAGCTGAGATACAAAGGAGAGAGTCGTCAATTATATTGGAGAAAGGATAAAGGATATTTTGTATTAACCCAGTTTAAATCTGGCTCTATCAATTACGGACAGAGATAGGAACAATCATGAATTAAACTTTATTTAGGAGCATTAAGGCTACAAAGAGAGAGTATTATGAACACTATACGTAGTGCTTTCCCACTGCAGCAAATTTTCATTAAATTCATAAAGCATTCCTATGTGATTAATCCTGGGACAGATTACTAGCTAGCCATACCTTTACTCTCTTAGAAATCAGATCTTTATGTTATTTATGTTAAAATATGGGAATGTCTTTTTAGACTAAAAGCAGATGTTTTTCTCTTACCTCCAACTGTATATCAAGACCCTCCACTGGGGTAGTCAAGGAACTGAGGTTAGGGAGAACCTGCTCACAGAAGTAAGTCACAAACCTTGTGGAATGCACATTTTTCTGTAAAAATCCAAAGAACAATGAGTGTCAAAAAAAAGGAGGGGAAATATTCTTTCAAATATAATAGAATGTCATTCGATAAATGCTGAGCATGACATCAAGTACTGTGGCTATAAATACAATACAGTGCGTACCCCAGGGCACCCCGGAAATAACCTTGGTAGACAATATACACTTTGGTGCAAAGTAATCTGGAGCATTTGGACCTCTATACATTTTTTTTTTTTTTTAAAGATTTTATTTATTTGACAGAGAGAGAGATCACAAGGAGGCAGAGAGGCAGGCAGAGAGAGAGGGGGCAGCAGGCTCCCTGCTGAGCAGAAAGCCCGATGTGGGGCTTGATCCCAGGACCCTGAGATCGTGACCTGAGCCGAAGGCAGAGGCTTCAACGCACTGAGCCACCCAGGCGCCCCTCTACAAATTTTCAAACTCTTCCTCAAATCTCATGTCAGATTTCTGGGGATATCTTAGTGTTGAATTTTGTACATTTTTCAAAAGGGATGAGTCCTTTATACAGTGTTTTTCAAACTATTCTATGCACATCCAAGACGACTCATGGCCAGAGAAATCACAAAGCCAGAGGAAAAGAGCATATTTATCCAAAACAATGATCTGCTAGAAAATTTAAGGAAAAAAGCTAAATTACTGAACCAAATGTTTAAAAACTCAGCCAAAACCATGAAGTATGATGCAAAATTTTCCAGACTTTAAAAAAAATCTCTAAGCAATATTTTAAAAAGAAATTTCTTGCTGCTTTGGGCTCTCACCAACCCCCCCGAGGCCTCCATAAAGTAAATATTTACTGTGTTACTATTTTATGCAAAAGTTTGAGGAGAATGCTCAAATCAGTATCTATAGAAATATAAGCTTCAATAGAGTAATCAAAATAGCAACTAGGTAAAACAAAGAGCTCACAGAGAAGAGGGGTACTGCCTGCCGAGTGCACTGTAAGAGCCTGTCCACACAGTCGGGATCCGAAGGATTGAAGGTTTGTTCCAGGTCGGCCTGTTCAGCCACCAGTTCGACGAGTTGCTGCCTTCCACTCACTGTCTGCAAGCTTTTTAACCCAGACAGTATCTTCATAAACAGGACAAATTCTTCACCAGTCACATCTTCTAGGACCTAGAGACAATTCAGAATTAGAGTATTGTTATCACTTGAGTGAGAAAGAGCAATATTGAAACAGTGTAACAAATTTATTTCCCTTATTAAAGTCAGATTGCTATTAATATTTCTGAAATACTGATGAGAGGATAACTTCTGGCTTCAGTCAATTTAGCTTCAGAGTACACCATGTATTCTCAGTGGGGTGCTATATGGTCTCCAAAGATGCAAAATCTGGGGGCGCCTGGGTGGCTCAGTGGGTTAAAGCCCCTGCCTTCGGCTCAGGTCATGATCTCAGGGTCCTGGGATGGAGCCCCGCATCGGGCTTCTGCTCAGCAGGGAGCCTGCTTCCCCCTCTCTCTCTGCCTACTTGTGATCTCTCTCTCTCTCAAATAAATAAATAAAATCTTTAAAAAAAAAAAAGATGCAAAACCTGGTTCTTGTGAAATTTACTTTTTTTATGTATAGAGTACCGATATAGAAAGAGTGCATAAACAGATACAGTTTATCTGTGGCATTAAAATTTCATAGAACAGCTAAGAAAAAATACTCTAAAAAGGCTCTTTGGGGGAGGCGGTAAGAGAAAAAAAAAAAAAAAAAATGTAGAATTCTATAGTCGACTGTCAAATCAGATTCAGTTTCCTACATTTAAAAGCAGCTCGGGATGCCTGCCTGGCTCAGTCAGTAGAGTATTGGGGTTGTAAATTCAAGCCCTGTGTTAGGTATAGAGATTACTTAAAAAAATAAAACTTTAAAAATAAATAAAAGCAACAATTATTTAATTAATTAACATTAATTAGGCAATTGTATACAAAATAGGAGACCATACAAGTCCACATGAGTAGGTCTAAGTAGGTATAAGCCTTTCTATTCACTGATCAAAGAAACAAGCAATCATGACATACTCCACCAGATTACTAGTTGGGGCATAAGTAAAATATGTTGATATTCCCAGCTGGAGAGCTCTTCCTTTCACTCTCACTGAAGAAATCTCATCAGTAAGCAAGTGAGTGGTGGTGTTAGTACAATTCTGAAATTTCCTGAACATATATATAAAAACAGTGATCTTCAAACTTTGGCACTTATGAGTGAAAAGTTAGCTGTGACAAACTTTGCGAATCTTAGCATCTTTAACAATGCTAGATACTGGGAGCAGATAAGCATGGTCTCCTGAGCTTACAGTGATATGGGGTAACGTGAAAAAAAAAAAAAAAAAAAAAGGATGCATTTCAATGTGTTTCCTCGTCATTTTGAAATGATCCAGAATACTATAATGAGAATATCCTAAAACTGGGAGAAGAGTGGAAATTTGGTAAAATCTCCTGAAGGAAATGATTTGCACAGAGTACTGAAGAATACATAAATTTTGAGGATAACACCACAAAGATTTAAATGTGATCACATCTCTTTAAATTAACATGCTGATTCATCATTACTGGTGACCAAAATGCAAAATACCATACAAGAAAAGCTTGACATTCTATGGTGGTTCTAATGGAATATATCATTTTATACACAGCTAATTTAATCTTTTTTTAAAGATTTTATTTACTTAGAGAGCGCGCAAGCAAGAGAGAGCACAAGCTATGAGGAGAGGCAGAGGGAGAAGCAGACTCTGCGCTGAGTGGGGAGCTCGATGCGGGGTTCAATCCCATGACCCTGGGATCATGACCTGAGCTGAAGGTAGATGCTTAACCAACTGACCCACCCAGGCGCCCTATACATACTGCTAATTTCAAATATGTTCTTCTGCTTTAGGGAAGTCCTGTTAAATGATGACTAAAGCTTACCTTTTTGGATTCAGTTAGTATAAGTTCCTCTACTTCCTTTGTTAAGACTTCATCTGGTAAAGTCTTAAGTTTTGTAGAAAGGAATTTGATTGCTCGTTCTCTAACAATGTCCTCTCCTTGAAGTATTTGACTAAACAAGCCACCTAAAGTCCCTGCAAAACAAAACAGTTGTATGTAGCAAGTCAGTTATATATCTTCATGAAGTTTTTCCGTTTAACTCATTTAACAGTATTTCTTTTCCAGTGAGTTAATAAGCATCCCGAGTATCACTGATTCTGGCTAAATTAGCCTGAAATTTCTACAGCCCCAACCATAACAGTAATCACATGCTTTGTTCATGGATTCAGAATGAACGTGAGCATGACTTTTCCCTTTTAATTATTATTAATAATAAATAAACCCAGGTATTTTGGAGAATTTCTTTAATGTGGCAAGGGGAGTCTTCCAACAGATTACTAATGGAAAAGTTTGATTTGTTTTTGCCAATACTTCTGCTGGTTTTTGAGTCACAAATATCTTGTGCTAAGCAGCCTTTTTTTTTTTTTTTTTTAAAGATTTTATTTATTTATTTGAGAGAGAGAGAGAGAAAGAAGGGTGTGGGGCACAAGTAGGCAGAGCAGCAGGCAGAGGGAGAGAGAGAAGCAGGCTCCCTGCTGAGCAGGTAGCCTGATGCAGGGCTTAATCCCATGACCCTGGGATCATGCCCAGAGTCAAAGGCAGACGCTTAACCAACTGAGCCACCCAGGAGACCTTGCTAAGCAGCTTTTTAAAAGAACTTAGAACTTTTATGAAATAGATTTCTGGGTGAATCTGACTTTACCCTTAACAAATAATGCCACGCTGCCCAATTTTTGTTTAACACATCCAGCACAATTCAGAACAAGAAGCAGGCCTTACCTTTTGCATCCATCTTAAATATACTTAACAGGGCATTGTTCACTAAGTTAAATTCTGCAGAGTCATCTGGATAGAGAAAAAGTAGTACAATGTATAAAATGAATGAAAATATTTGGTTCATTTTCAAACCGAAAATTCAACATAGTTTCTCACAGACTACACTGAAAGCAGATATAACTAAGCATTCTTCTCAAGTACCAAGAAAATACACCTTCACTATAAAGGTAAAGAACCTGATCTGGCATACCAGGAAAGCTTTTGCATTAAAATAGTACAATTAAAAAACTACAGAAAATTGGGGGGAAATCATGATACATCAAAATTCCCAAAATCACTATGTCTTTATAAACAATTAAAAACAAAGCAAAACAACATTAGGAATTAGATAATCACAATCCAATAAGCCCCAAACTACTGAATGAAAAAAGAATTTTCATTTCGATTAGAAGTAGTACCTTCAGCCATAAAGACAAAAAAAAAAAGCTAAAAATAGAGTTACTTTTTCAAAGAGAAGTGTTATATTTAGATAAAAGAGTAATAATAAAATTCCTTACCTGTCTGCAGAAGTTGGGTTAGTATATCTGCCACTCGGGGAAGATTTTCTCCAGTGGCAAACTGAGGCAGCTCTTTAATTGCTTGCCGTCTAATCTGAATACAATTTCAAACAAAAAATTAACCAAATACTATCATCAACAGAAACAACCCCAACCTTTAAGGAAAACTAAAACCTCAGAGAAACCATAATTAGGGGCATATGAGTCACCAAAATATAAAACATGAGACTTCTAGCAGTTTTAGAAATAATTTGCTCCAATTTCAAAGTGAAGCTTAACAGAATAATTAAATATGTGGTAGAAAGGGATGTTAAATACAATTACCTGACTGGAGTAGACAGATTTGAGATCATAAACAATAATTTATATACTGGTTACATGTAACTATTGGGTCTTTACTACCTTTGGGCATATACTACAGTAGCCCTTAAGAATGGCTAGAGTGGCGATGACCTATCTCGTAACTATATTTACTTTAGAATTTCCAGTATTAACTATTTAATATAACATCTGTGAACATATTCTGTGTCCTTAATTCCAAATTTGTGGGCCTGGCTTATTTAGTTTAAAATAAAAATGGATAGGACTTATACCTAGCAAATTGTGCATGAATGTTGGCGATTCACTAATTTCATTTGAAAAGCCAGGAGGTGATAATTTAAAGTTCTTAGGAACCTGAATCAGAAGCCAGAAATGCTGATAGTTAATTCTGTTCCAAGGAAAAACTATTTCTTCTTTTTCTAATAGTCACATGTAACGATTATACAGACCAATTATTTTTTTGCTACGCACAATATTTAGGGGTGTTGAAACTCTAAGAAGTAACACTTAATATTTTAAATATCTAAGCAAGTACAAATTGATTGAAAACATTAGTCTAATTTCATGTTCACAATGTATAACAATCTATGAAAACATGTTAGCCACAACCCATTTTTACCAGTGGATAACAGATAAGCAAAACATTTTGTGATTCTATGCATTTTTCACAGTTGAAAGGTGGTGAAAGAGAGAATACAGAATACATTTTCTCAAACATAGATTTAAGCCTCAGTATGGCATCTCGCCAAACGACACTGCAGTATTTCATTGTGCACGGATACAACTGGTGCTTCAATGACATTAGCTGTACACAGGAAGTGTCTAAAAATGGTAAGTGAGACATCTGAAAGCTTGTTGAAAGCATCAATCATAAACTTACTGATACATCTTCATCCTCACAGAGGTCTAACTGTGCATTGATAGCAGAATCAGCCAATTCTGGAAAATGTTTAAAGAATTTCGGAATAAACTGGGCTGCTAATCTTTTTTCTTTTGTACCACCTTTCACACCATCTAGTATCACTTGATAGGCATCTTTATGCTGAAAGAAAGAATAAAGCAGAAAAGAAACAATTTTTAAGGATGGGAAGCCAAACAAACTTGAGTCTGTTTTCAATTAGAAAAGTTGTACATAGGCTAAAAAGTAGGGCTTATGTTTGGAGTTTTACTATTTAAATTGGACACCTATATTTCTACTATCTTCTCCCCTGCAAGCCACCCCCACATTATTTGTCAGTTGGGGAAGAGAGAAGAATGACTTGAATTTTAAATGCAGAAAGCAAATTAAGTTTGTTGACACATCAATGCTTCCTTGTACTATTGATTACTGACCCTGACCTTGTGACTGTATAAGGGTTAAACATCATAATTAATATCATAGCATTCTCAAAGAATTGTGTTACATCTACTGAATCATATTTATCTGATTTCAACTAGCACCTTGATGAAGGTAGAGAGAATATATCTTGAAATTAGGCAGTAACAGGAAGGTTAGGAAGCTTTTTTGGTTTCATTTATTTTATGATACGAAAACAATAATTCTTTCTAGATAGTCAACTCTGGATTAAGATAGATTCTAATGTCACATATTTTTTATTAGAATACATTCAAAACTCATTTGTTTCCTTTTACTTATTTATTTTTGAGAAAGAGAGAGACAGAGAGACAGCACATGAGGTGGGGGGGGGGAGGAAGAGGGGAAAAGGGAGAAGAGGGAAAGAGGGAGTCTCCAGCAGACTCCATGCTCAGCATGGAGCCCAACGCAGGGCTTGACCTCGTGACCCTGAGATCAAGAGCTGAAATCTAGAGCTGGATGCTTAACTGACTGAGCCACCCAGATGCCCCTGATTTGTTTCCTTTAAAAACAAAAAGCGAAACAAAACAAAAATAAATTAATTAATTAAAAAAACCTTCAGAAGTGCTCTCCCTCAGAAACTCATAATGTGAAGGGTCAACAAGATCCCAATCCCCCTTACACCCTTGCCTCCAAACTAGTCCTTTTCTTAAATGACATTGATCAAGCTGGCAAACAGGAGTAATAAAACCTGAGACTGTAGGTGCACCTTCTGTTTGGACATATGGATAACACTTCTAATTACTGAAAAACATTAAACATTATAATAATGATACCAAATGTGCACACAGCATAGTGTTTACTCTGTTCAAGGCAATGCTCTGCTTTAGATACGTGCTTTAGATACTTCCATGCCATCAAAAGGAAAATAACCAATAAAAATCCAGTGGATTATAGAATTGCCCAAACTTTAGTTTCGTAATAACTCTTTCTATGGACAATACTATGTTAAGTAGAAAAAATAAAGCAAAATACGAAGTTATTTAGGTACAGCAGGATCTCAATTAAGGATTTTATATCAGAAATAAAGTGTTCCAGTATCAAAAAGGCTACAGTCATAATTAGATCTTTTAAAGGTACAGGTTTTAATATATTCTTCAAAAATACTAGATTGAAAGTTCAAATACTGCCGACCTATCTAAAAAACATAAATTCTAAAAGTTAGTTCAAAAAAAACTAAAACTCCACCAACTGATTGACAATTCCTTTTAATATCTTAAACATAACACCAACTCCTAAATAAGAAAAATGTCTCTGAATTAGATTAGCTTCTTCATGAAGTACAGACACAAAATCAGTCTTCAGGAGTTACTACTTCAAAAGTATATTACACACTTCTTAATGCAAAAGTTTGAAAAACTACGGGTAACTTCTCTACCACTGTACATTCCTGTGGTTTGCCTCATGTCTTCCAGACAAGCTTCATAAAATCAAAGTTTTAAACAGTTCTGACACCCTTATTTTTTGCAGGGTATCAAATCCAATCTCCTTGAAATCAAACAAAGCTTCACTTATAAAGCCTTTTGAAGAAATTCCTTACAGTGTCTAAAATTAAATGAAGAATCCCTACCTCAAACAATTCATTCTCGTCAAGAAAAAAAAAATCTGAATTTAAAAAAATATATATTTGAATAGAATAAAAAGGAATCATTAGCGACATTTATTGAAAGCCTACCAGGACTGAGTAATGCTTTGTGTACATGCCTCATAGTAATCTTGTGAGTTAGGTGTTACTACTATCCCTATTTTTTATTTTATTATTTAAAAAACATTTTATTTTTTTATTTGAGAGAGACACAGAGTGAGAGAAAGAGAGCACAAGAAGGGTGAGGGGCAGAGGGAGAAGGAGACTCCCCACTGAGCAGGGAGCCTGATGTGGGGCTCGATCCCAGGACTCCGGGATCATGACCTGAGCCAAAGGCAGACATTTAATTGACTGAGCCACCCAGGCACCACATCCCTATTTTTTAGATGAGAAAACCAAGACTCAGAAAGTGAAATAATTTGCCCAGAGCCACACAGCTAGACAAGTAGCAGATCCAGACCTGAACATAGTTCTGATAGGCTCTAGAGTCAAGACCTGTGCCTAATATCAAGCCTCTTTAAGTTCTGAGATCTTTGTTAACAAAGGAAGAGAGAAAGAAAGCTTGCCAGATCTAGGACTGTCAAAGGGAAAATTTGAGTCCTAAATATAGGCTCCATACAGGCATGTACACTGAGATATAGCATCCCAAACACAGCAATTCCTTTGCAAAGTTTAACACTTTAACATATTCAAACCAGAAATCAAAGTTTCTACCATTGGTAAGCATCAATTTTATTAAATAATTTCTATAAACATTACTAACAGACTTCACACTGATTAACCTTTATATAATGCAAAATAAAATGCTCTTCTTTGCCAGCTCTTTGTCTTCTAACTATAGCATAGGGACAAGACTTTTTACAGACTCTCCCTAAAATAGTTATTACTTCTGGTTTTCTAAGTAGGAAACAAAATATAAGTGATATTTTCAATGATCGCAGTGATTTAGTGACAGGTAGATTGTAGCCATTATAAAGTATTCCAAATACTACACAGTTCTGCTTATTTTTTTCTCTTCCAACACAATATTTCAGCTAGATAAATAAATTTGTAACAAGAAGTTTTAATTGTAAATATTTTAATGCATTTTTGAAACTATGTATTTGTGTGTGCTTTTAATAGCTAATTAAAAAAGCAAACTCTAAAGAAATCACTAAAATATTTTCAAGTAAAAAGTCAAGCTACAATAAAATCCACGTTCAGCAGATACTTTCTACAGTAAGAAATTTGTGATAGTGATTGTCAAAACACAACCAATATATTTAAGTGATCAGTGACATGCCAGGTAAAGCCATGTTCGAGACCAGGATGCAGCTTCTAGGAAATAATTACTTTATTTTATTTTATTTATTAAGATTTATTTATTTATTTTAGAGAGAGAGAGAGCAGCAGCGGAAAGGGCAGAGAGAGAGGGAGAAATTCAAGCAGACTGCCTGAGCACGGAACCCTACACAGGGCTCAATCTCATGACCCCAAGATCACAACCAGAGCCAAAACCAGAGCCAAAACCTAGAGTCAGCTGCTTAACCGCACCACCCAAGCACCCCTAAACATTTATTTAGAGAAGAAACGATATAGTTCCAACAAACATATTTCTCAAGTATGACATAAAAAGGAAACGGATATGCTAAGCTATAGTACTTTCTTCTTCACTCAATAATCTAGTTTGTATGTAATACTGAATTAACACTTCATTGGTGAAGTATAGCTGACAGAGAGACTGGAGGGCTTTGGGGCATTAAATAATGCTTCACTTAGAATTTTTCACTCGTGGGGTGCCTGGGTGGCTCAGTGGGTTAAAGCCTCTGCCTTCGGCTCGGGTGGCGATCTTGGGGTCCTGGGATCGAGCCCCGCATCGGGCTCTCTGCTCGGCGGGGAGGCTGCTTCCCCCTCTCTCTCTGCCTGCCTCTCTGCCTACTTGTGATCTCTCTCTGTCAAATAAATTAAAAAAAAAAAAATCTTAGAATTTATCACTCAAAGTTTGCTTACTAGAAAACATACTCATGGTTTAAATATATGATGTCAGAGCATAACGTTCTCATCTTCATTCACATATATATGCATGCACAGACAGTAATTACATGTATATATCATTTATTATATAACATACTAACTGAATAATTAACTTTATCATTAATAAAATATACCTGCCCTTTGAATGTATTTCTTCAACTTTAAAGAAAAAATGTCTACTGAAGGGCAAGGCACGATGCAAGGAGAGAAACAAAAAAATGAGTCTTAACCTCAAGACTTTATAATTTGGTAAGGGAATAAGAGAAGTCCTCACATGAAATAAAATATAAATGTGAAGTACCATAAATGAATACACAGTGTCAAGGAGGTTCGTCAAGAGAAAGATCTGGTTGAGGATCTTTTTTTTTTTTTTTTTTAAAGATTATTTATTTGACAGAGAGAGAGGGAGCACAAGTAGGGGGAGAAGGAGAAGCAAGCTCCCCACTGAGCTGGGAGCCTGATTCGCGGTTCAATCCTAGGACCCTGGGATCATGACCTGAGCCGAAGGCAGACGCTTAACTGACTGAGCCACCTATGTGTCCCTGATCTGAGGACTTTTTAATTTTTATTTTTTTTGATCTGAGGATCTTTTGAGGAATAATTTTGAGGGAAATTAGCTGAAAACCTCAGGGAACTTGTGTTTTTCCTAATATATTCAGAGAGCATTACTCTGAAAGAAGTACTGCCAGTAGTGAAGAGGGCACTCCCATCAATGGCAGCAGCACGAACAACTGTGGTACTCCGTTCTTTGACAAAGGATAGAAATAAAAATAAATGTTAGAAGGAAGTTCTAGACCAAAAACTCAAATATGGTCTCAGAAACGTCTAGATAGGTACCTGCCAGGAAACTCAACCCTTGACTATAAACCTTGTAAGTTAAATGAAAATCAGGCTTTGCTACACTGAGAATGTAAACACTTTCTCTCCTTAAAAAATCGTCAGCAGTGTTCCTTCCATTAAGTTGGCTCTTGCTTTTAGTTAAAATTCACATGCAGTATCCTGAAGCCTACTATCCTTTTTGGTGAGCAGTTTTAGGACCTTTCTCTAAAAGGGGAAAAGTTATTACACAATAGAGCAGAATGAGTAGCTATTGCGGATTAGTGGAGCTTCAGACCTCCCAGAATTCACTGTTTGAGCCTGAGACAATCACTACACTTCATTATGTACAGGTCTTTTTGCCACAAATAGTTGCCTTCCAGCTGTCATTAGTGTCATGAAGGTATCGATCTCACATCATGTTAAGAAACTGTGCTAAAATTTTAGCAACTGGCACAGTGTGTGGCCTATGGTAGGCACTCAAAAAATGTACTGAGTAAATGAAACTGTAGGCCCTCACTGAAGCCTGAATGAAAAAGCCCCTCTTCTGTTTTTCACTAACTTCTGTCTCCTAAGCGCTCTTGCCAAATTAAAAGCAGGTTTTTTGCCTTGAGAAAGACATTTTTGACCTCTTGAGGGAGAACTCTCAATCTTACCTGGTATTTAAGAATAAAGATGACATTAAGAGGAAAATGTGAGCAACTCTCAATTATCCACATATTTACATATATGTAAATTCCAGTTTGGATTCTGTTTGCCCTAACAGACTCTAAGCAGGTGGCTGTCAACCTTTTTGCTATCCAGTAAAGAATGAGGGTGGGGGTATGGGACATGACTAGGTACACAGTTTCTAAGTTTCCCTAAAAAAATTTCTGATCTACCTCTTTGGGAGAGCACCATCTATAAACTGAGGATCACTCTTCTGGTTTCTACCAATCTCCTCTGCTGATCTGCAACAAAGTGAATTTTAGGTAGAACAATTTGCTACAATATTCCTTAAATCTGTCACAATGAATGAGAATATCTTCGCTACTAAATCTTTCTAGGAATAACAACAAAATCAAAATAGGACTGATCATAGTTTTTCCAATCTTGTCTTAATGGGCAGAAAATTTCTCCTTCAGTACCCACCGACCTAACACACACATTATATTTACCTACAACAGACTGTCAGTATATTTCTTATTGATGATGTCACTGAAATGGAAATATATTTGGAAGGAAAATAATCTGGTACTTTAAACTGGTATATTTACATTTCTAGGTTACGCTTAAGGAAGGTCCTGACATCACAATTTTCCTGTTGTTGTTCAGCTGGGAAAGAATTTACCTGAATTACACATGTCCAGAAAAAGGGGCTAGGAGGGGCCATGCCATACAGTCTTGCTAATGTTAGTAGTAGACTACAGGATCTTCCACTTCCTACTCCATGGGAGAGACAAGCAGAAGAATCACATTAAGTTCTAAGCACTGATACGATATGGCATAGAATTTCTAACAACAATGATCAAGATTACCTGGGAGAGCCTGGTTCTTTTCCCAAGAAAACATATACACACAACTCCTTAAGTTTAATGTACACCAGTACTTGAAAACTCACAAAGAAGCTTGCATGGTCAACTCAACACTGCTGAAACCGTGTGTCTTGGGGTAAATACTGCGGAGAGCTCTTGCCAGACAACTCTATTTAAAGCTGCACCCTCCCTCTCCCCCCTGCCACTGCACGGTCCCGTTATATTTTCTCCACAACACTTTCCAAGGCGGGTACCCAACTTTCTTTCTTCTCACTAGTTTCCCTCACTAAAGGTACATTCGGGGAGAGCACCGGTAACTTTCTATACTGTACCTTCAGGGCCCGGCACAGCGCCTGGTGCGTAGTAGGCGCTCAAAAACGTACTGAATAAATGAATTCGTAAGCCCTCGTTAAAATCTGGGAAAAGGGCCCCTCTTCTGTTTTTCACAAACTTCTGCCTGCTGAACACTCTTCCTAAATTAATAGCAGATTTTTTGCCTCGACAAAGACATTTCTGACCTCTTGAGAACTCTTAGTTTAATATTCCGACCGGCTGAGGTCCATCGGAAAGGAGAAAGACTTAAGAGCCATCTGCAGGGCAAGGCTCGGGATGAGAATTAACGTGGGGGCTGACGAGGCTGAGTTAGGAAACACCACGGTGCGAAAAGGCTGGCCAAGGGAGGCAGAGGAGCCTGGGACCGGGACCCGCGCTCTCCCTGGCGAAGCCAGAGTCTACACTCCTGGAGGAGCCCCACCCCGACGAAACAGTCGGGGAGTCTGGGAGCCCGCGGGAGGACGAAGCAGCAGCCCCAGCCCCGCCCGGGGAGCGCTTTCGAGAGGCCGCGGAGCGCCGGGCCCTGCAGGCCGCTCGGGGACTTACCTGGCCCACTTGCTCCGTAGCATCGGCTAAGATGCCATAGTTGCGATAAAGCTCCTCCACGGTCGGCATGGTGAGCGACAAGCCCAGAGCCCGCTCCTGCTGTCGTCGTCGTCGCCGGCGCCACCGCCGCCTCTAAAGTTCTCCAAGCCCACGACCCGCACTATTACGCCTCCAGCTGCCGCCAGTGCCGCCGCCAGTCACCGCGCTCAGGACGGCTCCGCCCCCAACGTCTACGTAAAGACGTGCGCGTTGGGAGCGGCCTTTATTGACGGCCATGCACCGCCTGGGGTTTTAGCGCCCTCTAATGCTTGGCTGTGCAAAAAGCTACGACGATGATTAAATTAGCTCAGGCTCCCTTGAAGGGTTGTTCCTGCGGGGGAGCTCTCGGTGGGGGATGGAGGAAAAAGCAAAGATGACTGCGTTTCTGCTCTTAAAGGATCGCGCATTGGGGCTCCTGGGGAACTCAGTCGTTAAGCGTCGGCCTTCGACTTAGGTCACATCCCTGGAGTCCTGAGATGGAGCCCAGCCTCGGGCTCTCTCTGCTCTGCGGGAAGCTAGCTTCTCCCTCTCTCACTTCCCTTGCCTGTGTTCCCTTTCTCCATGTCTCTCTCTGTCAAATAAATAAGTAAAATCTTAAAAAAAAAAAAAAAAAAGATCTTCCATTGTCCGGAAAAGTGATGTTAACCGGAGAAAAACAGAATGAGGGATAGAAGAGTTTAAGGGTTGAAACGTTAAGCTATTATAGATGATAAATTTCAAAGCCAGATCAGTTTATGCCGAATATGCACAGGCAATGGTCACAGTTCCCTGGCTCTTGTACTCCTCGGTCAGATTAAGAATATTAAAAAGAGTTAGAGAGCAGAAGGAAAGGAATTGGTGATGTTTTGTTTTGGTTCTGAGAGGAATGTGCTTAGAGATGTGAGTAACAGGGCCGTCGCTCTCTCCTTCCCTCAAGCCTGGGTCCAGTCTGAGGAGTCCGAAATATGGTGCCTGTAGTTGGGAGACTACAAAAGATTGGTGCCTGATGTATGCTGAAGAAGTTTGCGTTTCCTGTGGCAGGAGAGCGGAGGTGGCCATGTCGCAGGTCCCTACCTGCATTCCCAGATTTTGCTGGAGCAAAGGTGTTGGAGTGATTTCCTTGTGCCAGAGGTGGGCCATGCAACAGAGAGAACGATGATAGATCCGTTCAGAGTCCTGCTCCAGGGACCTTCTGCCTGAGAGTGAGAAAGCCCCATGATAAGAGTCAATGGCAACCTGAAATAGGTGGTGATTGAGAACAGCAAATTAGCCTCTCAGGGGGGTCCCACAGAGTGACTCATATGAAAGACTTGGTCTCTACCAGACCAGAGAATGTCTGGAGGGCTGCACAGTTCAAGACCCTTCTTATGTACTCATTTCTTCCCTCTTCTTGCTCCTTTTATGCCTAGGAGGGCTCTGAAACTGCCTTCCAAATTTAGTCAGGGATGAGAAGCAGAAGGACAAGATAGGAAGGAGGCCCCAGCTGGAGTGGAGAAGATCTAATTGCAAATCAAATTTGCAATTTGGGTTCACATGTTGGAATGGACATTTTAATTTCTGAACTGAGGACTGTCTTTTAACTAAAAAGAGCGGAAAAGTCATGGGTCTGCCAGAATTTCTGTCTAGGGCCAGAATGAGATTACTCCACCTGAATAAATTTTAAAGAGATCATGGAAGACAGTAATAAAAGTGTATCTTGATGACATCCCCTGAGTTAGGTATTCAATGTAGTGTCGGGTATATGTGTAAACGTAGAGAAAGGGATCAGGGGCAGGAAGTGAGACTATGTGTGTTCATGTTTTGCTTTGGCTTCGTGTTTTAATTCATTACAATAAGAGTATGCTAATATATACATGCTATATGTTTGTATGTCTCCATATAATTTACATATCAAAAATTTTAAACAGAAATTTAAAAAGGAAAAAGATTCAATCAGTGTTCCTCTGTTCTAAAATGTAAGTTAATCATTCAAGTTCCTTCCAACCTAATCTTATCTAACGTTCCAGGCAGTTTTATTCAGCATGATGTCCTTTCCTTCCTGGTGCCATCTATTAATTAGTAAGCCATAGTCATCAGGCCTGTGAACTCTTCTTGTTTCCTTATTGTTCTCTGACTCTCACTCTTGGAGAATGCTTTAAATCATTTTATATTTTTCTCTATTTCCCACTAGTCACCTAAGCTAAGGCCTAGGACTAGCTCTGATGATAATGTTGATGATAATGCTGCTGCTCCTGGTGGTAGGAAGAGAAGTCATTCTAATAATAACCAACATAGACTGAGCAATGATGATGTTCTAAGCACTTTACATGAACTGATTCATAAAAGCTCTATGAGCTAGGAAATAATATCGCCTCTGTTAATAAATGGGCAAACTGAAACACTGGGATATGAACTAAGTTGCCCAATGTCCCTCAGCTGGTAAATGGCTCAGTTGGGCTTTGAGTCCTGGCAGGTGAATTCCAAAGCCCATGCTCTTTACTATGAAAGTATTTTGTCTCTCATCCCTGAACTGCGACCCCTCCATCCAACTACATTCAGTCAATCACAAGTCTCAACTCTATACCTGAAATCAATCGCGTCTCAACTCTACACCTGAAATCAATCACATGTTTATCTCTTTCTCACCATTCTTTCTGCCCCAGTTCAGGCCCCATTGCCTCACATCTGAGGGATGGTCACAGCTTCTTAAAAGGTTTGTCTCCTCCAGTTGACTCTACTTACTATCTTTTCATAATTGAAGTTTTTTTCCTTTTTAAAAAAATTTTATTTATTTATTTGAAAGAGAGTGAGAGAGAGAGCATGAGTGCACAAGCCAGGGGAAGGACAGAGAGGCAGATTACCTGCTGAGCAGGGAGCCTGACGTGGGTCTTAATCCCAGGACTCTGGGATCATGACCTGAGCCAAAGGCAGATGCTTCACTGACTGAGCCACCCAGGTGCCCTGGAGTTTTCCCCTTTAATTAAACAAGGTAATATAAGAATAGGATACCGTCATAATATGTTCGAATACTACAAAAATATTTCACATAAAACCCAAAAGTACTTCCTCATGTCTCTCTTCTCTAGATATAACTATGGTGACCAGTATGGTTTATATTCTTATGGAATATAATATTCTTTATATACAATATATAATTTTAAATATATATAGGTAAGTAGTAGCACATCACACATTTTGTTCTTTGCCTTGTTTTGGTTACTTAACATATGTTTTGTAGATCTTTCAATGACAGTGGTGCCTAGAATTGATGTACCATAGTTGATTTCTCTATTTCTTTTGGAGCATGTAGTTTGTTTCCCATTTTTTCATTATTACAAACTCTGATAAGTGGATGATTTTTATTTCTTTCTTTTTGCTTTTCTATCTTGTCCAGCTTTTCCAAAAGAGGTTTTGTAGTTTTACATACATTTACATATATTCTTTGTCTTTGCCATTGGATCCATGAATGGATTCAGAGGATATTTTGCAGAACTCCCTCTCATCTTACAAAGGCAAAATTAAGTCCCAGAAAAGATAATGGAATTGGCTCAGCTGAGGTCACGTATCTGCTTTGGTCCAATCTGTTAAGGTCAAGAATGCGACATCATACAAAAGAAACACAACTTCCAGGGGCCAATGTTACAGATGGAGGAGCTTGGGCCAGAGATGGGAGAGATGAGAAGGGTCTTGATCTCCTTTTGGGAGAGTTGCTACCGCATCCTCTACCAATGGGAATGTTTCAAGGCCATTTGGATTCCATTCTACCAAGTTGCGTGGTTGAGTAGAGGTTGTGTTTTTGTTTTTTGTTTTTATGTTGTTGTTTTTTTTGGCTTACCATTCCAGAAGTATTTATTGAACATCTTCGATGAGCTAGGTACCATTTTAGGACACAACCAGGCCAAGCAGGCATGAAGCTTACATTCTGGTAGAAGGAGCGAAATGATAAACAAAATACTCAAATAAAATGTATTTGGTTTACAACAAAGCAATAACATCAATACCTAGTACAAAGAGCCAAGAGAAAGTTCTCATAGGCTGACACTGTGGTACGTGACTGATGACCCAGTCTGAAATTAGCTTTACTGGGACGCGAAGAGCTCTGGACAGCTGTCGGGTTTACCACTTTCCCCAGAAATTTGCGGCAAACATCCCTTTCCTTTTATTGTTCCTCTACAACACTCAGTTCTTTCAAGCCCGGTTTGCAGTTGTTTGTATACACCACCACTAGCTAATAAAATTTGGAACTATTTATTATTGAGCAATAAATGTTCAATAAATGAAGGAATGAGCTGTGGAATAAACAAATGGATTCAAACTTTCCTGACCAGTTTATTATAGTATGGCACATGCTCCTACAGATTTCTTGGCAGTAGGAATTTTTTACTCTGCCTTTATGTTCATGATTTTCTTTCATTTTTCGGCGAACCATTCCCTCTGTCTCCTTACCTCCCCTTCCCTCACCTACCTACCAGTCAGTGGCATTTGCCCTAGCAAGTTGTGACATTTCCAGTGCTGTGACTACCTTTGAATCTACTTATTTTGTAATTTTGAAATTGGGTTTAATTCTCTACTAAATGTATGTTGAAAGGCTTAAAGGACCACCCCTCTCCCCTGCCATTACTTTATATGCCTTGTACTTTGGATCAATCTGAGAACCTACATTCTGAGAGCCTTTATTTTAATCCAATTTCTGTCTTCCAAGGAGGCCTTTTTAATTCTAGCAGAAGAAAAGATCATGGTTCCCTAGAAATATCAGAGAAAGATTAAGGTCTAGCTGGGTCTTAATTGAACTAATGATGATAACAATAGCAAATATCCATTGAGTGTTTACTGTGTGCTTAATAGTACGTGAGCTATAGCAATAACTCAGTTGTACAGAGTGCCTGCAATCTGGTAGGCTTCATCCCAAATGCTTTATGTGCTTTCGCTTACAACGACCTTATGTAAGGCAGCTTCCGGCATTATGCTCATTTAAAAGACGGAGAGATCAGGACACCTGGGTGGCTCTGTTGGTTAAGTGTCTACCTTCAGCTCAGGTCATGACCCCAGGGTCCTGGGATCGAGCCCCGCATGCATTGGGCTCCCTGCTCAGTGGGGAGTCTGCTTTTCTCTCTCTCTCTCTCTCTCTCAAATAAATAAATAAAATCTTAAAAAAAAAAAGAGAGAGATGGAGAAACCAAAGCACAGAGAGGTTAAATACCTGCCTGAGATAACATAGCTGGTGAGTTGAGGTTTTGGGGTTCATACCCATGCATTCTGGCTCTGATGGCTGGACCCCTAATTACTACACCTCACTGCCTCCTGGTAAAATGTGTTTATTTCTTCTATGGGTTATGTCATGTCTAGGGTCCTGCAGTTCTTTATGAAGGCACATCCTCCGAATCGAGTTTGGGCCCAGTCAGGGGAGATTTACATGCTTATTAGTGAAACCCACTTTATAAGGTTCTGGGGAAGATTAAATGAATTAGTAGATGGGCTGTTCCAGCCCCACAGTGAGTGCCCAATCAACCTAAGCGCCCTTCCCGTGTACCATTTTAAGATCTTATTCATTTATATATATATATTTTAAATATTTTATATATTTATTTGATGGACAGAGAGAGACAACCAAAGAGGGAACACAAGCAAGGGCAGTGGGAGAGGGAGAAGCAGGCTTTCTGCCAAGCAGGGAGCCTGATGCGGGGCTCTATCCCAGGACTCTGGGATCATGAGTTGAGCCGAAGACAGACACTTAACGACTGAGCCACCCAGGCGCCCCTATTCATTTATATTTCAAGAACGAATGGTCTTTAGTTACAACAAGTTGCTTGCCGGAAGGACATGCACAGGTTCTTGGAGTTACGAAGTTGACGTGTCATTTTGGGGACCACCATTCAACCCACTGTAAGGGGTTAAGAACAGGTGCTTGGGAGTCAGACAGCCCTGATTGGGGGTCTGCTGTATGCTCCATGGGTAAGAGGTTCTTCAGGGCAGGGTTGATACAAGTGTCTTTCCTTCCTCCAAATCAAGGGTCAGCGGTTCCTTTCCTCTCCATCCCAATGTGGGGAAGACGACAACCGAAGCTAACTTCCTTTTCCTAAAACAGCAGTGAGCTTCCATTCATCAGAGTTCTCCAGAGAAATAGGAATGATAGAATACATAAACATTGAAAGACGTTTGCTATAAGGAATTGGCTCATGCAGTTACGAAGGCTGGCAAATCTAACTCTGAGGCATTGCCAGGCAGGTAGTGACTCAGGAAAGCTGGCAGTGCAATTCCAGTCTGAAGGCAATCTGCTGGAGAATGTTTCTTACTGGAGGTAAGATTTTTGTTGTTGTTGTTCTGTTCAGGCCTTTAGCTGATTAGATGAGGCCCACCCACATGGTGGAGGGCAATCTGCCTTATTCTAGTGGTTAAAATGTTGTTTTCATTCAAAAACACCCTTGCAGATACACTGAGAATAAAGTTTGGCCAAATATCTGGGCATCCCTTGGCCCAGTCAAGTGGACACATGACATTAACCATCACAGGGCTTAACCATTTAGTTCTGCAAACCTTGGTGGTAACCCATTGTGTCACAAAGCCCAGGAACGCAGACCCGATTCCTAAGCACTAACCAAGAGCGGGAGAACAGCCAGAGGAAAAACAGCTTTTTTACCTGGAAAAAAGCTCTAGCTGAGCAACCTACCAAGGGTCAGCTAGCTCACATTCTCCCACTATCTGCCCCTCTGTTGGAACACAGTAGGCCCACATGTTATGTTGCCTAAAATGGTCTCTGCTACAGAGGGGCAGTTAAGAGGGAGATGCTGCATGTACTTAACAGCACTGGAATGGAAACCCGAGAGAGGAGGCCAATCACATTTTTACCCTTGTGATTTTCAGCAGGTTACTAAATTGTTCCAAACCTCAGTGTTTCCATCTCGAAATGGGAATCATAATTATTCCACATCAGAGGGTTGCTGTAAGGTTAAAATGTGAGCATATTCCCCAGAGTCTGGCCCATAGTGATGGCCCAATCATAATTAATAACAATAATAACTGGTACCATGTTTTGACATGCCCCCTGGGCATCCCCAATTTACAGATAAAATGACTGAGGCTTAAGTAAGACCAGGAGAGGTTAACAGAAGCAGTTTGTATTATTAAATCTTCTTTGCCAATTACTCAGATCATTTTACTCCCTCAGCCTCCTTTTTCTATCTTCAGATAAGAGTAATTCCTACATTAATGTGTTGCAAAGATTGAAAGGATACAAAGTACTTTGAGGTTGAGCCACTTGTTTTATTTTAAGGAATTTGGGCCCATGCCTCAGCTATTAACAGCTGGCATTACTTATTTCATACCTTTGAAAAAGCTTTACATTTGAATACTTTATTTTGCAAAGTGCTAAAAGCTCTGGAAATTGGCTCTAGGTTTCTTAAATAAAGCGTTTGTAAAATTCAAAGAAACAATTGAGAATTCCTCCCTAAGCTAAAGAAAGTTCATTTTGTCTGAAGCATGGCACCTTCCATAAAAGGTTTTGTATGCACTTTTTACGGGGCAAAATGTTTCATCACTATTGTCTCTTTTTTGTTTGTTTTTAAAAACTTTTTTTTTCATTTAAGTATAGTTGACACATAATGTTACACTACTTGCAAGTGTACAATCTAGTAATTCATCATCTCTCTACATTACCCACTCACCACATGCAGAGTTACCATCTGTCAGCATATAATGCTATTATAATATCATGGACCATAGTCCCTGTGTCATGCCCTTTATTCCCAGGACGTCTTCATTCCATAACTGGAGGCCTGTATCTCCTACTCCCTTTCATCCACGTTGCTCATTGCCCCACCCCTTCCCTTCGGCAACCATCAATTTGTTCTCTGAAGCTATAGGTTTGATTCTGCTTTCTGTTTGTTTATTCATTTGTTTTGTTTTTTTAGATTTCACGTATTAGTGAAATCGCATAGTATTTGCCTTTCTCAGTCTGTCTTGTTCACTAAATACAATACCCTCCAGGTCCATCCATCTGTCACAAATGGCAAGAGCTCATATATATATATATATATATATATATATATACACACACACACATATATATATATATATTTTTTTTTAAGGCTGAGTAACATTCCATTATATATATATATAGACACTTAGGCTGCTTCCATATCTTGGCCCTTGTAAATAATACTACAATAAACATAATGGTGCAGATACCTTTTTGAATTAGTGTTTTCATTTTCATGTTACAGAATGACACAGGCGGACGTGGGGCCTGGGTATAGTCTCTGTGAGGACAAAGCAGTTGCCATTAAGACCTAGAGAATGAGAAGGAGCTAGTCACTTGGAGAGTGGTCCAGAAGGGGGAGTCATTAGCATGGCTAACCTATTCAACTTTTCAGTGCCTCATTTTCTTCATCTGTAAAACGAGGATAATGATAGTACAGAACTTAGAGGTAAGATTATGAAGATTTAATGAACTCAATGTAAAATGCTCACATCATTGCCTGGCATGTGATAAGCACTTCATAAGTGTTAGCTAACGTTGCTGTGGGGCGGGAGAGTTCTTTGAATTCCCAGGGGCTTGCGTTTTTACTTGATGGCCCTCTCTGCCTCTAGTTCCTCCATAGTTGGTGGCACAAGCTGTCTGTGTTCCTCCCTCTGTCAACCTGTGTCTTGAAACTTAGCCGTTTGCTGGCTTTCGTCAAAACAAACCAACAACAACAACAAAAAAACCCCACAAGCAAAGAAATGAACAATAAACAAAAGCATATTAATAAATGATAAAAACAATTTCATTCTTCTGAAGCATTCATAAATTTTTTTTAAATGATTTTATTTATTTACTTGAGAGAGAGAGAGAGCACCAGAGAGAGGAGGGTCAGAAGAAGAAGCAGACTCCCCACTGAGCAGGGAGCCTGACATGGGGCTCCATCCCAGGACCCTGGGGTCATGACCTGAGCCAAACGCTAATGCTTAACTGACTGAGCCACCCAGGCGCCCTCATTTATCAATGGTTAAAGTCCACTTTACTGAAGACTTGGAGATCACAAGGGGGAGTGATGTTAGCACTCAGAGGTCCATCATCTTGTGAGTTTCCTCTTTCTTTCCTGGGTCTCCCTCTCTAGAGCAAGACTTTCTTTTCCCATCTCATGCATAGATGTTTAGCTTGAGCTTGGCTCAAGCCCATCTTGTGGCATAAATGCTCCTTCTGTGCACCCAGAGCACATTGCAATACTTTTCCTGAACAGAGGTGGTGCTGTTACTAAGAAACCTGGTTTTGTTAGGCTCCGTCTTGCTATGCTGTAGTAACAGTGATCTCTGAGATCTCCATGGCTTAAAACAAGAAAGATTGATTTTTTGCCCATCCTGTTGTCTTGTGGGTTTAGGTGACTTTTTTTTTTCCTTCGGGAGTAGCTGACTCACAATGTTATATTAGTTTCAGGTGTACAATGTAGTGATTTCCCCATCTCTATACATTATGCTGTGTGTAGGTACCATCTGTCAGCATGTATCTCTATTAGAATGTCACTGGCTATATCATCTAAGATGGAGGTTTGGTGACTTTTTTAGGGTGGACCCCTGCAGATGATGGCTCGGTGTTGCTACTCCTTATCTACGTGCACTGCCCAAAGTCCCTGTGGCAGGATAAGAGTGTAGTGGAATTGAGCCTTGCCAATTTAATACCTCCACTCCAAAGTGACACTTCTTCTCATATTTCATTGGCGAGAGCAAGGTGTATGGCTCTATCTAACGGTGAGGAGCAGAGAAGTACAAGCCTTGCTTGTGCCCAAAAGGAGAGGGAAACAGGACATTGGCGAACCATGTTCATGTCTGGTGAAAAGGCGATCTTGACTTCATTACCTTGAGACAAAGTGAGGGGCTGGTAGAGCAGGATCAGAATCTAGAACTCTGGCTGTCCAATCTGGAACCCTTCCCCCTGGAGATAGCACTACCAGAAGGGAAACTAAATACCTACAGAGAGCTTGTGTTCTAAGATCAACTCCACCCAGACTATGCCTCAAGGAAGCAAGCAGAGAAACTCCCACCTCCTTTGCCTTCAGTGTGGTTTCATTTCGCAAACTGGACACAATGAAGGCACAATGATTTTGAGTTCCTTTTTGGGGGAGCGTTTCATCTACATCGAACTGAATATTCACAGGGTACATTAAAATGCCTCCATGCCATGTAAAACATCAATGCTCAACATATTTTCACAACAAGAGAATCAACACAAGATTAGCTTTTGTCAAAGATATTATCAGCAGCTGACTTTGAGACAAATCATCAGGCAAATGCAATCACTCAGATCAGGCACGGCCAATGGTTGGGGTCCATTAAATCTTTGTGGAATGAGTGGATGAATAAACTCTATCCTCCAGCCAGCCCTGTTGCATGTATTCATTCAACAACAAATAGTGAATGCCAGTGTGATACGTGATTACCTTGGGGGCGCCCAGGGGAACATCCCTCCCAGTATTCATACCCTGGCTAATGACCTTGCACGTTCAACCCTGGGCTCGCTCACGTGACTTGTTTTGTCTGAGGGAATGTCAATGAGGATGATGCAAACAGAGGCTTGACAAACACTTGTGCACTGGGGCTGATGTTGCCAGCATGGGGGGAGATGTGGTCCAGCTTTCTTGACGATGAAAGACCACAGGGAGAGAGCACCTCAGTTATCATGACCGTCCCAGCTGAGCCTACCCCCCAGTCCATCCTCGAGCTGAGTGAGCCCAGAATGGCAGTGGAATGACAGAAACCATAGCATTGTGAGATGTAGAAAATTCTTAGCGTAGGTCAGTGGTCAGCAAGACTTTCCTGGAAAAAGGGCCAGATAGCAAATATTTGAGGCTTTCACACAATTTCTCTCGTGGTGACTCAACTCAGCCATTACAGTGTGAAAGCAGCCAATGGCGATATATAAAGAAATAGATGTGGCTGTCTTCCAAGAAAACTGTATTCTCAAAAACGTGCGGCAAGCTGAATTTGGCCTGTGGACCAGAGTTTACTGGCTCTGTTTTAGGCCGCTAAGTTTGGGACAGTTTGTTTTGCTGCGGTAAATAACGGAAATAACCTGCCACCTTCTTCTTCTTCTTCTCCCAGGTGTCCTCTTCCTGGGAACATTCCACTGCTATGACTTCATTCCTGATGACTCCCTGGGGTGGAATGCCCTCATTTCTCAGGCCTGGCCCTAGGAAAATTAGAAAGTCAGCAGCGTGTTTTTTTAGCCTTCCTGTCGAAAGATTCTAAGAGGGCTAAAAGGAAATGGTTGTGGAAGGTGCCAGGTCCTAAGTTCCAAATGAGTGGAGGAGACTCTCTTCCTGCCTCGGGACCCCCAGGCTCCAGGGAGTCTGAGCAAAATGACTTCAAGCTGCATAAGAGGCAGTCAAAGGTAATGTAATGGAAATGTCCTAGCCTGATGGTCTTGTTATGTCATTAGATAGACTCAGCTGTCCCCTTAAAATGGTGGCTTCTGACCCATAATCCGCAAATTGCTCAGAAGCCCTCAGATTTCCTGGCATTTCTACCAGAATTTCTAGAACTCTAAGTAATGGTCTTCAAAAATCAGAATTATTGCATAAGGAAGGGTTAATCATCAAGGAGATAGGGAAGCTGCCCTGTCATTATTTCTGTTCTAGTTGGCAGTATATCTGGGGATGAGAGTGCTGATTCTGAAATCAGGCTGCCTAGAAGCAAATCCTGTCTCCCATCCACTTAATGACAACATGACCTTGGGCAAATCACTTAATACTCTAAGCCCAAGTTAACTCAGTTATAAAATGGTGATAATAATAGCATTTACCTTTATGATTTTTGTGATGATTAAATGATGTCATCCATGTAAAATATTTGTCACAGTGCCTGGCATATACTAAATATTCAGTAAATGGTAGTTGCTTTTATAATTATTAACCCACCGTCAGTCAGTGCAGCAGAGTTTCTGAATTCTGTAGATTTCTGTAGAATATTTATTTTATTTCCTCAAGTGTTCTCACCTCTCTAACTCATTTATTTGCCTTAAAAAATTGGGGACTAGGTAGCTCAGTAACAATCTCAACTCAAGGGGGAGATAAGTGAGTTTGAGGTGTTAGGTTTTCTTCTATTGTCCCGGTTATCTTTATTCTTGCTCAGAGAAGTGGTAAGAGACAAGTATCTTTGATACTTAAGAGACAAGTATCCTCAGTTTACAGGTCTGGAGGAAAGAGGCAGGGGCATGGCAAATACAAGAAAAAACTATCCTTTAAGTATTGTGGGACAATTTCCCAAGAAGCATACTGAAACAAGTCCCTGGAAACAAGTCCCTGGAAAGTTCTCTCTGGGTCAACAGCAGTGGGGAAGGGAAGGAAGCAGGAGCAGACAGAGGGAAGAGTTGGGATGTCATTCAGATGCAACAAAGGTCTTGGTCATCCCACCAACTGACCAGTCACTGGGTGTAGGCCACCCCCAGTAGGACTGTGACCTGGGGCAAGGCTGCCGTCTTTGGTTGAGAACAGGTTTCAGGACGGACTCAGCTGTGAGCTTTCAGCTGTCGCCACTCTGTGCTGAAGATTTTGGGGGTGATCCGGGTCTACAACACATCAACGTCTGCAACATACAGCTTCTACTGTGTGCCAGGCAGAGTGCTATGGGACCATCGTGTAGATCACTTATTCAAACCTTACAAAAAACATGCGGAATAACTCATGAAGACAGCTATGATATGCTTCGTGCCTCTTATGGCCGGAGGTTTACACACTCTTACTTCATGTAATTTTTTTTTAACAGCTCATCAGGGTTGGAATTGTTTTGTGTATCTGGTGGCAGAGAAGGTTCAGAAGAGAAAATTGGGAGTTCAGAAAAGCCAAGTTAGTACACTCAGTACACGAACCAAGCTCTGTTTCATATCAGAGCCGGCACCTGTCCCACTGGCCAGCACTGACCTATTTTCCAGATGATGAACTTGATGGTTAGTGAGATTGGATGACTTTCCTGAAGTTCAGAGCTAGTCGAGGGCAGACTTGGGCTTGAACTCAGGTCTGTGGGGTGCTCTTTATTAGGTACCAGGCTGCTCTGGAGGAATGAGAAAGTTGTGCATCAGGAAAAAGGAGCAAGACCATGACAGAGTGGGGAAAGGGCAGCTGAGATGCAGCATAAGTTCTCTTGAACTCTGTTAACTTCATCCCTGCTGCTTCAGGGGCTTTCAGATGCTTCCTGACAGCGACAGTTTATGGGCCTTGAGCATTTCATTAGGGCTACGGAGTTGGCTTTAGGAAACGACCTCTTTGTTTTTCTCCTCCCTCCACCCCCCTCCCCCACTCCAGTATTAGCCCCTAGGACCTGGCCACGACATTGAGGAGGTGGTGGGGAGACGCTAGAAGTCTTACCTGGGAATATTGAAATTACTTCTGGCTGTGCTGTTTGCTGTGCTGGCTTTCAGTGGGCGGCCACTAGATGGCGCTCACCCTCCATTCCTGAGGCTTCCGTTGCCAGAGGGGCTTGGTCGCCTCCCTCCCTTCTTTCTTGTCCTTATTAACGGTATTAATAGCAAATAGTTTTGGGAAGTTACTGTGTGCCCAGTAAGTTACTCTGCTAAGTTCTTTACATGAATTATCTCGTTTAGTACTTACCTAACCCTTTCAAGTAGGTATTGTTATCTCTAATTGACAAATGAGGATAAGCAACTTTCCTGGTAACAAGCTGGTACTGGCTGGGCGAGCCAGCGATTGAAATCGGGTTGTCTGACTTAGAGCTCTGACCTCCACCTTCTACTAGCTCCCCGTGAGGCGGATAGAGGCCCCCTCCCTGGGCCCCAGCCCTCCTTCCTGCCCTCCTCGTTCCTTTTGCCTTGGCAGAGGAATGATCAAAGGACCGGCTGTCCCGTTTGAATACAGAAAGAAAACAAACCTCCCCTTTAGATTTAATGCTCTCCTGAGATGTACCTCCCTTTAGATTTAATATTCTCCAGAGATTAGCACTCTCCTGGGAAGTTCCCGTATAGACTATACTCCCACGTGTAATGGAGCTGAAAAGACCGCGACAATTTCCTGATACCATTCCCCCCCATCACCTGTGTCCATAAATGCTCGCCCCTAACCCTGTTCGGGGCTCAGTCTTTTGGGAATTATCCCACTGAGTCCGCCGGCGTAATAAAACTGGATTTCCCTGGTCTTCGTGTGTGCCGTTTGGATTTCCTCGGTCGCTTCATTTTCCGCTACACCCGGTCATTATAGAATAATGACAACCGAGTGTTTACTGTGTGCCACAGTGTGCTAAGTGGTTTGTAAAGTCTGCTTCATTTAAGACTCAGAATTTTCTCTCTCTTTCTATCTCTCTCATACACACACACACAAAAGTATGTGAGGTGATGGATGTGTTAATGAACTTGATGGGGACAATCCCTTCACAATATGTATGGGTACAAATGATTCCATCATATGCTTTATTTATCTTGTCAATTACAACCCAGATTTAAAAGAACTCCATAGGACCCTGTGAGAAAAGCACTACTATTCTCCCTCATTTAAAACTGAAGACAATGAAAAATCATATGATTTCACTTATATGTGAAATCTAAAAAGTAAAGTTCATAGATACAGGTAATAGATTGGTGATTGTCAGAGGCAGGGGGTAGAAAGTGGGAGAAATAGAGGAAGGGGGTCAGAAGGTATGAACTTCTAGCTATGAAATAAATAAGTCCCGGGGATGTAATGTACAGCATGGTGACTATAGTTAATAATACAGTATCACATATTGGAAGTTGCTAAGAGAGTGGACCTTAAATGTTCTCATCACAAGAAAAAAAATTTTGTAACCATTTATGGTGACAGATGTTAAGTAGACTTATTATGGTGATCATTTCTCAATATATAGAAATAGATACACTTTTTTTTTTTTTCAGAGAGAGAATGCGCAAGCCCTGATGGGGAAGGAGGGGCAGAGGGAGAGAAAGGGAGAGAGTGGGGAGTTGCTGGGCTTGATCCCAGGATCCTGAAATCATGACTTGAGCCCAAATCAAGAGTTGGACACTTAACAGATGGAGCCACCCAGGTGCCCTAAATATATATACTTTTATTGAAGTATAGTTGACACACAAGTTTACATTAGTTTCAAGTGTACAACACAGTGATTTGACAAGTCTATATGTCATGCTATGCAGCTACCATCTGTCACCATACAATGTTATTATAATACCATTGACTATTAAGTATTGATTTATTATGTTGTACACCTATAATAATATAATGTTATATATCAATTACACTTCACTAAAAACATTAAAAGAAAAGTGAGAAGATTGAGGGATAGAAAGGCTAACTAATTGCCAAGTTATAGCTAGTAAGTGAAGGGATCCAGATTAGAATTCAGATTTCCTAGGCTGTGAATCTCAAGAAGGTCTACCCTCTGAGGGATCACAAAAAATGAGAATATTGGAGGACTTGGATTCCGGAGTCACCCCAAGATTCTCTCTGTATGTACCTTCTGCCTCTTCTCAGTGGGCTTATTCTGCTGGGAGGCAGCCCAGGCTTTGAGTCAAATTTAGGTTCAAATCTTGGCTCCACTGTTTTCTGGCTCTGTGTGACTTCTCTCAGGTTTTGCTGCCTTGGTTGTCAACATGCAGTCATTATGGTCCCAGTACTGTCGTGTTACTGTGAGCTCACAGGCCAGGCAGGGAAAGGGCATTCAAGAAATGGCGTCTCCTCCTCTCTCTCAGGGTCTCCATGGCTAAAGGAGGCCCAGGAGGAGCATTGGGCACAACTTTTCCTAAGTGGGTCAGAGGCCATTTAAGACTGATGCCACCTTTTCTGGAGATGCTGAGAGAAGCAATTATTTAATCCATTTATTATTATTATTTTTAAAAGATTTTATTTATTTATTTGTCAAAGAGAGAGAGAGAGAGAGAGAGAGCATGCAAGCAGGGAGAGCAGCAGGCAAGGCAGGCAGAGGGAGAAGCAGACTCCCTGCCAAGCAAGGATCCCGATGTGGGACTTGATCCCAGGACTCTGGGATCATGACCTCAGCCGAAGGCAGCGGCTTAACCGACTGAGCCACCCAGGCGTCCCTAATCCATTTATTTGTACATTTGCTCCATGTCTCCCTCCTTTTCTAGTCCAGCATCTGCCAATAGAACTTTTTGCAATGATGGAAATGTTCTATAACTGTACTGTCCAATATGGTAGCCAAGAGTCACTTGTGGCTTTTGAGTACTTGAAATGTGGCTTATGAAACTGAGGAACTAAATTTTCAATTTTATTTGATTTTAATTACTTTAAATTGAAGTAGCCAATGTAGTTATTGACTACTTTATTAGTGAGCAGATCACTAGATGGTTCAGTGTTCACTGCTGTCTCCTCAGAACCTGGCATAGCATGTGCCCTTGGAAAGGGCTGGATAAATATGTTTCAAATGAATGAATGTACCAGTAGGCTTATGCATGTAGGAAGCCTCGGGGTCTGAGCTAGCTGGACGGGTGGTGGGTACAGGAAAGAAAGGAGAAGAGGAGACAATCAAATTTGTAGGCATCATCTAAGAGAGGAAGTCAGTCTGAAACAAAAGACCATGGACTGTGTCTGGGGTAATGTAGCAAGTTAAGGAACACTTGTCATCACCCCAGTTGTATTTTATTTTTCTTTCGGTGGTTAGGAATCAACTCTTAAAATGGGAAGGAAACTGGGCTTGATGGCAAGGACCCCAAGAAAGGGAGGAGCTGGAGAGACTTTATCACTCATTACACAAGTGAGAGAGAACCCAGGAGGTAGACCAGAAGGCAAGAAGATGGCAGGGCTCTTGCGTTTGTATCAGAGGGAAGGGAACAAAGACGTCACCCTAAGAAGTTAATAGTCTAGAGGCTCATTAGGCCACCAGGTGTAAACTCAGTTACATTCATAATCCCTACTTTTGAGTTAAAATCAGAGATCTGAGAAGAATACTGGCTCTTTCCATTTTCCTATGGAGTCTCTCTTCCCTCTTTCCTGTGGACCTAGTGTAAATTTTCATCATTATCATCATCATCATTATTATATTCATTGAGCATATACTGAATGAATGAATTATATCATTTAATCCTTCAAGAGAACTCTGAGGGAGATGGTCTTAGGTCACATTTACTGAGCATTTATTATGTACCAAATATTCTAACGCTTTAAATGTTCATAACCTCCTCACTCTCCATGAGTAGGTGCAGTCATCATCATCACCATCATCATCATCACTGAATTTACAAATGAGGACGCTGTGAATAGACAAGTTGAATAACTTGCCCAAGACTATACAGCTAGTAAGCAGCAAAGCCAAGGTTTAAATCCTGGCAACTGGGCTCTAGAAATTATATAATACTGTCAGGTTCTGAGAGTTACCATATATGTATTGACTCTTAATCTTCATAATAACCGTAT
>CM052884.1:80836289-80864908 GCA_028534135.1 Potos flavus | reverse complement strand
GCTCTGGAGGCAATAGACCTGGGTTTACACCACGCTCCTACTACTACCTGGTGACTTTATACAAATTTCTCAGTGTCTTCAAGCCTCAGTTTCCCCTCTGCAGAAATGATGATGACAATACTCTTTAACTTGAGTGCCGTTGTGAGGATTAAATGAGATACTACAAAGAATGCCCCTGGACGCCCATATTAAGCCCTCACTGAATTATGGTTGTTTTTCTTCCGGGAGCTGACAGAGAGACTGAGGAAAGACAGGCCCTCCGGCCTACATGGTTTATATCCTGGGGCTGAACTCAGTGATCAGAGGGTTGAACCTACAGTCTCCAAGGTCTTTTGCGGTTTTATAATCCACCCCTCTTTTTGGCCCTTTGCAGATTTAAGAGCTAGAATCAAGGAAGTATTTTGCTATCCTCTTTTCTTTACTAATCCAGTAGGTGGCAATAAGCCTCCATCATTGTTCTTTAACCAGCCTTTCCTCCTCCATCCTAGTGCAGGCTGTGTGGAGGGGGCCACTGGGAGGAGTTGAAACAACTCAGACTTAGGGGCCTCCTTTGGGAAACATTAAGCACCCCTCAGGGCACAAACAGGCCTTCATCTCCATCCCAGAGGGACCTCCCTAGAGCTTTTCTGGCGATTTTTATGCCCGACACAGGAACCACAGATACAAAATCTATATTTGTAACAAGAGACCTTCTATTTTGTTACCAGAAAGAGGGTAAATTATCTTCCAGCGGACTCCCGGTCCTATGGTTAAGAAGTAAACCCCATCTCACTGGCAAATCTCATGGTATTTTGCAAGGCACCTAAGTGTCTCAGTGAATTTTGGATCCACAACGCGGCACCACCTGGGAGTTTCTTAGAAATGCAGAATGTCAGGCCTCATCCCAGACCTGTCCAATCGGAATCTGCATTTTAACAAGCAACGGAGGTGACTCACACACTCATTCAAGTTTGAGAAGTTCAGGCTTACGGGATCTCAGAAGAAAAGGTTTCCTCCTGTCAGCCCGTAATTAGTTCTCTTTAACTCAGCCGAGAATAAATAGCATTGTCATCAGGTGTCATATCTACAAGGGATGTTTTTACTCCCAAAGGACATTTATATACATATTGTCCTACTTGATGGCTTTACTTTTCCAAACAATGCTTCAGCTCAACACCACTTACAACTGAGGAGAGGAGCCTCGGAGGGCTGGGCGTATCGGAGAGTAGAACTGAGATGTGGTAAGTGCAGAGTGGTAGGGTTTCAAAGCTGCAGCAGCGCGGTCTGGTCTGTGGTTTCGCTTTGCGCAGGTTCCCGCCCCCGGGGGTCAAAGCGCAACCTAGAGCACGTGGTCCTCCTTCCGACCAATCCTCAGAAGGTCCATAGCAGCGTCACGCTGCGTCACGACGTCACAATGCTGCGCCCTTCCCCTCATTTCATCTCATCACGTAAGCATCTTGTCATCTATCATCACCGGAAGGGTGAGTACAGTGCAATAAGATATTCGGAGAGAGACCACATTCCCGTAACTTTTATTACAGTATAGTTGGCCCTTGAACAGGACGAGTTTGAACTGCACGGGTCCACTCGCGTGCAGATTTTTTTTTTTTTTTTGATAAATATAGTCCTGCAAATGTATTTTTCTCTTCTTTATGATTTTCTTACCATTTTCTCTTCTCTAGCTCACTTTATTGTAAGACTACAGTATATCCTACAGATAACATACAACAAATGTGCTGAACGACTGTTTGTGGTATCGGTTAGGTTTCCGGTCAACAGTAGGGTATTACTAGTGAAGTTATATGTGGATTTTCAACTGCACAGGGGGTCGGTACCCCAACCTCCCCCCTTTTGTTCAAGGGCCAACTGTATATTGTTATAATTGTCCTTTTTAAAAATTAGTCATTGTTGTTAATCTCTTACTGTGCCTAATTCATAAAATAAAAGTTATCCTAGGTATGTATGTATATCATAGGTATAGGAAAAAACACAGTGTATATAGGGTTTGTTACTATCTGTGATTTCTGGCATCCAGTGGAATGTATCTTCCGTGGATAAGAAGGGACTACTCTAATAGAAATAAGACCTCACGCTCAGTCCTCACTATGTACCAGGTCACATGCTGTGTTACACACATTATTTCATATAATCCTCCTTACAATTCTGAGGAGAGGGTACTGTTATTGTCACTGTTTCACAAAGGAGCAAAGGGAAGAGTAGAGAGGTCGATACACTGGTCCGAGTGATGGGGAAAAACTGTACTTTAAGCCGACTGACCAAACTGGCAAGAGAACTCCAGTTCTTGTCTCAGAGCCCTTCCGGTTCTTCTCTCCTACCCTGTTCCTCTCGCGCACCAGAATGCCAAGTATGCGCAAGGAGGAGGATATAAATTACCCTCCCTGCTTGTGCTCGGGGCTCAGATCTTTGGAGAAGAATCTCCTCTGAGTCCACCGGTGAATAAATCTAATCTCTCTCCCTTCTTAGTCTCCGAGTGCCGCTTGGTTTTTCCGTCAGGATCCAGTCCAGGTTCTGCTACACGAGGCCATGCCGCTGCTAAATGTGTGACTGATCTAGAATTAAAACCAAGACACTCTCTTCCTTGCTTCACGGTGTCCATTTCTGAGAAATGAGCCCATTTCTCAGTGCTTGCTACTCAGTCATTTGTACAGAGAGCCAAGTCTGCTTTATAACAGGATCAAGGATTAGTAATTGTTTTTGCGTCAGCCTAACAAAGTTCTACCTGTCCTCAGTTGCGGACACCTTAGCCCCATCCCTATTACTATCATCATAATAGCTATACCTAGTGAAAGACTAAGGTGTGACAGACCTATGTAGTCTATATAATAACATGGAAATTAGTTTTAACCTTTGAAAACTCTTTGAAAGGGAGAGTGACATCCTCATTTTACTAACAAAGTGCAGGTGGTCAGAAAAGTTACATCACTTACTTGTGGTCATGCAATGGTTAAGTCAGTCTCTGAACCAGGATGATCTGGTGAGGAAGCAGTGTAACTCTCAAGTTCCTTGTTGAAAGCAGGTTCTCTAAAGCACTCAAACCACAAACCACTGATTTTCTCCCTGTGAGTAGCACTTTTAATAGCTGGGGTCCTATTCCCGGCCTAGCAAGGTGAATTGATATCTTAACTCCTCGAATTGTTCTTTTCCTTTTTTCTCCAGTCTGGGCTTAAAGTTTTCTCCTAACTTTTTACTTCTATCTGCCATCTGATGATGCTTTGGGCTTCTGCCCCAGCATCCTTGTTCCAACCTTCATTCCTCAAACCCCAGGCTAGCATATTCATGCATATTATTCACCCACTTCCTTTTGTCCCCAAGATTTCATCTCCTCCAGCAGTCCATTTATGTCTCTCAAGTTCCAATTAATCACAAAATTTGCATTTCAGACCCACATTTAAATCAAGGCATATGTAATTTTTTTTTAATGTTACGTTAGTCACCATACAATACATCATTAGTTTTTGATGTAGTGTTCCATGACTCATTGTTTGTGAGTAACATCCAGCGCTCCATGCAATACATGCCCTCCTTAATACTCCTCACTGGGCTCACCCACCCCCTCCACCCTCCCCTCTAAAACCCTGTTTGTTTCCTGGAGTCCATAGTCTCTCATGGTTCATCTCCCCCTCTGATTCCCACCCCCCTTCATTTTCCCTTTCCTTCTCCTAATGTGCTCCATGCTGCTCCTTATGTTCCACAAATAAGTGAAACCATATGATAATTAACTATCTCTGCCTAACTTATTTTACTTAGCATAATCTCCTCCAATTCCATCCATGTTGATGTGAATGGTGGGTATTCATCCTTTCTGATGACTGAGTAATATTCCATTGTATATATGAACCACATCTTCTTTATCCATTCATCTGTTGAAGGGCAGCTTGGCTCTTTTCCCCAGTTGGCTATTGTGGACATTGCTGGTATAAATATTGGGGTGCATGTAGCCTTTCTTTTCCCTGTATCTGTATCTGTATCTTCGGGGTACATACCCAGTAGTACAATTGCTGGGTCATAGGGTAGCTCTATTTTTAACTTTTTTAGGAAGCTCCACACTGTTTTCCAAAGTGGCTGTACCAGCTTGCATTCCCACCAGCAGTGTAAGAGGGTTCCCCTTTCCCCACAGCCTCTCCAACATTTGTTTCTTGCCTTGTCAATTTTTGCCATTCTAACTGGTGTAAGTTGGTATCTTGATGTGGTTTTGATTTGAATTTCTCTGGTGGCTAATGATGTTGAACATTTTTTTCATGTGTCTCTTAGCCATTTGTATGTCTTCTTTGGAGAAGTGTCTGTTCATGTCTTCTGCCCATTTTTTGACTGGATTATTTGTTTTCCGGGTGCTAAGTTTGAGAAGTTCTTTATAGATCTTGGATATTAGCCCTTTATCTGTAGTGTCATTTGCAAATATCTTCTCCCATTCTATGGGTTAAGGCATATGTAATTCTTAACTTGCCATAGACTTTGAGAAGGGGCTGTACTGGTCATGTCATTTATCATAGTTTACCTTTAACGATGCCTTGGGAAGATTTCATTGATTAAGCTCCCAAACAAAGCTGCCTCCTTTATTCCTGGTAGCCCAACCATTCATTAGAGTTAGATTATTTTGAAATCATCACTTGGTAGAAATCTGTGGCAGATATCTGAGTTTCTTAAGAAATCATGGGGGTCCTCTGAAATTGCATAAAGAAAGCTTTGCAAGTGAAAATATCCAGTAATGAACTCACCGCTTACAACAGTTCCCAGTCAGACATCCTTCCCTGATCAGCTCTAGCCTCTATCCCCTTATATTTGTGGGTGGCTGTCAGGCTCTTGATGATTTATGAAGAGTAAACATCTGATAACTGCAGTTCAATGTAAATCAATTGCAAAGTGAAACTGGGAATACTGCAAAGGGTGTAGGATTTCACGAAGTCAATGGAATTGATGTTGGAAGGCAGTCTGAATCACATGCGTGCTGTTTGGCAGAAAGGATTGGGAAGAACGCTTAAAAATTGAATCAGTCGACGAGGATAAGGATGCCTGAGCTTCTTCAAGAGAGAATGCTTAGAATATCAAATGCCTAAGAGAATCCCTTGGGAAAACCGAGGAACACTTTATATTTTCAAAAAATACCTCTTTTTGGTCCTGCCGTGCAAGTTAAATATGAAATCAAGAATACACTATTGTGCAGTCATACAATTTGTGGAAAAATTATGCAAAAGGAATCAATACATGATTTATTCTTTGTTATGGAATAATAATGACCTGAATTTTGTTAAACATAAGCAAAAATAAATCAATTTTTACAACTTTCAATTTTTAACGGAGAGCCCCTGACAAAGCTGTTTTTTCACTATTTACTATGACATTTTGCTCTCCATTTTATAAAAGTAGCTTCATTCTGTGGAGCTCAAGGTCAATTACCCTTGGAGATCAGGGAACTTGCCCTTTTGGAGCTTATGGTCTTATGCTTTCCTAACACACTGGGGACAGGACAGTGATGAGTGAGAGGATCCCCTTTGCCAGGTTGCAAGTACAATTTAACTGTAGGAAGGAGAAGAGAAAGGCAGGAGAAAGTGTCTTCTGCTTCGCCAAATCTTAAGCCTGGCCCTGGCCTGGCTTTCTTTGGCTTCCAAAATGACTCTCTGCTACTACACAAACCTTTCCGCCCGCTGCCGTCAGTAGCGTGTTGACAAGGCTCCTTTGTTGGCTTCCTGAGGGAGCTCATGAAAAGCGGGTTGGGAATTCAGCAAAACACCGGGGCTCTAACTGCTCCTGAATGAGACAGAATTAGAAAATGGTTTCAAATTGAAAACTTAATTTTCAATTAGTGTACATTCAGGCAGGAGTGGGAGGGATTAAGGGATGGCAGCTTGTTTGGTTAACATGCTTTTTAGAAGACATGCTTGCAAGCTATTAGTTAGCTTCATCCTGCCTCCTCCCCCCTCCCCCAAGTGCTCCTCGGTCTGTGATTTGGCAGCCGGCTGCTCAGGGACCCGCGGCGTGCTCAGTCCCGGACTCACTCAGATGCAGATGGCAGCAGCCACAGCCACAGGAAGTGGGATGCAGCCTGTCACCTCTGAGCCTGGCTAGTGTGTGTCATCCTCCCTGTGGACCCTGCGAGGCCACAGGTGAGCTTGTCACCTCTAAAGATGCATGCCCTCCGATGACTTTAAAAAACACATTCAGGAAAAAAAATTTTTTTCTCCTCTCTCCGACATATTTTATCTTAGTTTGAGGCTCTCCACTGGGCAAACATACTCAGTATAACTTGAACATTTGGGATTTGTGATAAAGAGCAGAGCTGAAGGTGGTCGAAGGGATGACGTTGGATGTAGGAGGTGGAAGGGGCCGCCCATTGGGGATGTGGATGGCTTTATTCGTCCCCTAGTGTCTTCCCTCCTGTCTTTAGTTGGAGTTCCCGTCCTCTTCCCTCTCTCCTCCCTTTTCCCAATCAGAAATACTTTAGGGTTTAGAGTGTTGTGGCAACCACAGCGGGTTCCCCTTGGTCAGCCCTGTTTTCTCCTGTGATGAGTTCACTGGGAAGTCAGTGTCTCCAAAGTGCTGCCTCAGTTCAACACGGTGTGTTTACAAGCACTGGAACTGGAAATCATTAATTCAGTCAGCAGAGCAATAACTTCATTAGGAACTTCCTTCTGTTATTAGCAGGCTCGAGAAAGGAGGCTACAGCGACTAAACACACCATCTCAGACGCGGCAGGCGAGGCTGCTAGCTGCGTGCCAGGCACTTTTCATCTGCTCGTCTGACTTCCAGCCCTTCCAGCCCTTCTCCGATGCGGCAGAGCTGGCCGTGGAGGGTGGAAGGAAGCGGCCTGTCCTTACAACAGACATGGCCGCTGGCTCCGCAGATCTGTCACTAGGTAGGGTTTTCCTGACTTCTTCTCTGACCTTGGCTTACGTTCCAGGCTCAAGCTCCTGGTGACATCTGCTCCCCACAGAATGGCCAGAACAGATTCCAAGTGCCTTTACTTAAGGCTCTCTCAGTGAGCGCAGCCCTAGGCTAATTCCCACAACCCTTTCTCAAATGGATGGGTGTCTTCAGCCATGGTTGGTGCCAGCCTCCCCAAGGTCAAACTGCTCTCCAGAGAAATGATCACTGCTTCTTTCTTTAGTCTTATCATGCCAACGAGCAGGTATTGTCAGTTCTCTTTATCCACCATCCAAGCTGTAGCCTTCCAGCCCGGTTCCAAAAAGTGTTGGATTTCACCGAAGAAAGGATGAGAGGGAGACATGTAGTGGCTCAAATGATAACACCAGCTTCCAGACTAACAAAAGGAGAATGGGAAGGAGAAGTTTTGAAAAACAACTTCTGCTAGACAAACACCAGTAAATCCTGACAGCTTAGACGCAATTAACTTAGAGAAACAAAATAGAAAACAGATTTTGGGGTTTCGATGGGGCTTAGAAGTCTTGTAATCCAACCCTCTTGTTTTATAAGCGGGTAGCTCTGACTTAAAAAGGCTTAAGGGCCAGCCCAACTGACTAGGGAATGGTAGGGAAAGGTCTCTAAAGCCTGTGACTCTTCCTGTCTCCTGTTTTATTCACTACATCACACGGCCTGTCTCTTCTTTCCCTTTGTGAAAGCAATTGAGAAGGTTTTTGGTGAAGGTGTCAAAGCTCACCGACTTACGATTTTTAAAGATGCCAATATGCTGTTTCCCAGGACTTAGGGGCATGTCCGTCAGAACTCTTTTGGGTGCAAGAGACAGAAATACAACTTGTCAGAAAGGAGAGATCATTAGCCCACGGAATCTGAGGGAGTTTGGCTGACCAGATTGTAGAAATCTGGGACAGGGAAAGGACTAGAGGGAGGACCAGAACATCACTAGCCCTTGCATTGTTTGTTTTTCCTGCATTCTTTCCTGGAGACTGCTTCTTTGTCCTCTTTTTTTTTTTTTCCTACGTGGAGGGAAACCACTGTTACCAACAGCTCTATGTTATGCTTACAGCTCTTAACATTGGAGAGGACGTAATCATACAATCTCTGACCTCAATTTTTGGAAAGTGTCTGCTTGGTTGGGGTTGATAGGAGACTCAGGTGGCCTCCCCTGAGCCAATCAGTTGTAGCCAAGTGGATGAGGTACTATTATTGGCCCTGCTTGAGTCAGGGCCCCGCCCAGGACCAAATATTAGTGCTCATGGGGTTGGGATGTGCATGAATGTGGCTACTCCCATATAAACCTCATGGTTGGAGCTTTCATGTGGGGAGGGTAGGCAGGGAGTGACATTTTCACCAGGAAGCAGGGGCCAGGTAGACAAAATGACAATAATCTTACCATCAGGGCTAATCCTGTCTCCTCTCATTGAATGAATCTGATTTCACGTGGATCTTCCCCTCAGTGTCGATTCTGAGATGACATAAGGCAAAATTCTGTTTTTTCAGTATTTCCCACCACCTTTCCAAATATAGGGCAATAGAAGTTGACAAAAATATATGGCAAAAAAAAAAAAAAAAAAAATCCAGTTGAAAGCGTCTCATTGGACTGATCAAATTTGAAAAGGAGAAGTATAAATGTGTACCCTGCTCAGCCTAATGAATCCAATCCTTGCATTTAAAAATAACAATATATTCTTTATTGTTGAGTTTGTTCATCATTTGTGCCCATTCCACCTAGTTATGGTTGTGAGCTCTCCCATCGGTGTATCCTAGAGGACTCAGAGGTCTCTAAGTGATACTAACATCTTTACATCACTGGTGAGATTTTAGAAAGCCCCTTTTTTTTCCTTTTCATAACAACTCCTGGAATACAGTGTGTTTCATAAAGTGAATATGAGTTATTACTGTGAAACTCTGAACTTTCATTCCTTCTCCAGGTTTACATTTGTAGCTTTCCTGATGCAAGGGGATGTTCTTCTGGTTCCAGTGATTATTTTATCCGCTTCATCAAAGGATGCACAATTAGATCAGTAGTCGATAGAATAATAATCATAATAACATCAGTACTTATTGAGTGCTTACAAGGTGCCAACTACTGTTATTTTTACATGTTTTAATGCACTTGATCCTTAGAACAACTCCAGGAGTTTAGTACAATTAATATTCCTCTTTTGTAGGTGGAAATAGTATAGTAGCACAGGTAAGTTAAGTCACTCGCCCAAGGTCACACAGCTGGAAATTGGAAGAGTTGGGATTTGAACCCAGGCTATCTGGGTTTGTGATATGTGCATTAAAGCATCATGCTATTCCATATCTTTCTTTTTTTTTTTTTTTTTAAAGATTTTATTTATTTATTTGACAGAGAGGGATCACAAATAGGCAGAGAGGCAGGCAGAGAGAGAGAGGGAAGCAGGCTCCCTGCTGAGCAGAGAGCCCGATGTGGGGCTCAATCCCAGGACCCTGAGAAAATGACCTGAGCTGAAGGCAGAGGCTTAACCCACTGAGCCACCCAGGTGCCCCTATGGTTTCCATTTCTTAAGTGGCCAGACACTATTATAGGATTTAAGAAGTTTTGGAAAAACTTGTTCTACTTCCTCAAATACTTTACCTACTTGTTGAATAAATGACTGATTGATTTAATTTAAAGGCTCTATTTTACCATAAAAAAGCAGAAATAATCGTAGAACAATATCCTATTAATTTTGATTAGTAAATTACCCTCAAATTCAACAAATATTTCTTAAGTGTCTGTTACATGCTCTAGCTTATTCACTCGATACAGGAGTACCATGAAGTGGTGGTATAGTCTCCATTTTACAGGTGAGGAAACTAAGACTTAGCTAGGTTACATGAATGCCAGGGTCACGGAAATAGGTGGACAAGCCAGGATTTGAACCAGGCCTGCCTCACGATGGATGAGCTTAGTGCTCGCTGTCATACTTGTTAATGAAGTGAATCTGTGAGATGTTTGCCAGCTGGCAGAGCAGATTTTAATAGAGAAGGAAGGTAGAAGGTGTATGACATTGCCTCCTTGCAGGAGGAGAGGTGGGATCCCTTGAAGGGTCTGGGGGACTGGTGTAGGAAGAAACCAAAGGGCGGATGTGATAAGCTATCCTAGAGAGTACTGGTTCTCTCCATTTGCTGCCTGGAGAGAAGGGAAACATTTACTTAGCTCACATTTTTGGAAGGCTCTGGCAATTAGAGTGTTAATATTCTGCGTAGTCACAATTATGCTGTAACTACCAATTATGGGAAAACTCATCATTTTACTGTAATGTAATTACATTAAATAGCACCAGTCATGTCAGTGCAAAGACTGGGGCAGCCTCTAATTATCCCCAGCACCCAGACACCTCAGCCTGGATCAGGAATAATTGGTGTAACGCAGTTTTGCCTTTCGGGGTTGGCCTCAGTTTTCCTCAGAAAATCGTTTCTTGTCTTCTGATCCTCCCTCGAGTGTGTGTGTGTGTGTGTGTGTGTGTGAGATTCAGCTGTGTTTATGATCTGGAAGCAGATGAGATGCTAACGTCTAGGTGTGACTTAATATTTCCCTCAGCGAGAAAGGATTGGGGAGGAAGTTTCTCTTACAGGTTGTGAGCCCCCCTGAGGGCCAGGACTGTCTTTATTCTTCTCTCACCATTGCAGGGGACAGAGAATGAGAATAGTTAACACATTCCGAGTGTCTCCCTTATGCCGGGGACTGTGCTAAGCATTTTACATATATTTTATTATTCTCTAAACAGCTCTATAAAGGAGATACTAAAATTCCCATTTAATAGAAGAGGAAACTAAGGATGCGAGATGAAGCAATTTGCCCAAAGCTGAAGAACTAACAAGTAGTAGAGCCCAGCTTCATTCTTTGGCCAATGCCCGTGCTCTTTCCACGCCTTCTTGAAGGTGGCTGATAAATATCGATCGGATGCAGTTGGAGCTAGGCTACACATATTTGCATGTGAGTGCGGTCCTTTACTTTCTGGTCTATTTCATCAACTTTTTCAGAACTAGATCTCTAGTTTGGTTAATTTCTAAAAACCTCTCTTTTCTTTCCTACATGAAAAGCCACATCCAATTCTTTTCAGTATTTGGAGAGGGCCTTCTCCTGATTGTGTGTATGTGTGATGTACACATTTTAAAGATCAATCAATTGTGAAGTTGATCTGAATGAATATCCTCAGGGAAGACTGAGGTCTTGGAAGAAAAAACCAAACTACTGTGAGGCGAAGAGACCCAAAAGTACGATAATGCTAAAAATGGTCTTATTTTTAAAATTCCTTTGGTATTTGGATTTGGCAGTGATCTGATCTAAAAATTAGGGGAGCGCAACAGATGTTGTGATTTGTATTCACTTATAAAAGGAATGATGTGGAGGCCCCGTGGGTTTTCAAGTTGTAATAGCGGGGATCACTTTGCTGTATTGTGCGGACACATAGTGCTTTGGTCATCTTTGATCGATTTCTTCTCACCCTAGAGGCAGCAGAGGCAAGAATAGGCACCCCCATTTCAGAGATGGAGACACTGGCATGGGCTGGGTCGGGGTGTGGGGGGGATGATGAAAAACCAGATTTACCTTGGGAGGGCATCAGCACAGGTCACTGGTGTGAACTGAGGTCCTGAGAACCCAGCCTGATGGATTTTAGTTCACCTTTAAACAGAAACAGATTTTATTACAGTGGAGGTTGGCCGCTGACCTGTACCGGCCGTGGGGTTTGGCGTTTCCTCCTGACGGATGGGCCTCACCTTTCCAAATGAATTTTCTTTGCTTATATTAAGTCTCCTCAGAGAGGCTTTTATTGGTCTCTGTGAAATCAGAGAAATCTGGCTTTTCTGTTTGGACATGACGATAGTTAGTGAAACTGCAGTAGGGCTTCTTAGTTAATTAGTATCTGAAAGAGAGAGCTGTTACTTTGGAAAATCCTTCAGGTGATTTCACAGAGAGGGTAAAGTGGGATGCCCCTTCTACCAGAAGATAGGCAAGGCTAGACCCTGGAGGAGAGAGCGCTTCAGGAAAATCCAAAGTGGAAAAGCAACCCCAGTGGGATGGCACCCAGACTGCTGTGAGTAGTTATTGGAATAACCAAACATCCAGAGAAGGGCATGGAATTTTCAGGGTTTACAAAATTTCCTCTAAGTTTTGATCTGAATTCAGAGTTTTTGATCTCCTTTTTATCCTAAAAGTAATCAGTGCTTCAAACAGTTGGAAGAGATATAAAACAGGAGTCTCCTTCCCTCCTCCTTAACCTTCCATCACACCCTTTTGGACTAGCAGCTGTAAAGGATTTCTTGTGTTACCCATCTAAGATCATTTTAAATAAATGCAAGCAGATATTTATGTGTGTGTGAGTCATGCTTGTGCTATATTTCCACAGCTGTATCTTGGGCATTGTTCTATATCATTAACCATAGATTTACCTTGTTTATTAAAAAGTTATTACAGATTGTTGCTATGCATGGATGCACCATTATTTCCATTTCTTTCTTTCTTTTTTTTTTAAGGATTTTATTTATTTGACACAGAGAGAGAAAGAGAGAGAGGGAGAGAGAGCCTGCACAAGCTGGGGAGAGAGGCAGAGGGAGAGGGAGAAGCAGACTTCCTGCTGAGTGGGACCCTGGGATCACAACCTGAGATGAAGGCAGACACTTAACTAACTGAGCTGCCCAGGCGTCCTTCTTTTTTAATTTTTTTTTTTTTTTTAAAGATTTTTCTTATTTAAGAGAGAGAGAGACAGAGATAGCAACAAAGATAGTGAGAGAGAGCACAAGTGGGGAGGAGAGGGAGAAGCAGGCTCTCTGCTCAGCAGGGAGCCTGATGCAGGGCTCCATCCCAGGACCCTGGGATCATGACCTGAGCCAAAACCTACTGAGGCAACCAGGTGCCCCCATTATTTCCATTTCTTATCAGTGAGCATTTGGATGGTGGTCATTTTTTTTTATCATTTTTTAAAAAATTGTTGTTGTCATTGCAAATAATGCTACCCTGCATGCTTTTTGTATGAGTCCATTTCAGAACCCCAAAGACCAGAGCTGGAAATAGCTTTAGAGATCAGCAAATTCAAGTTCCTTTATTTGCAGGTGAGAAAATTGAGATCAGACAAAGAAGAGAAGTGACTTTCTCAGGATTATACATTCTATTATGGTTTAGCCATGTATAGAATCCTGATTTCTTGACTCCACAATCTTCTGTGTCCTGGAATTTAGAAAAAAGTGACTATCATGGGGCGCCTGGGTGGCTCAGTTAAGCATCTGACTCTTGATTTCAGGTCAGGTCATGATCTGGGGGCTGTGAGATCAAGCCCTATGTTGGGTTCCATGCTGGGAGTGGAACCTACTTAGGATTCTCTCTCTCTCCCTCTCACCCTGCCCCTCTCCCTCTCTAAAAAAAAAAAAAAAAAGTGACTTGACTATTCCTTGAGATAAATAGCCTGTAGGCTGGGTTTGCTGGTTTGCCATTCTTCCATTATACAGTTTCTGTTGGGGCTGCTGCATGCATATGGATGCATATTGTACACTGCACAAAAGCACCTAGGGTAAGAGGTAAATGAGGGCTGAAATCCACAGTGGGCTCTACTTGCTAAGCCCTGAAGTGGGCCTTTGCGCTGCATCAAAATGATTTTCCCAAATTGGACACTTTTCTCAAAATTGCTCCAAAGCACCTCATCGGCTAGCAGCGATCCTCATTTCTGGGGTAAATAATTGACTCTAGAACAATCATGCAGCTCATTTTATCTTATGCACGGATGCAATGCCATTTACTTTAGTAGAAACAGATTTCCAGTGTTGTTCACACTTTCTCATCCAGTCTTCCTCAAGGCTGACAGTTTGCACTTGATAGATAATGGTGTAGGAGTAGGGCTACAACCTACTATCATGGGTAGGTTAAATGTAATAGTTGAGTGTGGCAGACAGAGAGGTCTCCCATGGGCAAAAGATCTCGATTTCTCTGTGGTTCGGTACTCAGCTTTCGGGAGCTAATGATGTTCCTGTCTTGTGAAGCAATTTGTCTTAGTGAAGCAGATGAGCCTATTTTTTAGGGAAGTTCTAGGCTGAGCTGCCCCTCCTTCCTACCTATTTCCGCTCAGCTCCCCCGCTCTACCTCTGAGCTACTAGCCTTCAGTTCCACGTCACAAGGAAGCTGTTCAGCTAGAGACTACTTACCACAACAGCTCTTTGAAAGTTATTCTACTTTTTTGGACACTGATTCTTGTTTTTGGTATAATGACTCTTATTTTAAACCTCAAAACACACTAACATGCTCTAAGGAGGGATCTTCCAGCATCACATTTATTGGCAAAGATGGACCAATTCACCGTTTTAACTAATGTATTTATTCAATCTGTGTTTGTTTGGGTATCATTGGTCAGAATGAAGTAGATTCAATTTTGTTCCCATTAAAACGAATAAAAATATTGTTTTATTTAATGACTCTTCATGTAGTGCAGGATTTTCAGGAGTGAATTAGAGTCATTAAACAAAGGGTAAGTGTAATGGATCATGGCCTGTTGAGGTCAGGGACCATGGCTTTTCGTTTTTATGTCAGTGGTACTCTATACAAGCATGTAATAAGCTTTCAGTAAAAGTCTGTAGGATGAATGCATAAATCCTTTTCACAGAAGTGCAGGGGAGATATTTTCCAATAGAGACTACTGGGATTGTGCGGCATAATCTCTCCTTTTCACACTGGGTATGGCTTTTGGCATTTCCTTATTTGAATTGGCCAGGAGCAATGGAGCAATCTTCCTAAAGATGGAGGTCAGACGGACATGTATTTGTTTGGCACTGGAATGATTTAACACTGTGCTTTGCTCAGGCTTTTTCAGAAAGGCTAAGCCGTGGGTGCCCAGGTGGGTTACTCCGTGAGGCACGTAAAGAAGGGAATAGTGGAGTGGTTCTGCAGGAACAGGAATGGAGGAAGCCTGAGCCATCAGGAGGGGTGGATCAAGGTCGTAGGGGGCAATCATTATAAAAAGCTAGAAAGTGGTGGAACAAGGGTGGTGGGGGCGCAAGGAAGAGGGGAGCTGGTTTTGGGAGATTTCTAGGGAGAAGGGGGAGATGGGGCCAGGAAGCATTAAATTGTGGAGATGTCAGGGGCCAGGGGAAGGCAGCCTAGCAGGAAGAGGCAGCAAGTTGAGGGCTTTGATTTCCACTGCTTAAGAGAAGTGTGAGAGAAGAAAATAGAGACACAGAGAGGGATGGAGAGAGGAAGAGAGATGGGCGATTCACAGACCAAGAGAGAGAAAAAGAGAGAAAGAGCAGGGAGAGGGAGCGAGGGAGGGAGAATGAGAATAAGAAAGACATTTAGAACAGAAAACAACCAAGACCGAGACAGACACAGAGACGCAGAGAGAGTCAGAGAGCACATTAGTTGCTCTGCTGAGAGATGCGTGTGGTGGGACAAGGAAATACAGCATATTAAGCACCTGTCTAAAGAGCAGGAGCCCTGCAAAATGTCACTTCCTAAAGGGGAGCGTGCCCTTGTCCTCCAGCTGCTTGTGGGCCTCGGGTCTCTGCACACTGTGGTCACACACTCTCATTCTCCAGCTGACTGGCTGCAGACCCCTTGGGCTAAAGAGACACAAGCCAAATAGAGGCCCTTGTAAGAGGTAAAAGGATGTGAGAAGCCAGGGAACTAAGGCCTTGGTTATAACAGAGAAACACACACCCCAGCAAACATTTGTTCCTCGGATGTAAGTGACAGGAAGCCCACCACCTTGAAAATACCCCTCAGAGTCCTATGTGATGTTGCCTTGGGTCTTTTTTCTTTTTAATCAAAACCAATTATGAGGCAGAGAAATTCCTTCTTTCTGGGGTGTAGGTTGAGATGAGGATGGATAGTCCTGTTAAATTTTGGGAGCTCAGGTTCTTTCTTCTGCTTCAGCTACTGACTGCTTTCTTTGCTACTCAATAACATGGCAAATCAGAAATAATGTAAACAGGGAAAATATAGTGCTTTCCTTCATTAAAATGTGGCGAGACCAAATGGGACGTGGGAGATGTTTCTGCTCCCAGGTTTGGCGAGCGGGTGAGTTGTCCTGCCCTCACTCTTCTGCTGGGGACCCCATGAAACTAGTGGACAGCGTTGTCTTCCATCCTAGCCAGAGACAGAGCAGCCCTGAGGCTGGGGACAGGGCACCAACCTGCTCTCCAAATGGTTATGAGGAAAGTATCTACCATTGCCTCATTTCTTGTATCAGAGGAAGAATGGTGGATATTTGTAGGAACAAGCCATTCGTGGTCTTGTGGAAATGAGTACCTCAGATTTGAAAGCTTCTGTCGTTTATGTGTATTCCTAAATGTGGGTACAAACTGTTAGGTCTAATCGTTCATGGCCGGCAGACCCCAGCAGACCACCAAACATGGATAAACAGAAAATAAATATTTATATTTTTGGCCTGAAAGTGGGAAAGGCTATTTTGTTTTCCACGGGCCAGAAATCAGCTAGAGAAAGGGGCCTTGCAGCCATTCACATTTTTGGATCTTCAATTTCCATTATCAATTAAAAGACAGTAAACTCTTATCCCGAATAGAAGTGCAATTAGATCCAATAATGAAATCATCAAGTACTATTGAGGTGGAACTTGGCAGTAATTAGTTTTTTGATACATAAATACAATTTCCAAATGCAATTTGTCCCTAAGCCCAGGCTGCTGATTCAATTCACTGTGTTTGCTATTACCAGGGAATGTGCGGTGAGGTATATTCCAATTCATCAGGGCTGTGTCTCTCCACAGAGAATGAATTGAGTTGCCTGACATCTGAAATTACTAGTTGGACATGGAGAGGAGGTGTTATGTGACTCTTCTGGGAACTGGGAGCAGAGGGTGTGGCCCCCCCCCCCCAGTCTCATTGGCATGCGAATCACTTGCACAAGCTGATCCTCTCTGCCTGTCCTTTCCTTTTTCCATGTCTGTCTATCTCTCTTCTCTTTCCTTCTCTTCCTGACACTTCCCCATCATTCATTTATTTATGTCTTCATCCATTCAGTATTTACTGTGGGTCTACTATACTGTGTAAGGTGCTGGGACGTAGCAGTAAAGAAGGTAGATGCATTTCCTGCCCTCTAGGGACTGTTAATCTGGTATTCAATATTAACAAAATACTTGTTCAGTTATAATTGTAGTAGTGCTATGAAGGGTCCCATGAAAATGTAAAATGAGTTCTCTATCCTAGTCTCAGTTTTCAAGGAAAATTTCCCTGAGGAATGGACATTGCAGCTTTGATCTGAAGTATGAACAGGACTTAGGCAGAGAATTAGAGAAGACCATCCAGGCACAGAAAAACCTAGAAGGAAATTTGGTACAATAGGGAAAATGCCAGTGAGGCGGGAACAAAGGCAGGAAGCAAGAAAGGGGGCAGGTGGGTGAGATGAGGCTCTGTGATAGCAAAGAGCCAGATCGCTCAGGGCCTAGTAGCCCTTATTCCAGATTTTACATTAGGAGTTATTTGAAGATTTTAAAAATAAAGGAACAATATGATCCTACTCTTTAGTTGCCAGGCTCCCCTCAAGCTCAATAGTGACGTACCTCCTAATTGGGAAGCTCTATTTGATCGCTCTCCAAATCGGTTTCTGAGATTCCAGCTGAGAGGAAAGTATAGTGAATGGCAGACTGTGGACTGGTGACTTATGATGTCAGAATTTCAATGCTCCAGGGCTATGAAGCCCTAGCAATAACAATAAAAAATACTTAAGGCAAAGGTTAAAGATCCATGTTATGGGTTCATCAGATGAGAAAGATACCAGCTTCTGGATGAATGGATGTATTTATAAAGTTTTGGCAGTATTTATAAATACTGCCAAATAAATGGCCAATAAATGGCCAATAAATGCCAATAAATGGATGTCTTTATAAAGTTTCCCTTTGCCGCCTTCCTAACCCAAATCCACCTAAAAAATACTGAGATCATTTTTATTTTTTTCCTTACTCCTTGGGCCATGGAGGGCCATAGGATTGACTTTGGGTTCTTTCTACAGAATACCAGAGTGAAGTGTCTGTGGACCCAGTTTTCTAAATGAATGGCGACTGTACTTTCAGTTGTCCCAGCGTGTTGGTTAGGAGAGGGTAGGCCGCTGTGACAAAGAGATCTGACTGGAGAGCAATTAGAAGAACCAAAAAAGTCTTTCTTCTTCATACAACAATCCTGATGTGAACAATTCAGGTCAGGGAGAAAGTTCTGCTTCTCTCAGTCATTTGAGAGCCCAAGCTCCTTGGCAGTCATGACTTCTTTATCCCCTGAGACATTGTTAATATGATGCATAAATGATGCTGCATAAATGATGCTGTGTTGTTGCTACATTGAGATTCCAGCTGGTGAGAAGGTAGAATAGAGCCTCCCAGCAGACATTCCCAGATGTCTTAAGTGGCACATATCACTTCTGCTCACACTGCATTGGTGAAAACTCAGTCTACGGTAAGAACTTTGTCACCCATGGTACATCTAGCTGCAAAGGAGACCGTGAAATAGAATCTGCATGGCTGGTTGCAGTTCTATTACTATGGAAGAATGGAGAGTGGATTTTGATGGATATGCTAAGATTCTCCACCATACCCAGTGTGGTAGATTAAGGGCCAAATGGTTCCAATTCTTCACATCTCCCTATGTCCACACTATTTGCGATGAGACATTGAAGGTCCTCTCATCAAGAGATGGAGCCTGTTTTCCCATCCCTTGAATTTGTACTGGGCTTGTGCTTTGCTTTAGTCCATAGAATATGGTAGAAGTGACAGTATGTCGGTCCAAGCCTGGGCTTCAAGAGAGCTATGTGTTCTCCTGGACCTCTGTCTCTGCAACCAAAGTCATCCTTGACAAGTTCTGATAACTAGTTGACTCTCAGCTGTGTGAGAAATCCAAGCCAAGATCCACAGAATTGCGTACCCAGCCCATAGCTATCCTTGGATGCCATTAGTGTGTCCAGCTGGGGCCAAAAGAGCTACTCAGAAGACCCATAGACCCATGAGCAATAATAAATGCTTACTGTTTTTAGCCACTGGGTTTTGGGTTTTTTGTTATCTCAGCAGGAGATAACTGATATAGTTTTAGATATTTTCTTACTATCATCATGTAGCCTCTGGGATTGATTAGAAAGGAAAGATAAAAGGCATGATACCGATATACAAGGATGTTAAACTGGGAGTTTTGATTGAAGTAATGAGATAAGATAGACTTCTGTCACCAAAATAGGTTGTGTTATAGACCAAACAATAAAAATTCAAGGTAGAAGTCCTAGAAGAGTATTTAGAGATCACCAGATTGAAGGCATAAAAGGATATTGAATAAAGATGGGGAACTAGTTTCCAAGGATTGTTTTCTTCGAGTATGTTCTCCAAAGTAGAGGCTACAGGTTAGTGCTGCTTCTTCCCTCCTATCTAGTGCAAGAGACTTCAGCTGAACCATTTGGAGAGCTTGGTATGTGTTCTCTGCAGTTGGAGGGCACAGTGGATTAGTCTGCTTCAGTCTTACCCAGGAAATCCAGAGAACAAGAGGTTAAGTGGTGAGTGCTTTGATAATGTATTTTGGAAACTTGCTGTGTTTTGTGACTGGCATATAATCCCAACGCTTTTAAGGTAAAACCACATGGGAGTGTTTAACCCATGGACTGAATGTGATTCTTGTATGCAAGATAGACAGTATAAGAGTCAACTTAGATCTAGCCAAAGCAGATCTAAGTGCCCTCAAGGGCACCTCTACCTTGGTGGAAAGGAAGCTGGCAGTGCTTGCTGGATTCATGGGATAGCACAGGGAGTATTTCAGACTACTGGAATAGAATATATTTGCCCAGGTCAGTGGTTCTCAACCAGGGGCAATTTGGCCCTCCAGCAGACATTCAGCAATGTCTGGAGACATCCTTATTTATAGCTGGAGGGAGATGCTAGTGGCATCTAGAAGGTAGAGGGTGGGGAAGCTGCTAAACATCCTTTGATACATGGAAAAGCTTTCCACAACAAAGAATTATTCAGACCTAAATGTCAATAGTGCTAAAATTGAGAACTTTGGCTTAGATCAAAGTGATATTGGGGGGTCTCTGAAGAATGAGCAAAAGCACCTATGAGAGAAAGCCAGGTTTAAATACGTGCCAGGTTCTGAGAGCACAGAGCCATCTAGAACATGCCAGTCATGTGAAAACATTCCTAATGCCCTAACATCTCCAGCTTCCCTGCTTCTATGCTCCAGCTCCCAACCCCCCAGCACCACTGCGGGGGACATCAGAAACCCTGATGGTCAAGAAGAGGAAATAGGATGGAAGTGCAGGTGGAGAAGGTGATAAGAAAGACCACAACCCCCTTTTCACTGAAAGTGGGTAGTTTGCAGTCAGCTCCAACTGAGGAAGGGAGATTTATTGTTACATTGGGTTTGGAGTTTGGAATATTCCACTTTAGAATTATTGAGTCGAGACCGTGTTTACAGCTTAATGTAGCCCTAGGACTCCCTGGAGTGAGCAGAAATGTCTTGGGATCTACTTGAAATTTTATCCGAAGCTTTCTAAAGGGATATTGGGATGAAAAATAAAATAAACTTGCTGATTACGTTCCCTGGGTCCTGCCTATTTTATATGCCCTTTACCTTAGCAGTTACTGAGCAGCCCCTTAAAATCTGGGAACTGTCATAGATATTCCCTCATTTAACCATCAAGATTAAGGAGAGCAGCAGCTATTATTCTCTTAGTGTTTGAAGTGGCATTATTCGTACTTTATAGGGAGGAACCTGGGGCTTGGAAAGTTGTAGTAACTTGACCAGATTGCATGTCCAGGAAGGGTTGGATGGTGGGACTGGAGGCAGGGAAATGCCTGTGGTTTCAGTGATTTCCTTCTTGTGGAAACACATTCACTTCCAGAATCCTGGAATCCCACAAAGTTAGATTCAGGTGTTTGGCAACATCTTACACTTCGGTATTAGTGTGGTCAGCTAAGAGGGCAAGAGAAGGGTTTTCAATCCACTGCACACCCACCGTCTCCAAGAAGTGATTTAGAGCTGATCTTTCCAGGTTTGAGTGTGTGGAGAGAAGAGTCCAGAGCGGAGTCCTGATCCAAACAGGTCTCTGTGGAGGTGGTTGAATTAGACAGGTGTGTGTCCTTTCTTCTGGCAGGCTGACCGAAAGCCTTCTTCCTGGCACTTATAGGAACATGCATTACGGCCCATGTTACATTGTTTTATAGTAATTACTTTTCATGCCTCTTTTTTTTTTTTTTGCTAGTTAGGTAATCTCCTTCAATTTGAGGATTTTTGCTTTACTCATTTTTATATCTGTAGCAGCCCCTAAATATAATAGATATTTAATAAGTGTAGCATAAATAACTGACTGATCCCTGCCTTCAAGGAGTTTCCAGTGTACAGTGGGGAAACATGAAAAAGAAAGTTGTGGGCACCTGGGTGGCTCAGTCAGTTAAGTGCCTTTGGCTCAGGTCGTGATTCCAGGGTCCTGGGATCGAGCCCCATGTTGGGCTCCCTGCTCAGCGGGGAGCCTACTTCTCCCTCTGGCTGTTGCTCTCCCTTCTTGTGCGCGCTCTCTCTCTCTGACAAATAAATAAAATCTTAAAATATTTAAAACACAGAAGAAATTAAAAAAAAGAAAATTGTAATATAGCGTAAATGTTACTCTTTCTGTTTAAAAATACATGTATGTCAGTATGTGGACCAAAAATAATATCAGAAGAACTCTGTACCAAGTGGTGAGCTGTGGTTACCTTTGTGAGGTCAAATGACGGGGGCTTTTCTTTCTGTGTAATGTATTTCTAGAAGATTTTATAGTAAGCGGAAGTATTGTAGTCATTTGGCATTTTAATATTCAGTCAGGAAATATAATAAGATACAAATAAGAGAAATGAAATACTATCTGTAATGCAGTGTTGCGTGTGATTAGTTTTAAAATGAGTCAGCATGCGGCAAAGCATAATAGACGTTCAGAAGGAACTTGAGACTGGACTGGGGGTAGTCTGGGAAGCCTCCAGGAGAAGGACTTTGAATTTTACTCATTATTCAGGACTTTGAAATGAAATAGATTTCCAGAAGGCATCCCAGTCCTGATCTTCTCGTTTGATCTTGGGATCTTGTTGTTGCTTTTAGGAAAAGCCATTGCCATCTGTTTTTGGAAGCTGGTCCTCACCCCTGGCTGCTAATTTGGACTTGTAAACCGCTTGAAAAATTAATGGCTTTATAAAAGGTCTGCAACTCCCTCTTAAGAGTTTAATATCATATTTATAAACTCAGTCTGTGTTGAGTTCCAGCATATTGCAAATAATTTACAGTGTTGTCCTGCTCAGAGCATAACTAATGTGGATCCACAGCTGTGCAGATAACTTTTCCTATCAGCGGATGATAAACTGTAAGTGGCCCCATTTGGATGCGAGGAAACAGTCCAGATTTTAAAAGCTGCACCGGTGCAACTGGGAGGGAAGTTGTATAGCAATGGCTTCTCCTACCTGGAAATATCTCAGTCGTAGTAAATATAGTCAGCCTCACTGCCAGTAATTATTATACCTGGGAAGAGTGGGCTGATCATGATGTTTATGGCCCGTGGTCTGCTTGTGTGAACGCTTTCCTGAGCAGTTGCTAAATAGTTGAGAAAGTGGGTCAGCCAGCCCAGGGGCTCTGAGGTCAAAAGACAATATCTGGAATGGCAGAATGGTTGGATTAAGATTTTGGATCTGGGTTAGTTGCTTCATGAAATGCATAACAGGTATGTTTATGCTTTTTACTTGTGCCTCAACATTGCTTTAGCAAATTGTCAGTGCATTTCAGAATTCTGGAAACCAGCTCTGCTCTTCCCTGGCAAACTAGGTGTGAAATTCTTGTCTCCCAGGTCATGGTTCCTGCATAAGATTTAATCCACCTGTATCTTGAGACTCCTGCTTACACAGACTCCATTGACAGCCTGTGCGGTGAAGTACGAAGGGTGTTTGATGCTAAATTTAAGTTGAAACCCAGCTGAAAATTTCACACACTTATCTGTTCAGCTAGGTTGAGTCTGTGTCTTCACTATGATTTTTATTCATTTTTGTCAAACATTCATTAATGAACACCTACCATGGGCTAAGGTTGGTAATTGGTACTGGGGACAAATGTTAAAACACACACACACACACACAAACACATACCTCAGAAGCTGTTTTTTGTTTATCCTCTTGTCTCAGTCTAGAATTCCCTTTCCATGTATGAACCTGGTACTTTGGTATCATTTCCTGGGTAAATATAAGCACTTGCTTTTATTTTAAAATTGTGTCCTGTAGAGTCCTGAGTCCTGATGAATTGCCTCAGAAACCACCATGGAAGGCAGGAGAGAGACACCAGGTGGAGAGAAGATACGGGCTGACCTGTCCTGACCATCAACTAGGCTTAGCCATAGCTGCTCCTATTTTATATTTGGAGTCCCTGATAGCTTAGATGATTTGGGGGGTGGGGTGGGTAAGTATTCATTCCCACTCTCTTTCTGCCTCTGGGGGAGAAGACCTACCCACACATTAAGGTTGAGCTTGGCTGTATGATTTACTTTGACCAATCAGATGTGAGTACAAGTAACAAGGTGTCATTTCTGAGCTGAGGTGAGGCATTACTCTTTCTACTCACCCCACTGGCAGCTTTCAAAGTCAGCCACAGGAAGAATATGCCCCAGACAGCTCCTGCTCCTCCAGCCAGGTCCCCAGAGTGAGACACATGAGGCATAGCCAGACACATGTTAATAATAAATGCTTAATTTTATGACACTGGTATGTTTGTGGTTGCTTATAATGCAGTAGTAACTGATAGGAATGTCTAGCTGAGATCTCACTTAGAGTAAATGTTTGCCCATTTGTTCATTCATTCATTCAAAAAATATTGAGTGCCCTTATATATATCAGGCAGAACACCACTGAAATAGGTGGTTTTTAAAACCTATTGGCTTTGCTCATCATCTTGGCTTTTGCTCGTCACATTTGATGTAAAGAGGTTTATATAAGAAATAAAGTCAAGACACACCCTCAAGGGAAAAATAGTACTGAAACATCAATTTGAGAAGTGACAAAGAGCTGACAACAAATTAATGTAAATTCGCAAAAAATAAACAAGCCATATGCAAATATACATACCTCAAAGCACTCTTTTGCAAAAGAGATGCCCCATGCTGAGAGGGCTGGCAACCAGGATTTACAGTTCCAGTTCTTGCTCTGGGCATTGTATGCCAAAGAAACCCAACGGGAATCCCTGACAATCTTAGAGGCAAAATGGGGGCTGATATGACAAAGCTAGCTTTCCTCTGCCCTGTGTGACTATAGCCTATCTTTCAGGCCTCGGGAAGGTGCCAGGGCTGATCTGAATGTATTTAGAATGAATCTTCTTAATGATCTGTCAAGTTCAGTGGAATTGCCAGACCCGGGCTTTAATAACTTCCTGGTTTTTAGTACCTGAGCCTATAAAGATGATATACAGGCCACAGAGGACATGAGAGTGGCTAGGGTGCAGTGAAAAGGCGGGTGCAGGGGAACTAGAGCTGCCATTAGAACAGGGGGTACGTGTAAACCCATCCATCTGGGTCTCTGGTGGTGCACCTGTTTTTGCAGCTAAAGATGGGACAGATAGAGGAGAGGTGAAGTAGCTAGGGACAAAATCATGAAATAGACAAAGCATGACAGTAGAGGCCATCTGGCCTCCCTTTTCACAAAGCCTTCCTGAATCCTGCCTTCTCTTGTCCCATACTCACTTCATCCCCATCCTCTTTTCAGTCTATCCTATTTTCTTCTCTCAAAGGCATTGCTCTTTAGTTGTCTTATAAGTCACAGTGTTTTGAGACTTAGTGGTGTTTAGAGTTATAAGAAGCAGTAGTTCAGACCCTTCATTTTATTTATTTATTTATTTATATTTTTATTTTTATTTTTTTTTCAGACCCTTCATTTTATAGACGGGAAATCTGAGACCCCAAAATGGACTGACTCCAAGTATATTGCCCAGCTGGTCAGTCGCAGACCCACAACTGGGTCTTTTGGCTACAGATAGATGCTTTGTCCAGTACTGCAGTGGGAATTAATTTCTGTTAGAGGCTAGAGACATTATCATCACCGTGACACTCTTGAAGAAAAATATAATAGGGACACAAAAGGATGAAGGTATACTCAAGAAATTCTAAGTTTTAAATATAGCAAGTGGGAAGACATTTCTGGATTAAGGAGACGTCCAATATCGCTCAAGTTAAGCTCTGTCTGCTATCTCTTATTCTGCCTGGCAGGGGAGGGATCTTTTAAAATGAGAGACTCTCCAGATTTGCCTGGTGTGAAAGAGGGGGCCGTCTTCTCAGAAGTTCAATACGCACAGACACTTTGAGAGCTCTGAGCCACTGTAAAAGTCCGATATTGGCAAATTCTACCGTAGCAAATGTGATTTGGCACTATTTTGAAATATTAAGGGAGATTTCCCCTTTCATCCATCATTTCTTATATCCCTAGGTTCCTGCCCCTCCCCACCACCCTCCATGCATTCAGATAAGGTATTTTATGCTTACTGCCTTAGTGAAGGACTGACCCAACAGAATTCAGTTAAAACAAAGAATCTAGGTCTTGAGGGGACTAAATAATGAGTGAAGGCAAAACTCCAAGCCACAGCCTGGATAAGACCTCTGTAAGTGGAAAGGAAGAGGGTTGGAGAGAAGAAGAAAATTTAGAAAATGGCATTTTGGGGGGCTCTGCACCTTGTCCACCCTTGTCTGAGTTGTGGGGGAAAAAAAACAAACAAAAAAACTCCAGAAAACCCCCAAAACTTATAGGTAAGTTTAGAGCTCCGTCTGGAGAGAGGAAATCTGGTATTATATTTGTTAACTAATGTTGTGACAAAGTACCCCAAACAATGAGGATTTACTTAGCTCGTGCATCTGTAGGTTGGCTGGGAAGTGGCTGAAATGGTTCTGCTGATCTCAGCTGGGCTTGTTTACTCACTTGTTTGGGTGTTGGCTGAGATCAGATGATCTAACCTGGGCTCAGATAACTGGAGAAGCTGGGCTCTGCTCCACATGTTTCTCTTCCTCCTCAGGCTAGTAGTCTAGCCTGGGTATATTCCTAGGGCTCTAGTAGGGTGGAAGGGAGTGAGTGGAAACATGCAAAGCCTCTGAAAGCCTACCCTTGGACTTGGCACAATGTCCCTTTTATCTCATTTAATTATTCAAGAAAAGTCATGTGACCAAATTGTCATCAAGGTCAGAGAAATGTAGTCTACTGGAAGAACTGCAAAAGGTATGACTAGAGGGAGTTATGAAGAACTAAGCTAACTGCACAATTGACCATTATCTTTTCTGAGTAGAGCCCAAAGAGAGGGCAAGACCTCAGTGTCTCATGGGAGCAAATAGGTGTAGTATTTGTCTAGAAGATAGCTGGGCTTTAACTAGTCACACACTTTACTCACATCCCATGGGAATATTTCCTGTGGGCCATGCATAGATGTAACACAAAGAGATGGACCTGAAGGGGTGTCAGGTGGTTATAACCCAGCAATGATGCACTGGTTTAGGGCTGAGGACCACATGGAATGAGGGACAGTTATAGTGCATGCCTATATGATGCATGATAACCAAAGACTGAATGTCCTCTTGTTCCAAAACCTTGGCACTATGAAAACCTTCTGGAACCTAGATGTAATCTCTAGAAAAGAAGATTAGTGTGTGTTAGGTGGGGAGTGGGGAGGACCAGATCCCAAACTAGTTGGGGTTAAAGTTCATTTTTTTTTTAAACTTTCACACTTATTAAGACATCTTACATTTTAAAACTCACTGAATAATTCATTTGAGTATGCCAACAACAAAGAACTCCAAGTAATATAGACCAGCACTATCCAAAGAAATATAATGGGAGCCACGTGTGTAATTTTGAGTTTTCCAATAGTCATATTAAAAAATGTAAAAAGAAACAGGCGAAATGAATTTTAATATATTTTTATTTAACCCAATATTTAAAAAATATGAGCTTAAATTTTTACCACTAACTGGAATGGGGCATTGAAATAGAAATTAGGTTCTAGGGCACCTGGGTGGCTCAGTGGGTTAAAACCTCTGCCTTCGGCTTAGATCATGATCTCAGGGTCCTGGGATCGAGCCCCACATCAGGCTCTCCACTCAGCGGGGAGCCTGCTTCCCCCTCTTTCTCTGCCTGCCTCTCTGCCTACTTGTGATCTTTCTCTCTCTGTCAAATAAATAAATAAAATCTTAAAAAAAAAGAAATTAGGTTATAAAATCACATTTCTAGCACACCTGATTTTCTGGTTTACAACTGATACCAGTTTTCCCTACTTATAAAGTTGTTCACAGGTTCTATTTTGACTCATTCATTGCTTTCTTTGGCCTCTATATTTCCAACATCAACACTAGTAGTTGGCTTTCTTGTCACCAAACAATATTTTTTCTTTTTTAACTCCATCAGAGTCACTAAATACAGAAAAGAAATGGTGGCCTTGAGATGCAGAGGCTAGATGAGCAATTAAGCTCACCCACTGAATGACTTGGTCTGGAACACCAGCCTTGTGACCCATGATTCAAATTGTAACTGAAGGCCATAGAGTTAATTCACATTCAGGACCTTCTGTATTGCCCTTATATATTAAATCCATGAATATTCAGAGTCCACTGTGCATTTTTGCTCATTTGAGCCATCCCCCAAACTCCTACACTTCTCCCACCCCTTCATAATGAAGAAAGTCAAGAGTAGGTTGGAAAGATTTCAGTGAATATTTAAACATAGCTCCAGTTTTTCCTCCTTAAGGATGCTCTCAGTGCTAACACCAACACAGTTTCAAGTGGTGCTAATATATTCTAGTGAATTGAAAAATGAAAAAAATTTCTTGGACATACTTTACTTTCAACTCTGTAAACAAACTATGCTAGGGTTTCATTCCTGAGATTACCAGGGTTGTTTTTTTCTCCAATGAAAGAAAAAGAAGGTATTGGTTTATTTATAGATGACATCATATACTGTTGTGGGGGGTAGATCTGTTGAATTTAAGAGCTTCTTTGGCCGTGGAAAAACTCAGGGTAGATAATGGGCAAATAAAAAGAAAGATAGAACCATCAAACAGATCTTGTACACTTTGTCCAAATAGCTTATTTAAATTTTAAAAAGACCCTGTGAGGCATTCGGCATTATCATGTTGCAGTAATGTTGTTTTCTAACCATTCTCATAACCCACGTGAGGTTTCTTCTTAATACACTCGACTCTACCAGAACTTTGTGGGGAGCTATCTACCTGCAGAGGATATGTGGACGCCTACAGAAGAAATTCTGGTGGAAATGGTCATCCGTCATTCCTGTTGGGTGGTCACCAGGCAAGGGGTTGCTAGAGGATGGAACAAAGTTTCTTCTCTTTAGAGGCTGGCTTTGATGGTGGGACTCATGTGCATATAATGAGAAACTCTTTGTTGGGTAAAAGTGAGGCAGTTAGCTGGCAAATACTCAGTCCAACATGGCTCCCGGGCTCTCAGACACAAGCTCCCCTTGTCTGTGTATTGGGATAAGTAGTGGGAATGCAGGAGAGGCTTTTTAGAAAACCTCCAGTATCAAATCTCGCCCCAGTAAACCACCCACATCCAGTGTGTTCCCTTTCTTACCCCCCTCCAAGTGCCCCATCCCCCAACAGGAAAAACACACACATTTTCTCTCTTCCAATTTCACGCACAACTGTGAGCATCCCATTGAAATGGGTTGGGTGATCATATCCTGCTGTGCTCCTTTTATGGAAGTAAAATCAAAGCTTACTCAGGTTCACTGTTTACACAAGATCCCACAAGGAGTGAGTGGCAAAATGTGGATTAAAAA
>CM052884.1:80808895-80835789 GCA_028534135.1 Potos flavus | reverse complement strand
TTTTTTTTTTTTTTTTTTTTTTTTTTTTTTTTTTCTTTTCTTTTTTTATGGACTTTATGAAGTTTCCGTTTTCTTTTTTTTTTTAATTAACATATAATGTATTATTTGCCCCAGGGGTACAGGTCTGTGAATCATCAGGTTTACACATTTCACAGCACTCACCATTGCACATACCCTCCCCAATGTCCATAACCCAGCCACCTTATCCCTACCCCCCTACCACCTAGCAACCCTCAGTTTGTTTCGTGAGATTGAGAGTCTATTATGGTTTGTCTCCCTCCCTATCCCATCTTGTTTCATTTTTCCCCACCTACCCCTCACAACCCCCCACCCTGCCTCTCAAATTTTTCATATCAGAGAGATCATATGATAATTGTCTTTCTCTGATTGGCTTATTTCGCTTAGCATAATACCCTCTAGTTCCATCTATGTCGTTGCAAATGGCAAGATTTCATTTCTCTTGATGGCTGCATAGTATTCCATTGTATATATATACCACATCTTCTTTATCCATTCATCTGTTGATGGACATCTAGGTTCTTTCTATCGTTTGGCTATTGTGGACATTGCTGCTATAAACATTCGAGTGCATGTGCCCCTTCGGATCACTACATTTGAATCTTTAGGGTAAATACCCAGTAGTGCGATTGCTGGGTCATAGGGTAGCTCTATTTTCAACTTTTTGAGGAATCTCCATACTGTTTTCCAGAGTGGCTACACCAGCTTGCATTCCCACCACCCGTGTAGGAGAGTTCCCCTTTCTCTGCATCCTTGCCAACATCTGACATTTTCTGACTTGTTAATTTTAGCCATCCTGAAACTTTTCTTAAGCAAGTATTTCTTTTACTTTTGTGGGGTCTGATTTGAGGCCAGCCTGCTTCGTAAGTAGCTTACCTCCTCAGAAAAATACTAGGAAGAAGGTATGGATAATAAAAATAGCTACCATTTATTGAGAGTAGGCCACTGCCCTAAGTGCTTTTCGTGTTTGTCCTGATTAATCCTTAAAGATCCTTACAGATATCTTTATTTTGAGATACTGAAGCACAGGGACATTAAGTAATTTACCAAGGGTCACACAGCAAGTAATCAATGTAGTCAGCATTTGAACTCAGGCTACCTCACTCCAGAGCCTGGGCTCTTAAACATTATGCTATACCTGTCTGGGTGAAAAAGTGTATTTAATATTGCTCATTTTGTCATTTTATTTTATTTTTTAAAAGATTTTATTTTTTTCATTTGACAGAGAGAGACACAGCGAGAGAGGGAACAAAAGCAGGGGGAGTGGGAAGAGGAGAAGCAGGCTTCCTGCTGAGCAGGGAGCCTGATGCAGGGTTTCGTCCCAGGACCCTGGGATCATGACCTGAGCCGAAGGCATCCACTTAACCGACTGAGCCGCTCAGGCGCCCCTCATTTTGTCATTTTATATTAAATGATAACTCTGCTGCTCAGATCCCCTGAGTCTGGGAGAGGATGGTGAAAGACTATTCTGCCAGCATCCACTTTTATCGACTCTGTTTTACAAAATAAAGCAAGTCATGACTACATCAAAGTTACCGCTCTACGTATAACACTAACATTCAACAAAGAACCAAAGAAGAGGGTTATTTGGGAACATGATCAAATATCTAGGGTCTCTTTACAGGCAATGGTTTACAATTTTATGAGAAAATGTAGGCATCATATTGAAAAATTAGCTTATGTATTAGGATCTTTGTTAATATGTATTAGAAGTTATTTCTAAAATGTTAATCATTCTTAGGTTTAAAAATTAAACATCAAACTGCTAAGGAACTGAGTTTTAAAAGTTAAGTGTAATTTTAGACTACACTTGTAATCCAATTTTGGATTAAAGTTTGGATCATCAAATGGTAATCCAGTACACACAATATTATAGAAGAGCTCCACGTACCTTCTAAGTGTTGAAGATGAGTGATTCTCAAACAGATGTGGGAAGAGATAGGTTGGAATCACAGTGGGGAGGGTTACTCTTCAAGGTGATTAAACCAATGTATACCTTTTTCAGCCATGTAAGGGGTTTCCATTTTCCCACGTCTTCCACCATGCTGGTGTTACCGAAACACTGAAATTTTGCAAATCTGATGAATATGAAATGGATCTTATTTCTGTTCTATATGGAATTTCTTAAATGAAGGAAGTTGCTTATGAAGTACCCTTTGATCTTGAAAGCCTTATTAGTAAGTCTCCTTCTTTCCCTACATCCTGTCTGCCATTTAGCCTAAGCCATATGAGTTGGTGTCACATGAGAGAAGTACTGTCTAGAACAGCAATGTCTGCAAAGTAAGGATAAAGGAAGGTATGATACATAGGTAATTTCTGCCCAAGAAATTGCGGCCCTTTAGCAGAGATTAAAGAGGTGAAAGCAGGGGTGACAGACACTCCTGCGGTCTTATCTCCTCAATCATTAATGGCCTGCGGTCACCTGAGATGAGGCTACTTAATATCCAATACAGGAAAGCAAACTAATTTTTTTTCCCTGTGCATCTCATTTGCTCTATGTAAAAATATTGCCCCATAACTCCAATACAAAAATACTCGAGCTCCATCTACCAAACCATAGTGTCAGGTGCTATCTCAGCTAAGCACTCCATCTGTGTTGTTTCCATCAATCACCCAAACTGTCCTTTCAGGAGGTGGGGCAATGTGTTTGTTCCCTTTCTATAGGAGGAGTCTGAGAGCAGTGAGATAAAACGAGCCTGCCCCAAGCTGTGTGAGTATATGGTGGCATTGCTATGCTAATCCAGAAGAGACTGGATTAGCACACCTGACCACTGAAGGATCCAGATTCCAATTGGAGCACCCATTGGTAGTGGTCTCATAGGAGAGTCATGGACATTAGGAAGATTACACTTTTGAATTCTGTTCCCAGACGTCAGGGCCAGACTAGCTTTGGACTTTGGACTTTGGGCAAGAGGTAATACCTTCAACAAGTGCTGCCATCATGATTTCCTGCGATGACAGTAGCCAGTTGTGACAGAGGCAGGTGATGGGCACTGGAAGCCTTCAGGGATAGGGTAGATTCAATTAGCAGGTAAATGACTTAAAGGATGATAGAGCACAGTCATTGAGAACTTGGCTCTGGATCCAGTTAGACAAGGTTTTGAGTCCCGACCTTTGTTATTTCTTATTCTTAAAACCTTAGGCGAGCCACTTGTCCTTTCTGAGCTCTTTTGTGAAAAGCGGATTGTTATGTGGATTATAATGATGTGTGGATTAAATGAGATACAACAAATAAAGCCTTAGCGCACTACCAGATATACAGTAGGTGCTGCACGATGGGAGCTGTTAGATGGATGGAGAGAGCATCAGGGAGGTCTGGTAATATGCAACAGACAGGGAGTAGTACTTAAGAAAATTGGGGCTGACTTTTGCAATATAAAATCACAGAGGGAAAAGTTAAGACCAGTAACCAATGGATCTAGAACTGTGGCTTTTAAAAAAAGAGCTCCAAGCACATATCCACACCCACACCTGGGCCCTGAGTGCTATTACCCTACCCGTGTGGCTTACGTTGGAAGGCAGCGATCTGAGGCAGCTTCAACTTCATTTCTGAGAGAATATCCCTGAGGAGGCCTGTTTCCATGGGCCTCTCATGTGGGATTCAGAAAAAATTTCAGGCGAGACCAGTTTCTCTGTTCTGAAGGTTTGCGTTTGTAGTGACAAATTCTCAAGGTTTCTAAGGGAATTTTCCAGAAAATAATAGGTAGAAGGAAACCAGGACTCCAGTTGGGTAAAGTCTTATGACTTTGTCAGGGGTGGAGAAGGGTATGATTTCTGAATGAGGAAAGAATATGATACTGTATAACAGCAAGCTATTCTTTAAATGGATGACACACCTCGCTTGCTGTCCCTGGGACATGTTGCTCGATTCATTTCCTCACAGTTAGGTTGGATGAGCACTGAGTCTGCTAAGGTGAGTGCTGGGGAGATGGTGTGTGAGAGCCTGTCTGGAGGACCACCCTCTAGCTCTTGGCCTCATTATTCCTGGGGTCTAACCGCAGAACTAACCTAATTGACTGAGTTAACTGGTCATGGCATGTGTTGTATTGCCCTGGGGTTCTGTGGAGGTATTCCCCTAAAATGGCAAGTTCTCCCTTCAGGCCCTAAAAATGAAACTCTAGTGCCTCAGAGGGAGCAGCAGGAGAGAGAATACCGACAGAAGAGCACAAGGTAGAGAGAAGGCTATCAGAGGAGATGACTGTTTTCATTCTGTCTTTCCTGAGCAGAGAGCTGTTCTGATGAACTCTGAGAAAGCAGGTGCGACCTGGTGCAGCTGAGGGAGGTGCTGTGGGGCAGCCTCCCCGAAGGTCAGACACTCCCTGTCCTCGTGTCTCCGGGAGCCTGATATCCAGGACACAGCTCCCCTGCTCTTTCCCCCTTTCCATCAAACTGCTTTTAGCCAAGAGCCATTAGCCTTACGCTCTTTCTCTTCGGGTGGGGCCAGGACCACAGTGGGCTGGAGGTTGCAGGTACCCTCGGAAACGGTGGCTTTGGTGTCTATTGCCTCTGGAGTGTAAGGACCCGAGAGAGGGGAGCAAAGCCCTAACTGCTGTCATGGGTAAGGGGAAAGGAGTATGGGGCCTTTTTTTTTTTTAAGGACTGAAAGAGTAAGGGTTTTACTTGTTCCTGCAGCTGAACATTTTTTTTCTTTCTCTGTGTATTAATCTGCAGAGCAGAAAGAACCAACCCAGAGCTTCTGTCTGAACTGAATTTTGTTCCAAGAACTGAGCCTTCATCCTACATGTTCCTGTATTCTCTTTGTCTTCTCTAAGCTGATCTTCTTGGGCAGTTGCTATAGTCAGTACTTTCCCCCAAACTTCTGTCTCCCCCTCCCCCCACCAAGGATCACTTCTAAACCAGAGTGAATCCTCTTTCCTCCCAGACTCTGCTAACTGGTACCCCCATTTCAGGCATCAGCTCATTTTCGCCCCGGTCCTCTGATACTGAACATCAAACCCCACATTCTCTATGGATCCAGAGTAATTTGCTTTTTAAAGAAATAGGAACCATGTCCTGTACTTTTGTATGGTCTTCGGCCTATAAGAGGCGGTGAAGGCTTACGCTGGCCTCTGATGGTTCTTTTTTAATTGGAACTTATAAGACACATAAATTGCTCTAACAAAGGGTTTTGTGGAATGCCACTACTGTCAAACTCAATTTCATTTCCTTGAGGGAATCCACAGATGAGGATTTAAGTAAAGATGAAAGCAATTTGGTCATTTCAGATCAATTTCTGAAGGTAATCCTGGGTCTTCTCATAGTTCCTGGCAGTTGTTGCCCTTGAATCTAAAGAGTGAGGAAATTACTCCCAGTGTGAGAGAGACTGACGTGAGACAGACCCAAAGGCCCTCAGAGTTTTATTTTATTTTTTTTAAATTTTATTACATTTTAATTTTAATTCCAGTATAGTTAACATACAATGTTATATTAGTTTCAGATTCAGCAATTCTAGATATTACCCCGTGCTCATCACGGTAAGTATACTCTTAGTTCCCTTCACTTATTTCACCCATCCCCTCACCTCCCCTCTGGTGACCATTTATTCTCTGTATTTAAGAGTCTGTTTCTTGCTTTTTGCCCCTTGTTTTTTTCTCTTTGTTCATTTGTTTCATTTCTTAAATTCTACATATGAGCGAAATCATATGGTATTTGTCTTTCCCTGACTGACTTCACTTAACATAATACTCTCTAGCTCCATCCATGTTGTTGCAAATGGCAAGATTTCATTCTTTTTATGGCTGAATAATATTCCATTGTGTGTGTATGTATACATGTATACACACCTATATACATATACATACAATATATACATGTTCCATTGTGTGTATATATATATACACACACACACACACCACTTCTTTTTTTTTTTTTAAGATTTTATTTATTTATTTGACAGAGAGAGAGATCACAAGTAGGCAGAGAGGCAGGCAGAGAGAGAGGGGGAAGCAGGCTCCCTGCCGAGCAGAGGGCCCGATGCGGGGCTCAATCCCAGGACCCTGAGATCATGACCCGAGCCGAAGGCAGAGGCTTTAACCCACTGAGCCACCCAGGCGCCCCACACATACCACTTCTTTATCCATTCATCTATCTATGGACACTTGGGCTGTTTGCATAATTTAGATATACTAAATACGCTGCAATAAACATTGGGGTGCATATACCCTTTTGAATTAGTGTTTTTGTATTTTTTGAGTAAATACCCAGTAGTGCAATTACTGAATCATAAGGTAGTTCTATTTTACTTTTTGAGGAACCTCCATACTGTTTTCCAGAGTGGCTGTACCATTTTGCTTTCCTACCAACAGCGCACAAGTGTTCCTTTTTTCTACATCCTCTCCAATACTTGTTTCTTGTGCTGTTGATTTTAGCCATTCTGACAGGTTTGAGGTGACATCTCATTGTAGTTTTGATTTGTATTTCCCTGATGATGAGTGATGTTGAGTATCTCTTCATGTGTCTGTTGGCCATCTGTATTTCTACTTTGGAGAAATGTCTATTCATGTCTTCTGCCCATTTTTAAGTTAGATTATTTGTTTTTTTTGGGTGTTGAGTTGTATAAGTTCTTTATATATTTTGGATGCTAACCCTTTGTCAGATATGTCATTTGCAAATATCTTCTCCCATTCCATAGATTACTTTTTAGTGTGTTTTTTTTTTTAAAGATTTTATTTATTATTTGACAGAGAGAGACACAGTGAGAGAGGGAACACAAGCAGGGGGAGTGGGAGAGGGACAAGAAGGCTTCCCGTTGAGCAGGGAGCCTGATGCGGGGCTCTATCTGCAGAAGCTTAATGACTAAGCCACCCAGGCGCCCCACTTTTTAGTTTTGTTTAGTGTTTCCTTCACTGTGCAGAAGCTTTCTGCTTTGATGTAGTCCCAATAGTTTATTTTTGTTTTTATTTCCCTTGCCTTAGGAGACATCTAGAAAGAAGTTACTAAGGCTGATGTTAAAGAAGTTACTGCCTGTGTTCTCTTCTAGGATTTCTGTGTTTTCAGGTCTCACATTTAGGTCTTTAATCCATTTTGAATTTGTTTTTGTGTATGGTGTAAAGAAGTGGCCCAATTTTGCATGTTGCTGTCTAGTTCTCTCAACACCATTTGTTGAAGAGACTGTCTTTTTCCCATCAGATATTCTTTCCTGCTTTGTTGAAGATTAATTGACTATTAAGTTGTGGGTTCATTTCTGGGTTTTCTCTTCTGTTCTATTGATCTATGTATCTATTTTGTGCCAGTACCATTCTGTTTTGATCAGCCTTATAATGTAATTTGAAATCTGAAATTGTCATACCCCCAGCTTTGCTTTTATTTTTCTAGATTGTTTTGACTATTTGGGGTCTTTTGTGATTCCCTACAAGTTTTAGGTTTGTTTTTTCTAGCTCTGTGAAAAATGTTGTTGGTATTTTGATAGGGATTGTATTGACTCTGTAGATTGCTTTGGGTAGTATGGACATTATAACATAGTTGTTCTTCCAATCCATGAGCATGGAATGTCTTTCCATTTGTTTGTGTCATCTTCAATTTCTTTCATCAATAGGTTCAGAGTACTGGTCTTTCACCTCCTTGGTTAAGTTTATTCCTAGGTATTTTCTTATTTTTGGTGTAGTCGTAAATGGGATTGCTTTCTTAATTTGTCTTTCTGTTGCTTTATTATTAGTATGTAGAAATGCAACAAATTTTTGTACATTGATTTTGTATCCTGTGACTTTACTGAGTTCATTTACCAGTTCTAGTCGTTTTTTGGTGGAGTTTTTAGGCTTCTATATATGGTATCACATCATCTGCATCTTTACTTCTTCCTTACCAATTTGGATGCCTTTTATTTCCTTTTGTTGTCTGACTGTTATGGCTAGGACTTCTAGTACTATTTTGAATGAAAGTGGTGAGAGTAGACATTCTTGTCTTGTTCCTGATCTTAGGGAGAAAGCTCGCAGTTTTTCGCCATTGAGTGTGATGTTTACTGTGGGTCAGTCAGGTCTTTCTCTGGCAATTTCTACAAACCTGTGAAGTATTTTGAACTGGGAGAAGCCACTTTTCTGGAGATGACAGAATTTGGACTTTATCTCTTGGTAAAAGCACAATAGTTGTTCACTGTAGCCATTTAATGAATGTAGGAAAACTGTAAAAATCTGGCCCCCTGTGATGATTATTACGTTATGAGGTGAAGTGCTACACGGAGGCTCAGAAGGTGATGCCAGGCCTTGGTGTTACTCATCCCATCTTCAGAACTCCCTATATCAAGGGTCAGTCCTTCACCCAAAAATCCTCCTCCAGACCTGGTCATCCAGGTTACGTGTTGAAACTTATTTTTCAAACATCTATCCTAGGATTGGTATTAGTTAGCTTTTGCTGTGTAACAAATCACCCCAAGACATAGTGGCTTAAAACAAAAACCATTTATTTGCCTCATTGTTCTGTTGGTTGGAAATGTGGCTCGGGTCTAGCCATGTGGCTTTTCTGTTCTCTGCTGGGCTCACTCATTTATCTTCACCAACTTCCAGACTGTTCTGTGGCTGGTTAATTAGCTTGGCCTCAGTGGGGATAGGTTATCTCTACTCCATGTGGAGTGTCATCCTACAGCAGGCTAGTCCAGGCTTGTTCACATGGCCAGTGGGCAAAATTTTGAGACCGTGTGGAAGCTGCAAGGCTTCTTATGGTTTAAGCTCTGGAACTTGTATGTAGTCTCTTCTGCCACATTCTTTTGCTCAAAGCAAGTCACAAGGGCATTCCTGATTGGAGGGTGAGGAAATAAATTCCACCCTTTGATGGGAGGTTGTATAAAGTCACATTGCGCAAGAAATGTGAATATGGGGAAGGTAATAATTGAGACCATATTTTAAAAACAATATTCTATAGCCTGAAGAAGGCTTGTGTTTTACTTGGGATAGATTTTTTGGCCAATGGAGTCTTAGTTTTTGCAAGCCTGAGGAAAACATTAGACTGCATTTTTAAAAAAATTTAAAATCAGTTAATTAACATATAAGGTATTATTAGTTAGATGTAATAATTAGAATATTATTATTCAGAGGTAGAGGTCAGTGATTCATCAGTTGCATATAACACCCAGTGCTCATTACATCATGTGTCCTCCTTAATGCATCACCCAGTTACCCCATCCATCCCCTCACCCACACCTCTGCAGCAACTCTCAGTTTAGACTGCATTTTTTAGGAATTTCAATATATAAGCCTAGAATTTAGAGATCTCCATAGGATTGACTGAAATGCCCTCTTTATCTCCAGTTATCAATGCATTGCCCAACACAAGTACTTTATGGGACTGTGTTCGCACGGATATTCTCCCTGGTTCTTAGATCATACTAACATCATTTCTGTTGCTAAGCCTTTTGTCATTGCAAAACTAATACTACGAATTATCACCAAAGGACAACATACCCAAATCTTCACTATCTGTGTTTTAATTATGTATGTTTTGATTTATCTGAGGTGATCCAGTCAGTTGCTCTGTTGATATTTTCATATTCATTCCATTTGTACCTTTCGCGCATGTAGATTTTACCCAAGGCATGAAGCTATCTCTGTTGTTGGGAGAGTTTGAATCAGCGAAGCTTGGCTTACACTGCTCTTTTTTCTTTAATTAATTTTTTTATTAACATATAATGTGTTATTTGTTTCATGGGTATGGGGCTGTGAATCCTCGGTCTTACACAATTCACAGCACTCACCATAGCACATACCCTCCCCAATGTCCATAACCCAGCCACCCTATCCCTCCCTCCCCACCCCCCAGCAACCCTCAGTTTGTTTCCTGAGATTAAGAGTCTCTTATGGTTTGTCTCCCTCCCCAGTCCCATCTTGTTTCATTTTTTCCCTCCTTACCCCCACGATCCCCTGCCCTGGCTCTCAAATTCCTCATGAATCAGCTTCATTGAAGGTCTGCTAGGTCTTCTTCATGTGGGAGGTGACATAGGAAAGGGCTGGTCAGGCTGATTGTACAGAGTCCAGTTTTTACATGGAAGATAGTGAAAAGTCTCTTTCCCTGTTTATCACATACAACTGAATTCAATACAAATATCAAGACAAACCTGAGGTTTTTTTTTGATTATTCACCCTTTTGGACTGTCCCCATCTGTTTCCTTCCTTACATAAAAAACCGGGAATTGACTGCATAATACAAGGATGGTGGCTTATTTATGGTTTTTGATAGAGGCTCTTACATGCTTCATTGTGCTTTATGAAACTCTAATCTACTCAGATTATGAATCTTCTCTTCTGCTTTTTGGAGGCAGCTTCTTGTAGTCCCTCAAATGTAGTAAATATTAAGATGGTAAAGCTTTAAAAGTATGCTGTGGAATTTAAAAGTTAATCTTCTACTAATAGGAGCCTACTATGAGACAGATACTGCATAGGCACTTTAAATACCTAAGTAAATAATTCTCACTGTACTTCCATGTAGGTTTTGTCATCCTTATTTCATATATGAGGAAACTAATGCTGAGAGCAATTAAGTAACTTACTTAGTATATGTGCTGCCGAAGCGAGCCCAAGTAACTTACTTAGAAGAGCACAGAATCAGTTTGTTGCTAAGCTGGTATGGGACCAAGGTCAGCCTGATTCTAGAACCAGTTCTTTTTATGCTACAGTGGGATTCTTCATGTTATAATGGCCTCTGACTGCTGAGGCATTGCTACCGTCATTTTGTGGGAATGTTCTTACTTTTTCCTGAAAGAGGTAGGGGAATTGATTCTCTCCCCATCTTTATGATTTCATGGCATAGCTACAAGATAGAAGTAATTTTTTAAAAACTCACATGAGATTGGAATTGTAGACCTTTCACAAGCCTAGGGGAAAGACACTGGCATATCTTAAACCTGAATTTCAAGATGTAACAATGCACATTACTCTAAGATTTCTCATTATCAGTGTTTTATGAAAAAAACTCTCAGTATAGAGTGGTGGCAAGGGTGCTAGCCTCTTCTCTCTTGACCGAGAATTAGATCTTGATGGTCTTCTAAATCCTTGGTGATGTTCACAAATGAAGGCATTGCATCAGATTCCAATTTCCTCTTCCTAACACCTCTCCTTATTATTATTATTGTTGTTGTTGTAAACTGAAGTTAGGTTACATCACAGGTCTTCCCTTAAATTGCATCATCAGCCCTGTGTAGGTAGTTCAGCATCCTTCTTCTTCATGGATTACTTCCGCTCCAGGGCTGTGTATTTGGCTTCAGTGTTTGGTTCTAGTGGAAAACCATAGATTTTGCTTCAAAGCTGTTTGGTTCCAGAACAGCATCTCTTGGGCATGTTGTAGAACACCATTTCTCAAATACATTCCCAAGTCTGGGAAACCCTCAGATATTAACAACACACTCTAGTTTATTAAAAGTTCAGAAAAAATACTGTATTTAACATGTCCACTTAACTGTTTAATGCTGGACAGAAATCAAGAGCTCCATTTTGGATCTGTTACATTTAAGTTGCTTATTATATATCTGAGTGGAGATGTCCAGGGAACAAGTAGATATGAGCCAGGCACTCAGGGGGAGAGATTAGATTTAGAGATAAATGTTAGGGAATTAATCAGCATATGGATATCATCTTTTAAAAAAAACTTTTATGGTGATAAAATGGGACCTATCCTCTTAAAAACATTAAGTGTACATTCTTGTTGACTATAGGTGCCGTGTTATACAGCACATTTCTAAATCTGACTCATCTTACTCCACTGAAACTTTATGCCTATTGATTAATAACTCCGCATTTTCCCTTCCCCCTGAGCCCCTGATAGCCACCATTCCAGCCTTTGTTAGCATATAGATGTTTTTTAATACTATGGGATGCTCTCAAATATAAAGAGAAGAGGACTGACCTTGGCCCTGGAATACCTGTGGGAAACATATGACTCTAAGGGGTAGTAAAATCACAATAAATAACATGGAAAGCTTTAGAAGACACACATAAGGGGAATATATTAATTAGTATTTTAAAACTTGAAAATTTACCTAAATAATGTTAACTTACATAAAACCGTACTTAATATTCAGTACTTTTAAATGTAATTTGGGGATCACACATGTCAAAACAGTGACAGCTTTGCTGAAACTAATGCCTTGGATTAAAGGGTTCTTATGCTCCTAACAGACCCTCTTCTCAAAAGTCTATGAATAGAATACACAGACGACTTTTATTTATGGGCATTTCTGTTTGTGTTCTCTATAGAAACTCCTTAATTTTAGATCTGGATAGTGGCTTTGGCTGGAGAGGTGAAGGGAAGACAGGAAGGTAGAGGGAAGAAATGAAAATGCAACCTTAAATGAGCAAGGGGACACATTCACAGTCACACATACATAGAGGAAGTAGTAGGGAGATAAAATGATTAATACTTGTATCACTGAAGGAAACAGTGTTAAAATAACATTCATTGGGGCCCACGCTCAATGGGAGACAATTCAGTTATAATGGGTCATGTCTTTTGAAGATAGTCCTGTCTTTCCCCTGACTTATAGAAACTGATTTTTTTTTTTTCTGGTGGTCCTATAAAATGTTGGGGGAAAAAACCTCACAAAAGATGAGAGTAGGGCTTTTTAGTTCTCTTTTCTATTTTTCAAATTCTTTCTCAGATTATTTCTCCTAGGTTGCAGACTCCTATCCTGCCTGGTCTTTTCTTTTTTTTCAAAGATTTTATTTATTTATTTGACAGAGAGAGATCACAAGTAGGCAGAGAGGCAAGCAGAGAGAGAGGGGGAAGCAGGCTCCCTGCTGAGCAGAGAGCCTGATGAGGGGCTCAATCCCAGGACCCTGAGATCATGACCTGAGCTGAAGGCAGAGGCTTTAACCCACTGAGCCACCCAGGCGCCCCTGCCTGGTGTTTTCTATTAAAAAAAGTTCTCAGACCAATTTATACCAAATATATCATTTACTTATTTATTCACTGATAGATGATTAATTTATTCATTCAACAAAGACTCGTTGAACATTTACTGTGTTGTAAGTACTGTTCTAGCTTTGGATATACAGGCATAAACAAAATATATAAAAAATTCTTCTTCTATAGAATTTATATTCAAGTGGGAAGGGGAGGGAGGAGTTAGAAAATAAAGAAATATAAAAATAAGGTACCCATGTCAGATGGTGGTACATGCTACAGAAAAAAATAAAGCAAGAAAGGGGTGGGGTGAGGTAGGCTCATCAGAGAAGGTAGCACTGATATTCGAACAATGACCAGGAGGTAAAGAAGAGAGCTGGATATGTATCTGTGGAAATGCATTCTATTATCTTTGTTAGAGTACTGGGGAGAGGGAAATGTTCAACTCAAGGAAATAAAAAGTTACTAATGGCATTTTAGATGACAAGGAGATGGTTTTGGTGCAAAGACCTTCCTGGAGTCGTGCAGATCAGACTGTGTAAGTCGCTGCCAGCACACCAGTGGGAAAGACCAACCTGGGAGAGGGGTTTTAAGTAATTCCATACAGAGGTAAAGTCTCCGGGTGCCTGGGTGGTTCAATCAGTTGAGTGTCTGACTCTTGATTTCGACTAGGTCATGATCTCAAGGTCTTGAGATCGATCCCCAAGTTGGGCTCTGTGCTGGGCATGGACCCTGCTTAAGATTCTCTCTCTTTCTCTCCCTCTGCTCCTCACCCCCCTCACTCTCTAGAAAAATAGAAAACAAAAAACAAACAAGAACAAAAACAGAAAACCCAAATGTGAAGACTCTGCTATCTGGTAGGTGACAGCCAATGAATTGACCTATTGTAAAAAAGTTGAAGACTCCCAGGACATGATAGGATGCCAGAAGGCATTTGAACGTCATCAAGAAGAAAGAGAAAAATAGACACCACGGAGATTCTTTTTTTTTTTTTTTCCCCAAAATTATTCTTCTAACTCTTAACTTGGCTTCCAACAACAATGCCTCTTTGGATCTTCGAATTTGTATTGGGTCTGTGCATTACTTGGTTCTTTGGTTTAATAATGATCCTAGGTCCCTATGAATTAACCTTTATGATAAATGTTAGAAGTATAACTGAGGAGGTTTCTCTAGGTTAGTGGAAGAAGAGAGAACTGGTAGTGGCTTTTAATATTTCTCATGTGATATTTTGACTTCTGAATCTCTAGCCTTTTCTTCACGAACTCTTGGTAATTATGTCTCCGGCACCAAGGTAAAGTATTTAGGGCTGGCAAAATTTTTTGTCCTATGTAGTGCTTATATCTCTTATGGTCTGTTTGTCAACGCTCATTGTCTGAATGTCCCCATTGGTTCCCTAGGATGCCATGTCGTTTGCTTAGTTAAGTCTTTCTTCCTCATGTCTCCAGGATTAGATGTCCCCAGTTGGGATCACCATGTATGCTGTGTAGATTGTGTCAAATACAAGGGCACCTAGTCAAGGGTGTGAATAGGAGCTAAATTCCTCCCGTGGTTTGCTTGCCAAGCTGTGTACCCTGTCATGGAGCAGTACACATCTGGAGAAAGAGGTATCCCTTTCTAAGTTATCCAGAAGCAATCTGTTAGTTAAGCCATGTTCTCTTGTGGCTGCAGTCACCCCAAAGTTGCCTTTTTAAATTTACACAATGGAAATCTGGGGGCAAGCGGTGACTCAGTTCCACTTTTCAATGGTATATCTTCAAAGACCCTTTTCCCCCTCTATCTTTTTACACACACAAGCAGACATACCCATCAGATCCTGTGCATTTATGTGGTTACATTCATGTACATATCCCTCGTCTCTGGTTAAGAAAAACTTCTTTAGTTTCTCAGATTCTGTTTCATCAGAACTGTGGGCTGTAATTATACTGGGAACCAGCCAAGGTTATTTTCCACCTAATCACTTCACAACGAGTGACTATCACTGAAATAAAACCAGGCCTGGTTTATAGTCCCCTTTTTAGTGTTTGACTAAAGCTTAGGAATATAGTGATAAAGAGGAATTTGCCAGGCCATTCTACCAATAGGAAATACTTTACCTGAATTATTTCAATCAGGGTTAGTTACTTTGTTTAGGATCAGAAAAAACGGTTTGGAGTGAGAAATCGTGGTTGAGTCTGAAGGCCAAGTTCTGAGTGAGAGACAAGGGGCAGGTTTGTGATGGAAACATTTGGACCTGCTCCCAAAACAGTGAAAGTAGGCTGCTCTTTCGGTTTGTGTGAGCCAGGAATTCTATTTAGAGCATCGTTTGGGGCCTGGGAGCAAGAGCTTTGGAGCCAGATTTCTAAGATTTGAATTTAAATTCTACCCCTTATCTGCTGTATAAATTTGAGTATTTCTTTTAACTGCTTTGTGATTCAGTTTTCTCACCACCACCACCACCACCACCACCACCACCACCACCACTATCATCATCATCATCTAATTCTGGCCTGTCTTCCTTTAGTGGCTTTCCCCTACAGCTGGATACTCTGCTCCTTTTGTCCATAGTTCTCTTCTTCCCTGTATATTATCACCTGCCAAGTGATTCTTTTCCTCCTTCTATATATTGCCTGCCAAATTATTCCCAAGCACCAGATTGGGCTTTCCTCGGTGTCTGGGTTCCTCCTGAGTAGATATCCTGGATACAGGCTGTTTCAATTCAATTGGATCCAAAATTAACAGACTGTGTTCCCTACAGGAGGAGAGAGTTAGGGGTTTAATGTGTTCAGAAAAATAAACCCATAAATAGGATAAAAAGAAAATACTAGTGTTAACGATCTTTGTGAACTTATTTGGGTTGGGTTTAAAGAAAATATATAGACATTATGTGCATCATAAAAATTATAGCTATCATTTTTTGAGCATATACTATGCACTAGGTATAGGGTTGGATTTTAAAATCTTAGCAATGCGGCTAGACAGATAGGCTGATGAGCAAATACAAGGAAGCCGAAATGCACAGTAGGGATAACTTTGTAAAGGGTAGTGTTAATTCAGGCTCTTTCTCTGTAACAGTTTTCTTCTGTATATTGGTTTGATTGTTTGGCCTGACCTCTGGATGCCCTATATATGTGTATAAAGCATAATTTACCATAGATGATAAAGGCAGCTTTTTTCCAGGAAACATATTAGTTTATTATTATGAAAGTAACACATAGTCAAAATCAAAATTTTGAAACAATAGATCAGTAAATTGGTCATGCTGATCTGATAAGTGGCAGAGGGTCTTATCAGTCAGTCTTTCTTGGGAATCTCAACCAGTTTTGTTATGACACCATTACCCTATGTTGGCTGACTCACACACAGGGTCAACTTCATTATTATTTAATGTACTGACACATCTCAGCTCAGGTCCATCTGTCTCTAACAGGTTAACAGTATGGGACTTTTCTTGGCCAAATACGTAGTCAGTTTTGGGGATAGTAACATTCTCATGATAGCAAATGTAACTGGAAAGGCCAGTGATGCAAATGGAACTGGTGTCTGTACATGATAAATTGGCTTCTTTTAAGGAATAGCTAGGGATCTTTAAAGTTATGTCTAGCTTTATGGCAATGTTGTCATATTATATGCATATTTGTAAATTTTTTTCATACTGTTTGGCCAGGGGAGGTCATAGGTCACCTACCCCTTTCCTTGTAGTTCCCCAAACCTTACCCCTGCTGAGGGGGATCTTCCTTCCTTCCTCCCTCCCTCCCTCTCTTCCTTCTTTCCTTCCTTCCAGGAATTATACTTTTAGATGATGCTAGATAAATATGTCATCATGTTCAGTTTTTTTGGTAAATATTGGTTTACTTCTCTTTTTAGTCATAATTAAATTCATTGTAAGCCCTGTAAAGATTTCTTTTGATTCTTGGTTACTCCTCTTAGTGATGTGTGAGCTTAGTCATGTTATTTAATTTCTTTCAGCCTACGTTTTCTCACCTATATAATGGAAATAAATAGAATGTTCCTAAGAGGTTCATTGTAAATATTAAATTTTAATGCATCAGTAATGCCTAATGCTCAACAAATCCAAGTCCAAAGTCTCATATTCAAAATTTTGAAATCCAAAAGTTGTGAAAATGGTTTTCTTGAAACCCTCTTGGTAGCAAAACCTCAACTGTCTGTTCTGATTTTCCTTTGCAGAAAAGTTTTATCTGATCATGTGAAGTTATTTATGGTCTTTATCCGACTCCATGTGAATATTTGTAGCATTTTGTTGCATAAATATAAGTATTTGAATACTTATGCTGTTTCAGGCCCTTGTAGAGGAGCTACACAATATATAATTGACTTACTTTCTAAAATGTAAAAGTTCCTGAATTCTGAAATTTAACATGGCCCCAAGGATTTCTGATAAGAGATTTTAGACCTATAGTTCTTTCCTGGTTTCAGAGTGAATGAACATGAAAAAAACTTTCTTTTGTTATTGGCTTATTCTAGTTAATATTGCCTGTGGTCATTTTGATAAAATAATCTTTAGGATTTTTTCTAATTTTTTTGAAGGGATATTTTCTTATTGTCTGAACTAAAATTTATGATTATGACCTCATAACTATCTTAGAGTTCAGACTTGACAAAGACCCTAAGACCTGGAACCCAGTGGGACTTACAGTAAGATAAAAAACATTCCAAATTCTGCTTTAGTTTGACTGATTTAATATATGTGCTGCCGAAGTGAGCACTAGTTTGACTGATTTAAAAGAGGTCCTTTCTCATTAGCTTTAGTAGTCACTTAATAAATACCTGTTGAGAAGAGTTGAAATCTTAAGAAATATGCATGAATGTTAATGATGGTATGACAGTAGATGGAGGAATGAAATTTAATAGATTCTTAGCTTCTATGAAGATACTTCAATTGGACATCTTTTCAAAAAGTATAGTCTCTGCAGGACTGTAACATGCTAGGCTCAGCTTTTGGTCTCTTTTCTAGAAAAGTTGCATTTATTATTTAAAAAGGCAAATCAACTACTCTCCTGATTCTTAACTTCTTACACTTAAATATTATTATTCTTACACTTAGCATTGACTTTCTGTATTTATTGCTAGGAATTGTGGAGGTCTAAGGAAGTTGTAAATACAGATATATAGCCAAAGATGGGAGCCAGGCTCTATCCATGGTACTGAAGCAATCTTGTTCTGCTGCCAAGAGCAGAAGCCACTTGCTGAACTATAACAAAACCGAATGATCAATTGCCTGAAGTGCCTGTAGCTCATCTAAAACAAATTCCAGATTTAATTGAGCCTGTATCAAATAGATCATCCTGTATTGAGAGGATGTTTTTGTAGTTTAAGACTTGCAAGAGAGACTATCAGTAGTACTCCATATATGTTGTGAACAGACCAGTATAATTCACAAGCTACTAAAGAGAAATTATTTTGTAGGCTGCCGAGTCACCGAGTAAAAACTAAAGTAATTTATTTAATTATCCTTTGGAGGGCTCTCTACATTATTTTTATGAATGCAATAGAAACACTGAAAAGCCAAAGGAAAAATAGGAAATTAACTTACATGAAAGTTGGCTTATTAATTTTCCCTTCATGTAGAGATGTATTTTATTGTGTTTAGAGCACTGTAATTTCAGAAGCAGTGAAAGTGTCTTAGCTCATAAAAGGAAGCAAATGGAAATGGGATCAGAGAAAACATATTCTGAGCCTTTGAAGAGATGAGGGATTTGATATGTCAAGGTGCTTGATTTTGGTTCTGAGACCACTGTTGGTGCAATTCTGTTCTAAGACAGAGACATGTAAATGGTTAAAAGCACCTAAGAGTGGGTCTTAGGTAAAAATGGGAAGTAGTAGAAGTGTGTGTGTGTTTTTTTTAAGATTTTATTTATTTATTTGACAGAGAGAAAGAGATCACAAGTAGGCAGAGAGGCATGCAGAGGGAGAGGGGGAAGCAGGCTCCCTGCTGAGCAGAGAGCCCGATGTGGGGCTTGATCCCAGGACCCTGAAATCATGACCTGAGCCGAAGGCAGAGGCTTAACCCACTGAGCCACCCAGTCACTCCTAGAAGTGTGTTTTAATTCCTCTAGTTTATTCACCTTCCTCTCCCTCTGTCCTGTGGAGCACTGTCATCTTCCTCACTTCCCTTCCCTCTCCTTTATCAAACCAGCCCTCCCAGGAATGTTTGAGTTTGAAAGTTTTCCTTAAATTATAGAATGAAAGTCCTTTTTATGTTTAATATGGTTACAGGAGCTACAGATTAGGAGGTTTTCTGGGCAAGAAGATTATGTTGCTGCTCGTGAAATCATCCAGTGTGCTTGCTAAGAGCCTGTCCAGTTATGGCATAGAACTTTTTGAGCTGATCTTCTGTAGAAAAATCTAGTAATGTTAAGGAGGGCATGTGATGTGATGGACACTGGGTGTTATATGCAACTGTTGAATTATTGAACATTACATCTGAAACTAATGATGTACTATATGTTGGCTAATTGAATTTAAATAAAAAATAGAATAAAAGCTTTCTCCAAAAAAAAAGAAAGAAAAATCTAGTAATGATTGGAATTTTGCCTCCTTTCTTCCCTTCTACCAATCCATTTTTCACCATGAGTCAGATGGAATTTTTAAAACTACAAATCCTATCTAATTCTCTCACCTATTTAAGACTGTTCAATGGATTTCCTTTTTATTCTCAGGAAAGAGACAGAGGGTTACAACATGACCTTGTAGGCTCTCTAATAATATGGCTTCTGTGTACTTCTCTCTAATCTCTGCTGTCCAGAATCCCTTGCTTTGTTTTAATTCTTTGAAAATTCCAGGGTGGTAGAGGGTAATTTTATTTACTGCTCTCTTTTTAGTGCCTAACCCAGAGCCATGATGAACAAATATTTCTTAAATGAATAAATGAAAGAACGAATGTAATGTTGGTGTCATTCTAGTTTTGGTAAAACTATCCCCATGTATGGTATTGTCGTTCATTCCACAAATATATGTTGAGTACCTGCCATGTGCTGGGCATTGTGTGAGTAATTACAATGTGTAATAACTGTTGAGAAGTCAGGGTAGACTCTCAGGGTGGTTATAATTACAGAAAGATTTAGAGATCTAAATGTGCAGAAACGGTGGGGAGTAAAACTCTACCTTTTTGCTGCTTTCAGACTACACAGAAGATTTAATCTCCAGGGAGGCAGAAATGCTTTTCAAAACAGAAGCAAATCACAATGTTTCTTTCCAAGATGAAGAAATTGTTAGCCACTAGTTACATTTAAAGAGTGACACGTGAAGAGATATGTATGTCTCTCCTACTTTGGAGTTCATAAGTGAAGAGACCTGAGGCTACATTGATTCATTTCCTCCCACCTAACTGTTTCATTCTGAGCATAACGGAAATGAGATCATGGGCTGTTCTGAAAGCCCATTCTAAGTCTGAAGGCATTAGATACTTTATTGTGTCATTTTATAAATGAAGTGCTCAAGTGTTCACAACTTCTTTGGCATGTAGTGGCAGAATTACTATCTTTTCTGGAGAGAGTTGGATGTAGCAGAGGGGGTGTGTTAGGGAGAAGCTAAATTAGAACCGATACACTTCTGCAGAGGGATTCTCATTGAAGAAAATGTAATGTTTCTTTTGGATTCATAGGAGATTTATATCTGTTGCATGACTTGATCCAAATTGGCTTTTGGGAAAAGTTTTCATCCCTCTCCTTTGTATTAAGAGCATGTATGTGCAATAGATAAATATTTGGAGGAATGGTATGTATATATATGTGTGCCATATGATTTGCTTCTTTCTTTTTTTCTAAAAGACAACTTGAGTGTGACTGTCTTGAATACTTGGTTATTTTCTGCTAGTAATGGTACTGAATTGGCACAGTGTTGGTTGTGTACATGTGTCGAGCCAGACATAACTTTATAACCCCAATTTAGAAGGAGAATTTTGAAATTTTAGGGACGAAGAGTAGGAATTAGGATATGATTTTTTTTCAGAAAGGATAATTTGTATAAAAGTAACTTTATGATAAATCATCTCTTTTGTCTTAATTCTGGGACTACATGCAGTAGTATCTCCTCAAAGAGGCCTTCATTCTAGTGAGTTTTACAAAAGGAAACTGCTGTTCCTCATTTGTAGTAAGGACTGTCATCGTCTCTATCTTTTAGTCAATCTCCTTTAATTTTACATTATAGTCACAGTCTTCTGTTTAAATATTATCATATCTCCACTTGACACAACAACAAACATTATCAGAGTCACAAAAATCATAGGTATGAAAGCCTCTTTGCTCCCGTTTTGGTTTGTTTGTTTTCTCAGTGAAGATACCTTTTATCATCTGGTTATTTTATCTATGGTTAAGTGCAAGCTTCAAGACAATAATATTCTCTCTGGATCAAATACAGTCATTTCCTAGTGTAGGACATAGTCTAGAAATTTGCTCCATTTTAAAAGAATTTCCAAATGGGGATTTTTTTTTTAAAAGATTTAATTTTTTATTTGAGAGAGAGATGGTGAGAGAGAGGGAACACAAGTGGGGGGAGTGGGAGAAGGAGACACAGGCTTCCAGCTGAGCAGGGAGCCTTATGTGGGCCTCGATCCCAGAACCCTGGGATCATGACCTGAGCCTAAGGCAGACGCTTAACTACTGAGCCACCCAGGGGCCCTGCAAACGGGGACTTTTTATTTTTATAATTCTGCATAATATGCCACCCATCTCGGAAACCTACAATGTGGATGAACAGGTTAAAGTCTCTGGGAAGTGCTTTGGTAAAATTGTTTTTTTATTTCTTTAACTCAGCATTTCCCAAACCTAGTTGACTTTTGAACCCCTTTCTGTAATACCAGTTAGCATCCCGCTATGGAAAGCTGCTCTTTTGTTTCAAACTGTTGAATATAGGTTCTTCTGACTCTCATAAATCTATTTGGGACTTAATTATGGGAATGAGGATGTATGTCAGCTTGTGACATCTGTCACCCTGTGGATAACTACCACAGTGGTTGGTTTGGTTGATTTGGGTGGTCTAATGGCATTGGTAGATATTCTGTTCTTTCTACTCCACCGAAGAGGACAACTTTCTCAAGCAGAAGACCAGATGTCTTTGGAAAAGAGTGTAAAAGTAGTTCTTTTTTTCTACTAATATCCAAACATGAAATTAGGCTCATTTTGGGGGAACTTTGATTCTGACGTTTGTTCATATGCTTGTTAGGGGTGTGAAAGTTGTGGTACCCTTACACAGTACAGATCAAGGAATAGTATAATAGTATAGTAGTATAATATAGTAGTACGTATATAGTATTTTAATATATAAAGTATATATATAATACATAAAGTATTATAAAATAGTAGTATAAAAGTATAATATATATAGTATAATAGTATCATATTATGATAATAGTGTAATTATAGTATAATAATAATATAATTATCAGAGAATAGTATAAACACAGCGCAGGATGGTCCAATAAAGGTCATAGAGTGGGGCTGTTCATGGTGGAGTTGGGGATCCATTAGCAGTTGAACACTAGAGAAACTCTTTAAGACTGGTCTGGGTATATTTATATAAATGTGCAACTTGGCTTAACAATAGGTTTTGGTGAATTCATATAATGCACTGTTCTATTCCAGAAATTTTGTCTTTGTCTTTAGTGTGTATTCCTAGGCAACCTCCATCACTGCCTGTCTTTACAACATACTTCTGTTTCATTCCATTTTGTTCCCAATATCCCTTCCTTAAGCCTGATGACCACTCCAGGGATGTCTCTGTAGTTTAGGGAAGAATGTAGAGTCACAACCAGCTTCTTACTGGAGTCTCCACTTCCTTAGTTTTAAAGTGCTCCCGGTGGTGTTAGTAAAATGGAAACAATTTTTGCTTGCATGACTAATACAGATAAGTCTGGTGCCACATCCTGCCTGGTCTTGACCTCTTACCAGAAGAGAAAGTGGTCAGCCCCCATTTCATGCTCTTGTGAAAGGCTTCCTAGAAGGGTGGTTGATATCTGTGTCAGCAAAGCCACAGCTGAACTAGTTAAACAAACTGGTTTGGGCCCCTTGGAGGAAGTAATTTGCACTGTCAGGTATGAGAGAGAATGGCTTTTCTGCAGGAGGGAGCTTGGACGGCATAAGGGAGATAAATGGCCCTGAATGAAAGGGTGAATAAAACTCTCGACAGTTTGAAATTCCTTTGGAGGAACCTGGGAGTTAAGCATTTTCTTTCTTCTCCCTTTATCTCTTGTCTGTCTCATATTTCAGTTTTACTGCCCCTCTTTTGCTGCCTATGGTGCTGAATTATGATGAGCCTCAGACTTAGTTTAACCTTACCTATTTCCTGACCCACACTTTCTTTTAAGGTAGAAAATGATGCAGTTTTCTTCTTTCTTTGCAGTCATGACTATTATCAAACCTTTTACAACAGTCATATCTAATTTCTTATTATGCTTCTCCCCTCACCAACGCACTGGGCAGTGTGTCTGGCAGAAAGAGCACAGGCACCATGGCTGGCTAAAATATAACATCAAAATCTAGAGCTAAGACTCAGCAAGTGTACTTATTTAATCGGAGAAGGATGCTGGAGCAGTTTAGAGTACTCATGGATCACCTTCTTCTCTGCAGAGATCAGCCTCAGCTGGACATGGGTTCCAATTCTCACTCTAAATTTACTGGTTGTATTGCTTAAAGGCAGTTACTTAGCATTACTTCCATTTCCTCATCTATCAATTGAGGGACTAGCAATACCTACCTTATAGGATAATTGTATAGGATAATAGCATAATGTGAGATTACATAAAAAGTTTAACACAGAGCCTGGCACAGATGCTCAGTTAATGCTAGTTTCCTTTCCTTATTTGAATAGCAGTGAGTTCTGTCTTTATGCTTCAGAGGGACTTTGGTAATTCTTTTTTTTTTCCCCCTGGTATTTAGTCAATTATTTTAATTTAATTTTTATTTATTGTATCATATTTGGTTAGCCACCATATAGTACATGATTAGTTTTTGATGTAGTGTTCATTGATTCATTAGTTGCATATAATACCCAGTGCTCATCATGACACGTGCCCTCCTTAATACCCATCACCCAGTTACCCTATACCCCCACCCCTCACCCCTCTGCAACTCTCAGTTTGTTTCCCGGAGTCCAGAGTCTCTCATGGTTTGTCTTCCTCTCTAATTTCTTCCCCTTCAGTTTTCCCTCCCTTCCCATATGGTCTTCCATGCTATTCCTTATGCTCCAGTTATGAGTGAAACCATATGGTAATTGTCTTTCTCTGCTTGAATTATTTGACTCAGCATAATCCCCTCCAGTTCCATCCATGTCAATGTGAATGGTGGGTATTCATCCTTTCGGATGGCTGAGTAATTGTATATATGAAGCACATCTTCTTTATCCATTCATCTGTTGAAGGGCATCTCGGCTCCTTCCACAGTTTGGCTATTGTGAGCATTGCTGCTATGAACATTGGGGTGCATGTGCCTCTTCTTTTCACTACATCTGTATCTTTGGGGTAAATACCTAGTAGTACAATTGCTGGGTCATAGGGTAGCTCTGTTTTTAACATTGGTAATTCTTGATGACAAGGTTACAAGCCTAGGTTCTTTTCCTCTATTACTTCTTCCTGATACTGTTTCAAGTGACAGCAACTCTAAGACTTGATATTTGGGTTTTCTAAAGAAAGCATGCAGGGCACCTGGGTGGCTCAATCAGTTAAGCAACTGCTTTCAGCTCAGGTCCTGATCCTAGGGTTCTGGGGTCGAGCCCCATGTTGGGTCCCCTGCTCAGTGGGGAGCCTGCTTCTACCTCTTCTGCTCCCCCTGCTTGTGCATGTGGTCTCTTTTCCTCTCTATCAAATAAATAAGTAAGTAGTAAGTAAGTAAATAAAATCTTTAAAGAAAGCATGTTGGTGGAGCTAAATATTTTAAAGATTTTTTTTTTAATTTTAATTTTTATTTATTTGAGAGAGAGAGAGTGAGAGAGAGCATGAGAGGGGAGAAAGTCAGAGGGAGAAGCAGACTCCCCATGGAGCTGGGAGCCCGATGCGGGACTTGATCCCGAGACTCCGGAATCATGACCTGAGCTGAAGGCAGTCGCCCAACCAACTGAGCCACCCAGGCGCCCCTAAATATTTTATTTGGGAAAAAGCTCTAGATTATCTGAGTTGAGGGACAATGTAGGAACTAACGGGACGTTCAAACAATGGTGGCAGATACAGGCTGAATGATACCTGCATGCATAGGCTAAAAAATGTAAGTACATCTGAGATAGTAATGATCAGACCTTGGTGGTGGTATTGGTGGTGGTTCTAAGAGGTAGCCATTCTAGTGACTGAGAGAGTCGAGGTGGGGCTTGTACTTTGAACTGGGCCTTGTTATCAAGAGCTAGATCAGTTTCTGGCTCTACAAAAAGGCTAATTTCTGGACGAGCTCAAGTAGTTGGGAAAATGAGTGCTTGCTTGGGAGGAAGAAGACAAATGAAAGGCTGGGTTTCATAGGCTTGGACAAAAGCATGTGTATGTGTGTGGTTGGTTGGGAGAGATAGGAGGAAATGTGATGGCTATGCCTCAGACTCACAGGAAATAGTGTGTCATGGTAAAGGCTTCAGCATTGGACATGGATTTTAGGGTAAGCCTATTTATTGTCTTAAAAATCAAGAAATACTGAAGCAAGATAGGCTGTGGGCCGACCGTGTCAGGGCTCTGGCTCCATTTCTTTGTGATTCTCTTGGTTCTGCCCTTCCCAGGCAGTTGGCTTAACTTCAAGTGGATAGAAAGATAGCAGCAGCAGTTCTGGGTACCATAGCTAGGCGTGGGCATCTCCAGAGGAATAAGGGAGACTAGTTTATTTCTGTGTCTCTTCTGTAGGAGTGAACAACTTTTCTGGAAAGCTCCCTAGCAAATGTATCCCCATTTTTCATTGGACAGAATAGGTTTGCATAGTTACATGACCATTTTAAAACCAGTCATGAAAGGGGAACGAGATTATAATGATTAACTCAAACTAAGACAGATTTCTCTGGGAGCTTGAGATTTGGGTCAACCTGAATAATATGAAAGAGAAGGGGATACCTGAACAAAACCGGCACTCTGTTAGAAAAGAAGGGGTAGACAGCCAACAGCATTTGCTGCAACTTGCTAGTTCCTTTGAGCCTCAGATTTTCTACTGGTATCATGTGCATATGTCACTTGCCTAGAGAATATTAAATGAAATAATATATGTAAAGCACTCAGCACAATACCTGTCATAGAATCAACATTTAGTAAAGTGGCAAGTGCACTTGGCTGTTGAGCTATCACATTTATTGGCTGCAAGCCTTATTCAAAGCTTACTGCTTTGTGTGACTCTATGTTCTTGAGAAACGTTCTGAACTTGTCCTAACTGGCTAAGAAACCAGAATAATATTGGGATTCTAATATAAGTATTTTTTTTTTTAAGATTTTATTTATTTATTTGACAGAGAGGAGAGAGATCACAAGTAGGCAGAGAGGCAGGCAGAGAGGGGGAAGCAGGCTCCCTGCCGAGCAGAGAGCTGATGCAGGGCTTGATCCCAGGACCCTGAGATCATGAGCCAAAGGCAGAGGCTTTAACCCACTGAGCAACCCAGGCGCCCCTCTAATATAAGTATTTTAATGACTCCTCTTTGGAGGGCTGAATCCAAATGGTAATGTCACTGAAGATGGCCTCTGGTCCATTTCTTATGTAGATAGACTGAGTTTCCATTTACAGGTGGGGAAAGGCTTAAACACAATCATTGTGCCATTGTGGGCACGTGGACGTGTGTGTGTGTGTGTGTATGCACATGCACGCCCACATACATTGTACATTGTGCATGAATATGTTTAGCTTTTATTTTGCTTCCAAAGTACTTGGCTGAGCACTTTAGTTATTTTCGAAGTACCCGTAGAGTCTGAGGACTATGGTGAGAAAGCAAGATTGACCAAGGGGGCTGTCAGCAGGGCTGTTACACCCCATAGCTCCAGGCTGTGCCATTCACATAAACTACAATGTGAATGGTGGCCCCCAGGGCTGTGTGACGGCCCTACGGCGCAGGTGACTTTCAGAATAGCTTACGAACTTTGCACAGATAGCATGGGAGAACAGGGCACATGGTTT
>CM052884.1:80772975-80808395 GCA_028534135.1 Potos flavus | reverse complement strand
GGGCACATGGTTTATACGCATTCGATTAGTTCTCTTCGAGTTAATTACTCCTTCATGAAATGTGTGCGGGTAGATTCTTTGCTGCTTCATAACAGGCAGGATAATTCACACTTAACCATTTTATCCAAAGCCATTTTGTCAGTACATAATGGCGACTCCGGTGCTCTGATATTAACTGTCTCTGGGAGGAGTTAGCTATTCTTAGAGTTAGAAGTTAATTCTTGTTGTTTTATAGAAAATAAGTAGAGCAAGTGGTTTTTTTTTGAAGAACAGCTTTGCAGAATGGATGTAGAGGGTGGTGGCTGAGTCCATCACTTCTTCATAAGACTGCCTGGGTTCAGATACCAGCAACTGACTCTCTGTGCAACTTTTGCTGCCTGTGTGTCACTGTCCTCCACTATAAAACAGACATAATCATAGAGTAAGTCTCATGGGGTTGTTTGGAAGATTAAATGAGTATGTGGAGACCTTAGATCAGGGCCTGCAAGAGTTAGTTGTGAGGATTAAGTGAGGATCAGGTGTTAGAAGTCTTATACACTGGGGGGGGGGTATGCAAAACGGTGCAGCCACTGTGGAAACGGTATGGAGGTTCCTCAAAAGATTAAAAATAGAAATACCTTCAATCCACAAGCCTCCTTCTGGTATGTATCCAAAAGAATTGAGATCAGGATCTCAAAGGATATTAGCACTCCCATGTTCACTGCAGCACTGTTAACAATAGCTAAGATGTAGAAACAACCTAAATGTTCATTAACAGACAAATGGACAATGTGACATATGCATACAATGGATTTTGTAAGTGAAATAAGCCAGACACAGAAAGACTGGCACTATATGATTCCACTTAAGTGAAGTATCTAAAATTGTTAACTTATAAAGTCAAAGACTAGACTGGCAGTTACCTGGGCCTGAGGGCAATGGGGAGGCATAAAGGTTCAGTTAAGGAAGACAATTAAGCTCTGGAGATTTGCTGTACAACATTGTATCTATAGTCAACAATAATGTATTATGTACTTAAAATTGTTAAGAGGATAGGTCCCATGATAAGTGTTGATTTTTAAAAAAGATTTTATTTAAGAGAGAGAGAGAGAGAGAGAGCATGCATGAGCTGGGGGAGGAGCAGAGGGTGAGAGAGAGAGAGTGCACTGTGAAGTGGCAGAGCTGGGATTCAATCTCCAACAGACTCCCTACTGAGTGCAGAGCCTGACGAGGGCTGGATCCCACGACCCTGAGATCATGACCTGAGCTGAATTCAAGAGTTGGACGCTTAACCAACCAAGCCACCCAGACACCCTCCCCCCCATGTTAAGTGTACTTAACACACACAAAGGTGTGTGTGTGTGTGTGTGCACGCGCTTATCTCAAACGCTATATGTCAAATACAGTAACAATGAAGCCTTCAAGGGAAGGGAGCGATATCCATTAAATGCACTTACTTTTAAAAAAGACTATCAGAAAAACCAATGTTAATATCCTCCATCATAGAGGGAAAATAATTTCTATGAAGCAATTTCAAAAATTCTGATTATTTAACTTCAACTCATTATTATTTCTATTGTAGCAAATACATACAGATATCCTCTAAATAAAAGAGCTGTGATCATTATTATTATTATACCTCTCTTACAGGATTTTGGCATTTCTAGATATTTGATGCAATTCATATTTTAATACCAGTTTATCTCTTACATTGGGCTGCATGCTTTTTTCCTTGGGATTTTCATACCTGTTTTCTTCTTTGTCCTTACAGCAATCTGTCAGCTAGGTAAAACAGAAATAGTTATCTCTACCTACATTAGAGCGATTATTTAACTCCACAGCACTTTTCTAATGATTTGTCTGCCTCCTCTACCAATAGAAAACTCGGGTGAATGCAGTGTATCAAATATGAATGCAGTTAGCTGTGAGTAAGAAATACACAAGTAACAGGAGCTTAAATCATAATGTACATTATTTATTTAATAAAAATTGTGAAGGGATATTCAGTGGTTCATTCATAGTATTAAAGATGCAAGATTTTTCCATCATCCTAAATGAATTGATTCATTTTCCTTGTGTTTATATCCTCATGGTCACAAGGTGATTGCCACAGTTTCAGGCACTGTATCCCTAACGTCCCAAGCAGGCAGGCAGAGTATGTGGGAAAGAGGTCTCCTTTTATTAGTGAAGAGAATTTATTCCGAAAGTTCACTTCACGTTTGCTTTACTTACCAGAACCGGACTGCATAGCCACTCCTGGATGCAAGGGAGGTTGGAAAAGAGAATACTTGGTGGGGCCCCTGGGTGGCTCAGTTGGTTAAGTGTCTTGACTTCCACTCTGGTCATGATCTCGAGTTCCTGGGATCAAGCCCTATGTTGCACCCTGAGCCCTGTTTTGAGCCCTGCATTGGGTTCTGTGCTTACTGGGGAATCTGCTTCTTCTCCCTCTGCCCCTGCCCCCACTTGCACTTGTGCACACATGCTTTCTCTCACAAATAAATAAATAAAAAATATATTTTTAAAAAGAATATTTGGCAAAAGGAGCAATTGTCATGATTTAACTTTTGGAGCTGGGCACAATGGAGCTTGAACAAAATAGGATTCTCTTCTCTTCCCTCTCTTCTCCTCCTCTCCTCTCTTCTCCTCTTCTCTCTTCTCCTCTCTCCTCTCTTCTCTTCCCCTCCCTCCCTCTCTCTCTTTCCCTCCCTCTCTTCCTTCCTTCTTTCATTCTTAAATCTGGGAAAATTGTGGGGGCAGAAGAGCCAATGGCTATAGGAAAGGAAGCTAATAGTGTCAGCCACAGGCAAGGATTGTCCCTGATTTATTTTTTAAAAATGCCTGAGCCTAACACAAAAAAACCCATAAATATTAGAATAAATGAAACTTTCTTTGACAGATAAATGGAGGCCCTCCAAATAGGAAGTATATGATCTTCCCAAGATCACACAGCTAATTAGAAGAATAAGTGGAACTGTAGCTCACTTGTGCTAATTTCTGGCCTGGAGTTCTTTCTATTAGCAAAGCCACATACTGGTTTTTGTTTCATTACTTATGGAAAAGATAATGTAAGTTGTTTTCTTTCTTTTTTTTGGATGTTTGATAGAATGGCTGAACTTCTATAACACATGTTTTTCTCCTGGAATTTAAGTAAGGGGAAGCACATGAATTTCCCTCCCCTCCACAAGAGTCAATCAACCACGGCCTCTTTGAATGATCTACAGTTATGAAGGAAGATGATTGGTATCTAATAAACTGTAGTTCAAAGCCACACTGGCCTGTATTCTTTTGTCTACTTACTAAGATTTTAAACTGTGAAGTAAAAAGACTTCAGAACTGAAAGAACTAATATTGAAAACTATTATGTGCCAGAGCTAGTGCCGGCCATTTTGAATATAACTTAGATATTATTCTATTCATTTTGTAGGTAACAAAACTGAGGCTCTAGAAGTAGTGACTTACTAATAGGCATAAAGCTGTAAAGTTGCAGAGCTGGGATTGAAACCTGGCAAAGTTAGGATTCAACCCTTATGCTTTTCCCACTGTCTTACACTCTGATCCTATGCTCAGACACTACAATAATCATATTTTAATGAGCACCCACTATGGACTCAGAAGCCCTTAGTAGTTAGACCGGTACATAGTATATGTGAACACTTTTTTTTTGTGCTTCTAAGTTGCTTGAGAATTAGCATTTTAATATTTTGCATGTAAAAATGCTTTATGTCTTTTATAGACTGAGAAGTTTTATATAACCATACATTATCATTTTTCTTATGTCAAAATTCAGGTTGACTTTCTTGGAATTTCAATGTAGGCCTTTAAAAAACTTTGTATGGTATTTTGAATATTTTTATATTAACATAAAGAAGTAAAACATACATTATGAGTTGTTTAAAGATTCCAGCAGCTATTATGCATCATAATGTGTACTGAAGTTAATTCTAAAGCATATCTATAGCTCATTTTATTTTATGCCATAGCACCTTGTTTATGGTTCAGCATATTTGTGGGTTAGAATACCTTTAAATATTCTGGTCTTATGTAGTTTTTTTTCTTTCCTGATAAAATTTTAAAGTGACATTTAATGTTTTAAGAAACATTGTATTTGAGGTACAAAGCTGTTTTATTATTTGGTTACAAGATAGCTTTATTCATAATTGTCAGTATCATACTGACCTGGCTTATGTTAAAAGTTCATTCTTCTGATTTTATGATTTTATACTTATAGAGGTTTGTAGTTAGAACAAGCCAAGTACTGTATTACATTTTAAAACTTTAAGTATAGGTCCTTAACACATGTAATAATTAGTCCTGTGGTATTCTTATTACAGTGGAATACGTCTTCACGTATTGCAAGTGTACTATTAGGAGATAATTCTCCATAGGTCACTTGCGTTTTTGAAAATTTTATGAGCAAAGTGATTGGCTGTTTTCATCCTGGGTTGTCTTTTCAAGGATGCTTGTATAGCAATCAGTCTTGGAAGATAAAATCTCTGGCTGGAGCAAAGGGCGGATTTGCCCACAGCCATAGAAGAGAGACACAGTATCTAGAGTGCAGGCCAAACAGTCTTACCGCCCATTACAAATATTAGGGTTCTATAAGCTCAGTGTCACTCTCCTAAATATAACCCTTTTGTATTGCCTTGTGGGAAATGGGATTTGGGGAACTTGCATAAATGCTGGTGTTCTGCCTGCAGCTCTTACCATGAGTAATAAAGTCTTTTGTTTCTGACCCAGGAGCCCTATGTCTTCTGTTAGCATATATGAAACTGCGACAAGCTATGTCGTTAGCTTATACGTAAGATAACATTTCAGACGCTGTATAGCTTTTGACAGTTTCCCAACTAAACCATTTTGGGCTCCCCACCTAGATTAGCAATTTTAAGACAAACTATTAAATTTATTTTTTGAAGAGGATTTAAACTTTAGAATATTCCAGACTAATATAAAAAGTCACCAGTAAATGTTAAGTGTCATCATATTTATATCAGGTTTAAAAGATAAAATAATTGAAACATCACAAATAAAGTTGAATTCTGCTTTGTCCTTTTCTTAGAACATTGCTTCCCCCTTCCTTCCTGGAGGCGAGCAATACCTTGATTTTGGCGTGTGTCTTTACAGACCATAATTAATACTTTCACTATACATGTACAAAAAAAGTATGTATTTCTAGATTGTGTTTTTCAAAAATTATATAATTTGTTTTATATCATATGATTTTTTCAGCTATTTTTTCTCAACATTGCTTTTAGATCTCTTCTTGTTGATAAATAATAATCCAGTTTATTAAGTCTCTTTTGCTTCCTTACATGAATATAACATATTTTAGTAATCTAAACACTACTGATTAGACATTTGGGTTGTTTCCAGTATTTTCATGTTACAAACAATGCTGTGATGAACATCTTAATGTCTTGGCACAATGATGGCAAGTTACTCTAGGGTAACTAATAGAATGTGGCAGAATTGACACTTGCCAGTCTGGGGCTTAAGGCAGTAAGGGAAGCTCTACTTTTGTTCTTTGGAGGAAGCCAGCCACTGTGTAAGAGATCCAGCTACTCTGAGACTGCCATGCTGTGAGGAAGTCCAAGCTAGCCACGTGGCAAGGCCACAAGGAGGGAATAGGAGAGAGGTGTCCCTCCAGCCTCCCTGCTGTTCTAGCCATCCTAGTTGAAGTGCAGACATATGAGTGAAAAAGTCACCTTGGACATTCTAGCCATAGCAAATGTCATATGAAGCACAGGCAAGCTGTCCCTACTGGGGCCCTGCCAAAACTGCAGACTCAAAAGCAAAGAAATAGTTATTGTTGGTTTGAGCCTTTATGTTTAGATAATCAAGACATCCATTTTTTCCTCATAGGTATTTCTTTTTCTGTATTAATTAGAAAGTATTCTTTATATATTATCCTTTATATACTGGTGCTTTAGTGAGGACTCTCAACTCATCAAGGTATAAACCCAAATGCTTTTCCTATTAACTGCTACCCTTTATACTATGTTGAAGCCTCCTTTCCCACCAGAACAATATCTCAGCCTCTTCATTACTTTTCAGCCACATTCTGTTTTTAGAACAGACTTGTAACATTGTCTAAGATTTATCCCTGTGTTTTAAAACCTAAATCTCTTACTTGATTAAAAAATCTTCTAGATCGCTGTTCTGAATAGGTGAGACTTGCAGCACTAGGAGTTTAGTGTGTGTGGGAGGGTGTGAGACATATCTCATCTCACACACCGAGGGATACTGGGCAGGCAGAAGGGATGAGCGAGGTGGATGGTGCCCTGCTCCACTGCCTCTAAAGTGTTGAGGTTTAGTTCTTTTCTAAGTGATGTTTGACCTTGATGCCTGTGGGCTCCACGGGGCAGGATCATGGCTCCAATAGAACAAGCAGATGATGGTCTCCCTCTCGAGCTGCTTTGGAATGCACTGGGGTGGGGGTTCCTTACATGATTGGTTGCATCTTCCGCTGATCCTCAATTGGCACCTTTGCAGAGCATGTCTTTTGAGTTGAGTGTCTCTTTGCCCCTTGATATAACTGCCACCAGCAAGACTGTAGCCCCAGATCTGAGTCTTTTGGAAACCTGAACCAAGGGCATGGCTGGGGGAGTCCTAGCCTTCCTTCTTCTTGCCCGTCTGTGACCCACCTTGCCATTGCTCCCAGTTCTCTCTTCTGCTACTCTGTTAGTGCAAGGCAGATTATCAAGTTCAGTGGAAATATGACCAGGAAGCAATATGACCTTCTTGCAGGCATTGTCAAACTTAACTAATCACTGTCTTAGTGTTCCCTTGGTTTGGGGGAGAAGAAGCCCCTCCTTCCCTTCTCTCAGAGAGAGGTGAGAGGTGAGGGAATAGCCTCTATTTACAAAGACAACTTATAATTTCCTTCCAACCACATATAAATTAGAGGTTTATGGGTTATAGTAATGTCAGTTCCTTTTTTTTATGAACTTACTTATTTGCCAGAGAGAGAGAGAGAGTGAGAGAGTGCACGCACAGGCAGGGGGAGCGTGGCAGGCAGAAGAAGCAGATTCCCCACTGAGCAGGGACCCTGATGTGGGACTCGATCCCAGGACCCTGGGATCATGACACAAGCCGAAGGCAGACGACTAACCAACTGAGCCACACAGGCACCCCAGTAATGTCAGTTCTTTTAAAATTTCACCTCTCAGCAAGCTCTGAAGGGAGTGACTAGTCCTGAGAGCTGGAGGTTTCTGATCTTGAATATGTGATTCTTGGATCCGCTGGGCCTTGGTTTCCCTAATAGCATTCTTTCATATAATTAGTTCTTTGTTATACATGTTGCAAATATCTGCTCCCGAACTATTGCTTAGCTTTTAATTTTGCTTATTGTGGCTTTGGTCTTGCAAACGTTTTATCTTTGAGGTCAATTGTATGTGTTAACTAAGAATTCCTTTCTCACTCTAAAGTCATAAAGACATTCTTCTCTTTATTTTCTCTAACAGTCATACAATTTTGGTTTTTACATTTAGGTCTCTCATCCATGTGAAACGTAAAAAATTTGTATATGATATGATAAAGAGATATAATTTATTTTTCATGGAAAGCCAATGGTTCTAACATAATTTACTGAATAGTCAGTCTATCCATTCCCCAAGAACAAAAAATACTAGTTTTGTCTTTCATCACATTTCCATATGTGCACAGCTCTGTTTCTGACATCCTTATTCTGTTTGCTTAGCATATTGATCCTTTTTGAAGCCAAAGTATACTGCTTTAAGTACTATGGCTTTATATATCTTAATATCTAGTAAAGCTAGTCTCCCGTCCTTTCTCCCAGAATAATTTTGATTATTTTTGCCCTTTACGCCTGCATATGAATTTTAGAATTGACATATCAGTTCTGTAAAAAAAAAAAACTATGTTGGGAGTTTGATTAGCAATGCATTGGATTTATAGATTAAGTTGGGTATGAACTAACTCTTTAATGTAAAAAAGTTACTTAGGTAATTGCCTAGCAGTCTAAATGCAGAGAAGTTTCCATTTAGTATATAATTTATCTTTCTTATTTTGCAATATCCGTATGTAAAACTTTCTCTGTTGTCATGGTCAATGCCTAACACAAAGCTTCTCTCAATAAATATTTGTGGAATCAATGACTGGACCATCTGTAGACATTTGTGCTAGACATTTTATAACTTAGACAGAATGTGTTTTGGGAACTCTATGTCATTAGGTATAAATTTTCCAAATTACAAATATATTCTTCATGATTTAGTGTGAGATTCTAGTCACTCAACAAGAATGCCTAATTTGTAATTATTAAAGCTGCACCAAGTCAACATTTTATATTTTGTGTGGGCCCACATTAGTGATCATAGTATCAATTCTGCATATTTGTTGAGGATGATAGAGTGAGTTGTGTCTTCAGATTTTATTTTTTTAAACTACTTTGTTGAAGTATGATTGAATGCAAAGCTGTATGTATTTAATGTATACAACTTGATAAGTTTGGAGATGAGTACACATCCTTGAAACCATCACCACAGTCTATGCCATAAACATGTCCACCAACTCCAAGTTTCCTCTTGCCTTCTTTATTTATAATAATAAGTATTATTATGTTGTGACAGAACACTTTTTTTTTTAAAGATTTTATTTATTTTGAGAGAGAGAGCATAAGCATGCGGTGGGCTGGGGTGGGGGAAGAGCAGAGGGAGAGGGAGAAGCAGACTTCCCGCTGAGCGGAGAGCCCATTGCGAGGCTTGATCCCAGGACTCTGGGATCATGACCCAAGCCGAAGGCAGATGTTAACTGACTGGCCACCCAGGTGTACCGAGAACATTTAACATAAGATCCACCTCCTTAGTAAATTTTCAAACATACAGTACAGCACTGTTAACTATAGGCACCATGCTGCACGGTAGATCCTTAGGACTTATTATTCATTCTATATAATTTTTTTTTTTAAATTTCATTTATTTATTTGAGAGAAAGAGAGAGAGAGAGCAAGCATGAGCAGGGCAGAGGGACAGAGGGACAGGGAGAAGCAGATTTCCTGCTGAGTAGGGAGCCCTGACATAAGTCTCGATCTCAGGACCCTGAGATCATGACCTGAGCAGAAGGCACATACTTAACATACTGAGCCACTGAGTGCCCATTTTCTGTATAATTGAAACTCTGTACACTTTGGTAATACCTCCCTGTTTCCCCCTCCCACCAGCCCCTGGCAGTCACCATTCTACTCTCTGCTTCTAAGAGTTCACTTTATATAAGTGGTATGATGTAATATTTATTTGTCCTTTTATGTCTGGCTTAGTCCACCGGTAGAATGTCCTCGAGGTTCACCCATGTTGTTGCAAATGGCCGAATTTTCTTTTTTTTTTTTTTTTTAAAGCTCAACAATATCCTATTGCATGCATATATGATATTTATTCATCCATCCAATGATAGGCATTTGGATTGTTTCCACTCTTGTTTATTGTGAATAATGTTGAACATGGGGATGCAGATATCTCTTTGAGATCTTGTTTTCATTTCCTTTGGATATGTACCTAGAAGTGATGTTGCTGGACCATATGACAGTTTACATGCCCACCAGTAGTATGACAAGTTTCCTTTTCTCCATATCCTCACTAACATTTGTTTTCTTTCACCACCTTGGTTAAATTTATTCCTAAGTATTTTATTCTATTGATGACATTGTAAATGGGGTTTTCTTTCTTTTTTTTTAATTTAATTTTATTTTTTCAGTGTTCCAAGATTCATTGTTTATGTACCACACCCAGTGCTCCATGCAATATGTGCCCTCCTTAATACCCACCACCAGGCTCACCTGTCCCTCCACACCCTCCCCTCTAAAACCCTCAGTTTGTTTTCTTAATTTCTCCTTCTGATAGTTCGTCGTTAGTGTATAGAAACACAACTGATTTTTGTATATTGACTTCTAGCCTGCAATTTTGCTGAGTTCAGGCCTGCCATAACAAAGTACCAAAAACTGAGTGGCTTAGAGTGATAATTTATTGTCTGTAAGAACTCCTTTATTTTTTTGACAGGTAGTTAAGGTAACTTGAATTCAGTCTAATGGGACCATGTGATAGAGAAATAAAACGAGGCATTTCTTTGTTGATCATGTCCTTTGTTGATCTGACCAAGGAAATCAGTCTTTAAAAATTCCTTAAGGCATTTTCGTTTAATTTAGGGATCAAATTAGAGATTGAAGAGGGCATATTTAACCTCAGTAGCTCCTATGTTCTGTTACCTGCTTTAATTCAAATTTGGAAGTGATTGAACACAGGAGGTCATTAGATGCATGACTACACATTCTGATTTTGTGACTTCGTGTTGAAGTCTGATGCTTAAAAATAAATTCAATGTAAGCTTTGGATATGAGATTGTAGTACATATGTACCCTTCCTTTCTGGTTACCCGTTACCTGAATCCTTTCTTCCCGTGTTTGGGGAATCTCCTCTGTACCTACTCTGAATCTTGTTAGGAGGCTGAGCTGCGTCCTATTACGGAAGCTGAAAGTGCCCAGTCCTTACTTTCCTAGCCTTCGCCGCAGCTTAGGGCTCTTGAGGACCTCTCTGACGGCAGTGCTTTAGGAAGACTAGAAGCTGTGTTGATAGTGGTGGCGGCCAGTGTTTGCTCAGAGCTGTGCTGATGGTGCAAGGCTGTGTTTGATGGCAGAAACAATAGTGTCTCCCCCAGACCAACCCTGTGGCATCTCCGATATGCTGCTTCTGGCTGCACAGCTTCAGCAAGGCTTTTGTGTTGCAGTGCACCATACATGTCTGGCGTTGAGCTTGGTTCTTCAGTCATTGTGGTGAGTGAGATAAATTCGTTTCCCTGTTTAAATCAGCCAGTAATGACGTCGCAGTTTTCAACTAAAAACGATGACACATCCAGGAACGTTCAGCATTTAACTGATCCACCTATAATGAAATATTAGATGGAGGGACCAAAATAAATTGCTCAGAGCTGGGTGTGTCATGAAGACTGGTCCCGTACTTCAGCTTCTTTGCTGGCTTTGACTTAGACTCTTTGTGTCCTTTTCTAAGTCTCATTTATTCATTCAACAAATATTTCTTGACTGCCTGTCTATGAGTTTCCTATGGCTGCTGTAACAAATTACCTCAAACTTGGTGGCTTAGAGAAACACAGACTCATTCTCTTATATTTCTGAAAGCTAGGTGTTCAAAATTGGTTTTACTGGGCTCAAGTCAAGGTCTGGGCAGGGCTGGTCTCTTCTGGAGTCTCTGGGGGAGAATATGTTTCCTTGTCTTCTCTAGCTTCTAGAAGCTGCATCATTCCAGCCTTTTACTTGTGATGTCACATTGCTTTCTCCTCTTCTGTAGTCAGTCAGATCTCCCTCTGCCTTCCCTCTTATATGGACTTTGTGATTACATTTAGGGCCCACCCAGATAATCAGGATAATCTTCCCATCTCTAGATTCTTAGCTTAATCACATTTTCAAAGTAGCTTTTGCCAATAAGGTAACATTCACAGGTTCCAGAGATGAGGACCTAGATGTCTTTGGGGGCTATTGGCCTTCTACACTCTGCTACGTACTATGCATTGGGAATACAGGGTGAGGAAGATAAAGATTCGATTTGCACTTCTGGTGTAGATGGAGTACACATATTTAAATAAAAATTACAGAAACAATTTTGCAAGTTCACTTATGATTAAGTGCTTGGAGGAGAAATACAAGATGAGAAGGGAAAATATAAAGGACTAATTGGGGGCGCCTGGGAGGCTCAGTCGATTGAGCGGCTGCCTTCGGCTCGGTTCATGATCCCAGGGTCCTGGGATCAAGTCCCTCATTGGGCTCCCTGCTCAGTGGGGATCCTGCCTCTCCCTCTTCCCTCTGCCTGCTGCTCCCTCTGCTTGTGCTCTCTCTCTATCAAATAAATAAATAAAAATCTTAAAAAAAAAAAAAAATAAAGGACTGATTGCCAGATTCTAGGGAGGCCATGGAAAATTTTGCTAAAAAATAGTACTAGCTAACACTACATGTAGGCACTGTATTCAGTGGGCTACATACATTCATTAATCGTCACCACTACCCGTGAAGTAGGTATTTTACGATCTCTACATGAATAAACTGAAACATGGATATTGTAAGTAACCTGCTCAAGGGTATGTGGCTGCTAACTAGCAGAGCAAGCAACATTTAAAGCGGTCCTTAAATGGAGTGGATTTTGGTTATTTTGCTTGCCTCCCATTATTGGTTTTCTTTGGAGGAATTTCTGCTCCCTCGGACTCTACCCTCCCCTAGGAAGGGTTGGATACATGCTGCAGATAAAACAAAACAAAAAAACCCAAATAGCTGGGGGTGATCCACCTTCCAGAGGAGTCTGTCAGTTCCTTCCATCTTAACCTTTTACTTAGGCTTCCCGGCTTCTGTTCTTTTCTGGCTGTGTTTTTAAACTTTTTGTTTTTTTGGTAGTCTTTCATTGTGTGAGCTACTGCCTATCTTCCCAATACATTCATTTCCGCTTAAGTTTCTGCTGGTTTCTAACGATAGAGAACAAACTGAGGGTTGCTGGTGGGCGATGGGTAGGGGATGGGCTAAATGGGCGATGGGGATTCAGGAGGGCACTTGTTACAACGAACACTGGGTGTTACATCTAAGTGATGAATCACTAAATTCTACTGCTGAAGCCAATATTACACTAGATGTTAACTGATTAGAATTAAATAAAAATTTGAAACAAAATGTTTCTGCTGGTTTCTGTTGATTACACCTAAAGCACTCTTGGGACAGAAGAATTAGCCAGGCGAGGATGAGAGGAGGCACGCAATTGCAAGGCAGAGGGGAAGAGTGCGTACCTGAGATGCTGAGCTGCTTATAAACTTTCTGAGGAGCTGTGAGGAAGCCATGTGACTGGAGTTAATGAGGGAGGTGGAGAGTGGCATGAAATGAAGTTCAGAAGCTTGGCAGGAGTGAGATGTATAAGCACATGCCATGTGAGGACACGGGGCTTTAGCTTTTTTTTTTAAAGAAATCTATTTATTTATTTATTTATGAGAGAACATGAGCAGAGGGAGGGGCAGAGGGAGAGGGAGAGACAGAATTTCAAGCACACTCCCAGCTGAGCACAGAGGCTGGCATGGGGCCCGATCGCACCACCCCGAGATCATGACCTGAGCCAAAATCAAGAGTCAGCCACTTAACCAACTGACCTACCCAGGCACCGCTGAGGGTTTATCTTAAGGGTAATACTTTTTTGTGTGTTTGTTTGTTTGTTTTTAAGCAAGATACTTATAACTAATGTATTTTGCCAGTGGGACTCAGTGGGGTACAAGTAGAAAGCAACTGTATTCTTTTTTACCACTTTCTGTTGAACTTGCTCTATGGAGTCATTTCCCCCTAGATTCTGGATGAGCTCTTGGCTAAGGAGCATTCCTTTTCTAGTCCCTCTAAGATACGAATAAATTATCTCTTTTAGACTGTGAAGTGTCTAGTTCAGTCTAATATCAAACTCCACATTTTCATCCCATTATAAAGTTCTCTCTCTTAGCCAAGGCCTAAAGCAGGCTTCGAACCTGCTTCTGGAAAGATGTGGTCATCTGCTTCCCCACGTTGCTTTTCTCCTGCTTCTTGCCTACTGATTGGGATACCTCTGGCTCCTCCAAGATTGGAGATAGGGGAGAGACGAGGCTCCCTCTTCTGAGGGATTTCTTTAACGTTCCTATAGTTTCCTCATGGTCAATAGTGCTTTTCTTGCTGGGCACTAATGATCTCCCTCACCCTTACTTCCAATCCCTAACTTCTGCCAGTTCACGTTTAGCCTCTTTCTGCTGGGCTCACCCTCCACCCCAAGGGGTCATTATGGACAAAACCATAAAAGGATGAAACCCTTTGCAAAGCGACTCGGGGTTGCGCAGCCTACAGGAGTCGGGTTCACTGTCCTGCTAAACAAGAGTGCAGTTGTTTGCCAAAAGCCTCACTTACTCTCCAGTCTGCCTTAAGGCTGGCCAGATTCTTGTTTTCAGACTTTTTCAGGCATGCTTCAGTTAACTGCTTTGTGTTCTCCTAGATTCCGGGGGACCAGTGCCAAGCTCTTTAGATGTTTCTTTTGAAGCTACCTCACACATGGAAATACCCCAGGATCCAACAAGCTTTCCTTATTAATCCTCCATTGGCTGATCGAGCCTATTGGGCTGAGATTTGCAAACTTTACTATGGACAATCCTCTTTGCAAACCTAGGCCTTGCTCTATAATATGGGTGTAATTAGCATCTATTGTTCTGAACCCTGGAGCTTCAATCCAACCTGAGACAATAGAAAAGTGCCATTTTAATTTTCTCTCACAAAGAGATATGATCAGATGCCCAGTATTTGCATAATTTTAATGAGTACATGCTCTGGTCATATTACATCCTCAGTGCCCATATAAAACAAACAAAACACTGAATATTCTTATATAAAAAAATCAGAATATTTTGTAAATCTGACCAGATTTGAATTTCTTTGCCCTAGACAGTATTAGTCAAACATCTCTGTGCTCAATAGTCTACAGGAAGTGTGGGACCCTTTCTTTTGGTTAAAAAAAAAAAAAAAAGACAATCAGCTGTCAAACACTTGAATGTGGACCAAACATTTAAATATTCAGTAGAAATTTGGATGTATTGTATAAAGCGCTCAGCAAAGTGGAAAGCCCTCTGACCACTTTCAAAATAATCCAAGCAAACAGCAATTAGGGATCTATTCTATTTTTTTCCATTTGTTCATAGCTCTCACCAGGATGTAAAGTGAGCTCCCATGCATAGTGGGAGGGAAATGGACAGCACTTTGATTGTTCCTTACTTTGATATGTGACTGTCAGGGTTGCAAATAATGTGCCTGCGAAAATTGCCTCCTGGTGCACCTGAAGATGGAATTTTAAAAAATGTTTCTTCCTCCTTCCTTTTCTCTTTCTATTTACTCAGCATTACGTGACTCTGTTGTTAAGCACCCAAGGAGAAAAAAAGGAATTGTTTATGGTGACTCCAATGGGATAAGTCTGACCAAGAAGAAGGAGGCAACGTAGCAAGGAAGTGTTTCCAACATTTATTTAGTATATATTTATTAAGCACCTATTGGGCACAAAGAACATGAAACATGGTGACTGCGTGCTAGAAGCTTTTAATCTGGTTGTGAGGATAGGATGTACATGTACCATAAATTAAATTCAAGGTTGTAATATTGAAAGCAGAGTCCTCCCATACTGTGAGCCTGAAAAAGGCAAAGCTACAGCCAAGAAAGTGGTAGAAGCTACAGAGGAAGAGGTCTGGGTTAAACGTAATGTTCTAACAGAGCTGACCAAAGATGGGTTGGACCACCTGATGTGAAGGTGAGTTTCTTGTCCTCCAAAATAGTACACCCAATCTGAATGAGCACTTAGCAGGAGTGTTTGTAGAGGGCATTATTGCATCTGAGGAGTGGTTATTCTAGATGACCTTTAAAATACTCGTATGACTTCATGATGCCTTGATTCTGTGAGTCCTGAAGACAGCGATCATGCATGGACTCATCAATGCTCAGGAAAGAATTTATTGGGACAGAAGAAGGGAGGGTGGTGGGAGGTCCAGTCAGAAGAAATACTACGAGGTTAATGAAAGGTCTGGAGCTTTTGCTTGTCCATATTTTGCAAGAGGAAACTACATTATCCCTAACCACATTTAAGGGAAGTTTACACAGGAGTTTAAGAAACAATATCTTAATGAATGTCTCTTTGCTTTGGAAAATTTGGCATAATTGACCCGTAAAGTCAAGCCTGAGGGATGAGCTAGGGAGTTTGTCCAGTTCACTTAAACAAAATTTTGCTGAGTGTGTACGACGCTGCAGGCATCAGGCTCTGGGAGCGCAGAGATGAAAAGAGACATGGTTTCTTCTCTTGAATTGCTTATTGTTGAACAGAAGCTTTTAAAAAGCTCATCCTAGGGGAGCCTGAGTGGCTCAGTCGTTGGGTATCTGCCTTTGGCTCAGGTCATGATCCCAGGACTGGGATCGAGCCCTGCATCGGGCTCCCTGCTTGGCGGGAAGCCTGCTTCTCCCTCTCTGACTCCCCCTGCTTGTGTTCCTTCTCTCGCTGTGTCTCTCTCTCTGTCAAATAAATAAAATCTTAAAAAAAAAAAAAAAAAAACTCATCCTAAAATACTTCCTGATGAAGACCTACATTTAATTTCCCCAAAGTTTTATGGCCACTTTAATAATAGCTATATTTATTGAGCACCTTCTAAGTGCCAGATATGATGTTAGTCTTTTTTTAGTTCTCATGACAACCCTTCAATATAGATATTATCTTTGTTTTCCAAAGAGAAAGCTGGAGCTGAGAGAGACCAAGTATATTGCCCAGCCATTAGTAAATGGCTAATTGAAAACTCGGTCACTAAATTGATTGAGTGTGTATCATGTTCTAGGTGCTGGACACACAGCATCTTAAGCAGTCTTCACACCACTGGAGAAGAAACGTCCTACTGTCACTCCAATTTTATGGTCAAGAAAACAGAGACCAATACAGTTAAATTGCCCAGAGTCCCATACTCAGTGTTATGGACTGGATGTTTGTATCCCTCTCAAATTTATGTGTTGAAATCCTACCCCCTAATGTGATGGTATTAATAATAGGTGGGGTCTTTGGGTTGTGATTAAAGTCCTGAGAGCTCCACCCTCATGGGACTAGTGACCTTAAAAAAGACACCCCAGAGAGCTCCCTTGTCTTTTCTGCCACGTGACGATGCAGCATGAAGAAAGACACTTAATGAACCGGGACCTCACCAGGCGTGGATTCTGCTGGGGCCTCCATCTTGGACTTCCCAGCCTCCAGAACAGTGAGAAAGACATTTCAGCTGTTTACCACCTCCCCCTCCCCCAGTCTATGGTATTGTTGTAGAAGCCCGAAAGGACTAAAATAATCTGTCAGTACAGAGCAGAGCCTATATTTGGCCAAGCATGCTTGGTTCCAAATCTGACAGTCTTAAACCACTGTGCCACAACCCTTCCTCTCCTGTCTCTGCTACAGAGGCCAAGGTTTTACCCTGGCTCTGCTTTGCTCCTCCCTTTACCAAAAAACAGAGTGAATGACAAAACCATTTTGAGCATTTTCTTGAAGGGCCAGGAGTGAACTTGACTGGAGGAGAAATTCCCGTTAGAATGCTGAGGCTCAGCGTACAGCAGTGGCACCAGGGAGATAAAAATGCCATGCTAATTAGGCAATTACTGAAACTCATGATTAAAACATGAGGTTGCCTTTCTAAGAGAATCCCTGGAATAAGTGGTATTCTTCATTTTGCCTTGGAGTCTGATCGATCAGCATCTAAGAAATTCACCTTCTTCTGCTGGAGAAATGATGTGGGAAACAAGGACTGTGTTACCTGTTATCTCTTGGGATCCTGATGACAATCCTTTGAAGATATATGGGGGAGAATTTGGTTTGGGATTTTAATGGCCAGTTAATCAGATCCCTCATTCTTTTGAATCCTGTGTGGTGTGTGTAAAATATATACAAAAGTCAGGGATTCCAGTTTCAGGTGGATTGCTTGGATTGGATCTCAGGTCTTGGATCTATGCCCAAATGCCCCTCATTACCCCCCCACCCCACACACACTCCTGCTGCAGCTGGACCTTGGGGTTTGCATTTAGGAAGGGTCGGACTTATAGGCAGCTGAGCAGAGAAATGTGGTTGCTTCACGCCCGATGAATGCAGGGAGCCTAGGAGATACACCAGGAGGTGTTTCATTGACAAAATCACAGGGAGAGGGGGCACTATGCTTTCACTACAGTACCTGATCTTGTTCTTTGAATCCATTGCCCTCTCCTGCTTTGACAGGTAGAGAATTTAAGCCTTGAAGAAATTAAAGTTTTGAAAGTCACACATAGCATGCCAGTGGAAGGGGGCTTAGAGCTCGGGTGGGGGGAAGGATCAGACCCTTTCTGTTATAAATGTGCCTGGTGCCTCACAGAGAGGGAATGTGACTTGTCTAAGATTCCACTGCCAGAAGTAGACACTCAGGTCTTCTGACTCCTTCTGGGGCTCTTGCTGGTGCCTCACAGAATTCTCCTTTCCAACACTGTGACCTCTGTGCTCTTGGCTTGTGAGTAGGGTCTTCTGGATTCCGGTCCTGTCCCTGAGCCTCTTTCCTTAGCTCAGAGAGGAGGATGGTAGAGAGAATGTCTGCCCTTCAATATTCTTGTGAAAACCAAGTGAATGTGGATCTGTGCAGGTGCTTTGTGATTGTAACACACTTGACAGATATTGGAATATTATTTTCTGAGATCGTCACTCTCACTTCTGTCCTTTCAGATGGGCCCCTTTTGAGCCAGGTGGGACACAGTTGGCTCAGGAGGAAGCTGAGCTACTGGAGGAACAGTGCTGTAGTGTGGTGGTTCTCAATGCTGGCGGCACATGAAAATTACCTGGAGAGTTAGAAAAAAAAAAAAAATGCTGACGCCTGAGCATTATCCTCAGACCAATTAAATCACAATCTCTGGAGGAGAGGCTACTCAATGATCTATTTTTAAAGCTCCCCAGCTGTCCTGATACGTAGAAAGGTGGACAGCCACAGCCTTAGTGACCTCACACATTTGTTTTATAGCAGCGACACTCTCTTGGAATGTAGATGGGCAATTGCATTTCCCTGTGGATCATCTGTCTTTTAATGTTGGAAACCTAAATCCAAGCCTCACTGGAGTCTTGTGTGAGCCTCTTCACATTACTTATGACATTTCTTTACCCATGCATAGGGGTTTCCCTCTCTTGATGCCATTTAATTTTTACAACAGCCCTGTGAGGTCAATAACTATTGGCCTCATTTCATGAAATGGAAGAATGGCGTTCCTACCCAACCCTGCATGGAAGCAGATAGCTGTCTCTGCTGCTCTTTAGAAGAGAGGCTCACATGAAGTGGGTCGGTCAGAAGCTTATCTTTATTCCCCACTCTGACCATAGCATCTTCCCATTTGGGGATTCATGGAGAACATCCCTTTTGATCAAGTAAGCTTGTTATTAACACCCAACCAGACCTGTGGTAAACAGTTGTGAAGGTGTGCACTATCCAACCCTAAGAAGTGCCGGTTGCATTACGTTTGTGTGAATGGTACCCCCAGCTCAAGGGGAGTACCCAGGCTGGGTGGCTGCTTGTCCTGCACCCGAATGTACCAAGAGGTGCTGTCTGAATCTGGAGGCTCTCTCTCTGGTAAGATCTAAAAAATGCTGGAACAATCCCCAAATGCTGCCCTTCCGTTGTAGGTCAAATGCTAAAACAACATAAAATCAGTGTGTGATCTATTTCTTTAACATTGTCTTCTCCAGCCTCTTTTATTTTAAAAGCACATACACTTAGGAACAAGAAACTATTTTAGGCTCTTAAATGGATCTTCTCTTATATGTTTAAGAATTGGTAATTCATATAGAATAGGGGTTTACGTTTTTTCAAACAGTCTTCTGTGATTGCCTTCTGTGATGTAGGCATTCCTCTTCCCAGTTTACACCGGAGCCAACCAGGGTTCAAAACAGTCACTGTCCTGACCCGAATTGAACTCATTGTTTGTTTGTTTGTTTCTAGATCTAAGACTTTCCCCGCTGTCTCCTACTAATGAGAATAAGGTTTTATTTTATTGTCCTTGACTACATGCATTTCAGAAACGTGTGCATGCAAACAAACATTCGTTGGAGATGGTGCTGAGGCTGCAGTCCTGTCGGCGCTCAGGAGGGCCCTTTGGGGTGACTCCTCCAGTTTGGATGTGACGTCACTTGAAATCATTTATGCTCTGTTTCCTTTTTATTTTTATTTTTATTTTTTTTACTAACACATAATGTATTATTTGCCCCAGGGTACATATCTGTGAATCATCAGGCTTATACATTTCACAGCTGTTTCCTAAGTAAGAAACTTTACATGGTGGACAAGTTTCTTTTTTAAATTAATATGGAGGCTGGGGTAATGGTATATATTAAAATATCTTCGGTTTCATTGAAAAACTCATGAATAGGAACATGGCTAGACTATTTACTCAATTATCTCCTCTTTGAATACACAATCAGCTCAGAGAAAACCAATATTTTTATTCATAGAATATAGGCAGTAAAGAGTATGGACTTCGGGGTCAGGCCTGAATTCAGATAGGCTTCTCCTTACTGGTGTCTTTGTGATTTGAAGTAAGTTGTAAGGCATCACTTAGTCTCAGTTTTCTCATCTGTACAATGTGTTAATTAGATTTATCTCACAGGATAATAAATCTAAAGCATGGAACACATAGAAATTCCTCAAAAATGTTAATTTATTTACATCATTCTTGCATTGAGACTCTTTAGTCTCATTATTATGAGAGTTAGTTTCATTACTATAATGTATTATAATTAGATTGCTGAAAAGAAAAGTCTGGGTAGATGGGCTTTAGCGATGTTCATTTATTCATTAACTAATTCAGTTACAAAGAGTGATCTTTCTAAAACACAGAATTTATTTCTGGCTCTTCCACCTAATGCTCGTCAAAGGCTCCCCATGACCTACTAAATAAAGCCCAAATCCATTGGCTGGTATTCCAGATCTTGCAACTCTCTGCTCTTATCTCCTCCTCCCTTTTCCCCATCTGTGCTCCCCTAAATGACGTCCTTCCTTGGATTCAGTGTGCTATTTCATGCTCTGTGCTCCCTTAGTTGGCAAGCTCCTTCCCATGACTTTTCACTTGCCAGACTATAATTCTTTCTGTCCACAAGACTCTCCTCTTCAGAGAAGCTTCTTCTGATCTGTCTCCTTTCCCAAACACAGTTCATCACTGCCTCCTTTGTCTTGCCCCTGTACTTAGCACATCCATTGGCTGAGGCAAGTTCTACAATGTCTTCAGGACTGTAAGCTCCTGCAGGGTGGGACCAGTATCTTCAACTTTGGTATTTGGAGCCTAGCACAGTACCTGGCATAGAGCAGCTATGGAGAGACTTTAAGTGACTTGCAAAGCAGTGTGCTTAGCGTTTTCCTAGAGGTATGCATGAAAGGTTCTGGTAGTTCAGGGAAGAAAAGCTCTCAGCTCCTGAGCATACCAACTATGTGATCTGGGGAAGTTCCTTAACTTCTAGGATCTTCAGTTCCTTATCTATATAGATGACAAAGTAATAAATAGTACCTAATTAATAGAGCTGTTGTGCAGATTAAATGTAAATCTTTAATGCATCTGAAGCACTTAGAATAGTGTCTGACATGAAGTATCTAGAAAATTGTTGGCTAGTGTAGCTATTATTTTTTACTAAAATATAAAAATTATAAAAATTAAAAGTAATTTAATTTTTTCACTGTACTACAGCAAAAACATTTTCATATACATTAGCCTCATTTGCACTACACAATACTTCTATATTATTTTTATTCTTCCTATTTTCCAAATGAGGCCATGGAGGATAGGAGAAATGAACTGATTTTTTAAAGAGTTCACTTATTTATTTTTTAAAAGATTTTATTTATTTATTTGAGAGAGAGAGCAAGAGAGAGAGAGCACAAGTAGGGGAGGGACAGAGGGAGAAGGAGAGGGAGGAGCAGACTCCCCATGAACCGGATGCAGGGCTCCATCCCAGGACCCCAGGATCATGACCTGAGCCGAAGGCAGATGCTCAACTGACTGTGCCACCCAGGTGCCCCAACTTGCTTATTGATTTTAGAGAGAGAGAGCGAGAGAGAGCACATGCAAGAGTGCATGCAAGCAGGGGGAGGGGCAGAGGGAGAGGAAGAAAAAATCTCAAGCAGACTCCACACTGAGTGCGGAGCCGTCAATCTCACAACCCTGAGATCATGACCTGAATTGAAACCAAGAGTCGGACGCCTAACTGACTGAGCCACCCAGGTGCCCCAAGAAGTGAATTGATTTAAAGAAGGTCACAAGGTTAGTAGATCATCAGGTGCCAAGTTGGGTACTCTTTTCCATTTTATCATACCTTCCTTCTTGCTTCATGTATCTATCAATGACCTACCACTGGGTCCCTAACATTTCCACCCCCCGGGGAAAAGATTTCTTTCCACGGAGGCGTTACCAGCCATGCGTCATCACAGCTGTGTTGTTGGATGGGTTGCATTGTGCTGTCTGATTAGCTGGGTGGTCCTTCACAGAGCAAGAGCTAGCTGGTCAGTCAGTCTTGGCTGCAGTTGAGGAGGTGAAAAGAGCAGGTTCAGGCACTCGGGGATCCCACCCAGCAAAGGCAGGCTTGGGTGTAGTCTGCAGTGGATGGGAAGGAGGAAGACTTCCCGGTCTTACCTATAAAACTGGGAGAATAATGGCTGTTTTACAGCGCCATTGTGAGGATAACATGAGGTAACTATAATTGGTATCATTTATTAAGCAAATACCATCTACATGTATTACTTCGGTCCTCCTGATGATAACATGAGCTAGTTCTAGTATTGTCCCCATTTTACAGAGGAAAAAATGGAGGCACAGAGAGGCTATTTGTCTGCCAGTTGCTACACCTCGCAGAATTTGAGCTTTACCTCTATGTACTGAGATAGCGTGTGGAAAATGCCAGAGAGGGATTTATCACAAACTTTCCCTTTCAAAGCATGGAGTCTTCTTTGTTTTCATAATTTTGTAGCATTTCCTGAGAAAGAGCATCTGAAATTGTATAAGCTTCCAACCTACCTCTGCCTGTGAGCCTCACTGTAGTGAGTGCTCTTAAGAAATGAGCTGCCTTGTCTCCTAGATGGTGGGGTCTTGGAAGTGGAAGGGGAACAAGATGAGACAGGCAAGGTGAGACACAGACCACAGGAGATAGGTGGGTGGCAGGGAGGGGGGCATGTTAACCTCCTTCCTGGCTGAACCCCTCCTTAACACAGGGTATGGATCCTACCAAGGGGCTCAGCTAAAGCCCAGAAAGCTTCACTGACTTTTACTGACTTCCTGAAGCTTAATTTATAGCCAGCCAGTGAGTGGAGCTAAAGCTTCATGAGACCGCTGCTTGTCCAGCCGACCTGCTGGGGAATTCCTGCCCGAGCCTTTCCCCTCTGCGTGTGTCTGGGAAACAGTCCCACCAAGGAGCTTATCTCAGCCTGGCAGAGCAGAGGGTCACACTGCCCACCCCTCCCTCAACTTGTTCTCCTTTCTTAGCCATGGCCCTTCGCATTCTCAGGGCTAAATCCATGCAGCATCAGCTGGGTGCTTATTAAACTCCCTACACTGGAGAGAAATGGAGCTGAAGAGATCCTTTTTCTTATTCTCGGTGCAAAGACTGAGCACGCACAGGCATTTTAACTCCGTAAGCCAGGCAGGTTGTTTAAACCAAGGGTCGCAAACTCAAATGCCTGCAGGGCCCGATGGGAAACATTATGGAAAGAGGCGAGCTAGGTGAAGACAGTAGGGACTGGTGGGGACTATGGCAGACTGGAAAGCTCTCGTGCTTCCTCAGAAGTGGGCAGTAGCTCTCCAGTTCCAGTCACTGCAGGCTGCGGGGAATGCAAGTTGAAGGTTGCCTGATTCTCTGATAATTCAAGAGAAAGTGTAGAGCTGGATTTTGTGTGAACTTTCCTAATTTTTAAAACATTTTCTGGGGCAAACAAAATACCTCTGTGGGCTCGATTAGTGTGTACGTTGCCATTTTGAGAATGCTGATTGAAACTGTGAGGTGAAGTTTCAGCTCTGGCTACTTTTTCTTCCCTTCTCCCTACCACTCGGCCCTGTTTGATTTCAGCGGAAGTGGCTGTCAGTCAGGAAACCTTGTTGTTGGTCTAGGGAAGGAGCTATTTGGGAAAACTTGAGCACAGCATTTGCTTGTTCTTTCATTTTGTCCATTAACTCATTCACTTATTCAACAACCACTGGGCGACTATTTTAGACACCATACGCTGGGGGGACTGGAGTGAACATGGCATAGCTCTCAAGGAACTCACGGTCTCTGAGGAGAGGTGAGCAAGATGGCTGCTCTTACCGGTTCAGAGTGGTCAGGGCTTTGATGGCTGGCTAAAAGACACATAAGAACATGGATGACAGAATTCTTAGCTGCACCAGAGGGAATCAGGAAAGGATTTTCGGAAGATACGGAAGGTGTGAAGGTGAGAGCTGAAGGGGAGGAAGGAGATGGATTTGAATGCTGAGTGAATGGATAAAGTAGGTAACAGCGGTTGGGAGGGCCTTCCAAATAGGGGGAAACAGGGTGAGCTTGGGGTTAATGGTGTGCTAGCGCATGTTGTGTTTAGGAAGTGTCAAGTCATCTGTGTGGGGTGCTGGTCTGGAGTAGCTGTGGAAGATGCTGGGGGAATTGTCTGGGGTTAGGCTGGGAATGGCCCTCTGAGCCATCCTTACTCTATCTGATAAACCCTGCAAAGCTAATGAAGTTGTATATACCAGGGGAGTCTTATGGTCACATCTGCTTTATTTTTATTTATTTTATTTATTTTCTTTTAAGATTTTTATTTATTTATTTGACAGACACAGTGAGAGAGGGAACACAAGCAGGGGGAGTGGGACTGGAGAAGCAGGCTTCCCGCTGAGCAGGGAGCCTGATGCGGGGCTCAATCCCAGGGCCCTGGGATCATGACCGGAGCCAAAGGCAGACGCTTAACAACTGAGCCACTTGGGCATCCCAATATCTATTTTAGAAAGATCATTGTGATTCCAGTGAAGCATGATTTGGAATGGCAGGCTAGGGGTTTTATAGGGGATCGTGGCGTAGGGTAGAGAGCAGACAAGGAAGAAGGTCAACAAGCTAGGATAGTGGTTCTCAATTCTGGGTAGACCACCTATGGCTAAACCTATCCCAGGCTAGGTAGATCAGAATTTCTGGGTTTGGGGGCCCAGCCTTGGGATTAAAAGCTCTCTGAGTGGTTGGGCATCACTGACAAGGAGACCATTGCCTGGTGGGGGCAAGTCTCAGAGAGAGGGCAGACATTGCTAGGGAATCCTTGTGTCTCAGGGCTGGGAAGACTATGGCCCTTATCCTGTCCAATAGCTCTGTGTCACAGAACAGCACCTGAGACCCTGGAGGAATATTTGCTGCTACATCAGATAAGGAACCTTCAAAAAATTTGATTATTACCTTGTGTTGGAAGGAGTCTGGGGTTTGAAGCTAAATGACTCTGGTTTTGAATCCTGCCTGGGTTACTCATTTGCTATGATATGTTGGGACAAGTCGTTTGACCTCTCTCAATTGCATTTCCTCATCTTTAAAATGGAATTAATAATACCTGTCTTTGAAAGTTGTGATGGGAATGAATATTTGTGAAATGCCTAGCACACTGCTAGGTAAATGATCAGTAAATGCTACTACTGCCCCGATGATTATAGTTATAAGGCACCATCTCCATGGTCAGCTGTGGTTTCTGGACTGTTCTATTAAGAAGACTCAAGTAATACGATGGTCAGCTGCAAGGGCAGGGGGAGGTTGTCAAAAGGATTCTTATGAGAGCTTTATATGAGTAGAGAGGAGATGGAAAAAGCAGGTTAGATGAACATCCCTTCCCTAACTGATCCCCTACGCTTAATTTTTTAAAGCATGTACTATTAGCTATTATTCTTTTTTTTATTATGTTACATTAGTCACCATATAGTACATCATTAGTTTTTGATGTAGTGTTCCATGATTCATTGTTTGCGTATAACACCCAGTGTTCCATGCAATCCGCGCCCTCCTTAATACCCATCACTGGGCCAATCTGTCCCCCCACCCCCCTCCCTTCTAAAACCCCCAGTTTGTTTCCCGGAGTCCATAGTGTCTCATGGTTCATCTCCCCCCCCCCCCCCAATGCGGGGGAGATGCTGCCTCTTCATGCAGAACTGTTTCTATTTTTTAAAAAATAAGTTTATTTAAGATCCACAGAAGTTACAAAAATGGTAGTGATTTTCTGTGTTAACTGTCACCAAGCTTCACCCAGTAATGATAATATCTTACATAACCATAGTTATGTTATTTTTTTACAGAGCTATACTTTTACTGCTGTTGTTTCCCACTCCTCTCGCTTAACATTAATAGTCGATATACTTCCCTTTATCATACATTCATGGTAAATATGCATTCAATGTCTTGATATCCCACACTCTAAATTTCAGTTTCCTTACTGTTGGACATTTGGTAGTATTCCAACCAATTGCATAGGTGGTTTCAACTGTTTGCCTGTAGTCTTGTTGGTGAGCATCTTTGTGTAAGGCTATTGCCATATTCGGGATTATTTCATTAGGATATATTCCCGAAGGTAGAATTGCTGGGTTAGAGAATCTGAACGGTGAAAGATTTTTGACACCTGTTTATGGCATTTGCTGAAAGAGAGCTGCCTGAAATGAGCTGGAGAGGGGGCTGCTCCAGAAGTTGAGAGTGGGACTCAAAGATGACCTTGAACAGAAACGGCTCTAAAAGCCCTGACAAGTGCCTGAAGCTGTTGCTGAGCATGAGCTAGAGCAGCAGAACCCTCCTGAGACTCAATCACGCAGCACCCTGTCTACTTCCGGCTGAGAAGCCCTGGGCCCCGGGGGTGCTTTGCAGTTCCTGACGCGGCTGCCTGCTCAGGACCACTGCTGAGACCTGCCTCTAATCTACTGTGCCCAAGCTCTGGGCTCTTTTTTCCTTCCTGGTTTCAGGCCATTTCACTGAAATCTGAGTAAATGATTGATCACTTTAAAACAAGGACCAAATGGACTTGCTGGGCAATCAGACCTCCTTCCAGCCAGTGCGCTTTTGTGCACCCAGTGGTGGGTGCAGTGTCATCAGCATATGATGGTTGGAATTTGCTGTGCTGTGACAGGCAGAACAGTCCCGGTGGTTTGTCCGGGCTGCAGTTAAAGGCCGAACAGGAGCATTCTCAGAGTAGGGATTGGATGTTTGGTCTCTTAGCAAGAGCTAAGAGTTCTCATTCAGGGGTGGTTCCACAGGGGGCAAGTGCTGACATAGGGGAAGGAGAGTGCAAAGTGAATTGGTAGCTAATTCCTCAGCATGGGCTAGAACCTAGAACTTAATTGTTTTTCATACTGAAAGTAATGACAGTCTTTTACTCATGAATAGAAATTAACTGTAAATTGTTAACCAGCACCACACATTTGTTCAACACCTACTATGTACCAGGCATTGTGATAGGTGCTTTACACACGTTAGCTCATTTAATTCTACATCAGTGTTCCTCTCTGTTTCGGGGATGAACCCCTGAGGGTCAGAGGGGATTACAGCTAAGAGGTATTATGGTTTAAATTCAGGTCTCAGTCTTCTTGTTCTTGTTGCCCTAAGTTTGCTATTGCCCACGATAGGCTGATCATTGTGTGAGTGCTCTTAAAAAAATCCATCATTGTTTTCCATTAACAGCTGCTTCTTACCAAAAATCTATGCTCCTTTCCTTCTTGAGCTCGATAATATTTCCCAGCCTTCCTTGAGGGTAGGTGTGGTCATGTGATTGAATTCTGTTCAATGGAAAACTAGCAGACGTGGTAGGCATCACTTCTAGGTACTCTTCTCTTATGGAATGGAGATTTTCCTTAGGGTCACAGAACCCATATGTATGTAGTTTCTGTTAGAGTGTTTCCCTGAATAAATGTGTCGAGCGGGACCTTAGTCCCCATTCCTATTCATAACCTCTCCACTTGCCCATATGGTATATAAATAGCATGTAAACTTTTTGTGGTTACCCACCAGACATTTTTTTTTAATCTATTTTTGCAGATATTAGGCTACCCAAATAAAACATCAACTTTTTTATTTTTAAAATTCTAGAGAACCCAGCAGTGCTCTTCTAAGTAAGGGTTGGGATTAGGTCAGAGGAATTTACAGATGGAGCAAGGACTGCTTGGGGTTGGTATCATCTAGGTTTGCTTAATGAAGGTTCCAGGGCACTGCAAGACTAATGAACTCAAAGTTACAGAGAAAGCAGATGAAAGTCCTGTCCCTTTATTCAGAGATCAGCCTATTTTTTTCTCAAATAAGAAAGTATTCCTAGGAATAGTAACAGATTTCTATTCCCATTTAGTGAATCAACAACTTTATTTGGTGGTAGTTGGTCCTAAGGTTATGTCAGATCGTGATAATCACAGGATTCTACTTAACTTCCATCTAGAGGATCCCAGAACATTCTTTGACCCCATGTCTCTTGAAGAACTATCTGGGGTATTGAAATGGAGTCAGGAGGCAGTTTGGTATCTCTATGAATTCTGTTGTTGCTCTGGAATCTTGTAGATGAAGAGGTCTACCTACAGGAGGGGATGGTTATAATGAGCTGATGGGTTGGAATCATAGGGCTGCTTAGTGAAGACTTCCCTGTGAGGCAACTCAGGTTCCAACCACGTGTCCAGCTGGAGTTCATTCTATATACCTTTGCAGAAAGGCTCACAGTTAGGGGACTCCACCCAACTTACTGTAGGTAGGAGGAAATGGAAGAAAGACTGTTTCTTCTTCCCCTTGTTTCTGCTTATCCTTTGGTGTTCAAGGTGGTGTTGGTGAGTGTGGTGACAGATGATGGAATAAAGAGAAGACCAGAGGCCATGCAATGCTTATTATATGGGAAAATATTTGAAGTAGCTTGTGGAGGGCATAACGATAAATAATTTCAGTTTTTAATGTCCATTGTTATAACATATCTAGTTTTTTCAGGAATTTGTTCAAATGTCATTATTACTACTAAGTATTTCCTGATGGCATCCTTCTTCCTCATCCCCCACAGGCAGTTGGTTGTGTCCTCATGTAAATAGATCTATTATAACACATAGCAAATTAATTGATTATTCAATTAATTTATTGACTCACCAGAAGTTTATTGAACACCTACTCTGTGTCAGGCACTGCAGAAGACATCAGGGACACAACAATGATTTTGATGCAGGTAACTCAGAGGTTGGTAGGGGAGACCAGAAGTGGGTCAGCACTTATAGGGCAGTGTGATGACTTATGTGCACAGGTGGATTGAGGGTTGACAGGACAAGAGTCCAAATCACAGCACAGGTGGTGCCCAGGAATCCTCCAGGCAGTGAAGACACCAGGATCAGTTGAAATAACCCCATTAGGAGAATTGGGAGATGGCTGGGCAGAGGAGTAGCCATTCAAGGCGGGGGCATGGGGAATAGCTAAGACATGGAGGTGAGAAAGAGCATGATGCATTTCAGAAACTATTAAGTAATTTTTTGGGAAATGAGTATGGGGGAAATGTAAGCAACTCTTTGGAATTCTTCGGTTGTCGTGTCTGTCTCTTCTTGCTACTTTTTGAGTTCAGGGATCATGCTTTGTATATCTTTATAATCTGGCATCTAGCACACCAAGGGCATCAGTAAGTTTTTGCTGAGTGAATGAGAGCTGGCTGATGTTGAGTCACTCACATCTGCTGGTCTCAACTCTCAGAACTGCTGGTCTGTTGTTCAGCCCTATAGTCTCTCAAAACAGGATGGGCATGGAGCCCTCTAGCTATGAAACAGCTGGAGGCTTCTTTGCAAATGACAAAAAAGGAGTACTAAATATTTAATGCTTAAAAGTTAAATATTATTATAAAAATAATTTAATATAAATGGCTTTCAGCAAATCCTTATCCATATTTCATGACTACCGTGGGCGTCTGGGTTCTAATGTTTGTCAGCAATTAATTTTAATGGTTACGTACTCTCAATTTCCCTCTATTTTTCTCCTTAGTGGACCCCCAGGTCTATCAGGAAAGTGAAGAGCTGGACACATCGGATGTCACTGTGGACAGAAAGAGACACAGAGCTGTGAGTTGAGGTCTCCAAATGACAAGTTAATAGGCATTTGGGAGTTGCTAAGTGGTGTATGAGCTGTGATGTTGTAAAACCCTGAAGTATAATGCTGACTTGTGACACAATGCCTTTATTCTCCTGCTGAATAGTTCCACAGAGTTAGGCATCTCCTTCTCTGTGATTCCACAATAACTTCATTATATTCCCTGAGAGCAATAATAATTGTGAGGATGACTCTCATTTGCTGAGTACCTACTATGTGCCAGAAGCCACACCGAGACTATTTCTATTCAATAACACGAACCATGGAAAATTGGCATTTTATTCTCATTTTTCAGATAAAAAAACTGAGGCTAAAAGAATGAAGTTGCTCAGGTTCATGTAGTATATTGTTGTTTTTTGTCTCTCTGGATTGTGAGTTCTACATCAGTAGGGATCTCATGATATTCTCTCCTGTAGTGAAGGGGATAAGAGTACTCAATTAATGTTTGTTGAATGAATAAATAAATGAAAACCAAAGTCAGTATTATGAAATTATTATGATATTGGACACTTGCCATCTCACAAAGATTTTAATGGAAGGTCCCTTCTGAGGTGGCAGAAATGGTTGATATTCTCTAATGCAAGGGACCCCCAAATGGCACGTATTCTCTTGGTACTTTGTAGGAGTTTGGAGTACAAAAGTGAGCCCTGTATCTTCCTCTCCTATAGCCTTTAGCATGGAAACTTCCGTTTTGGCCACAGGGTGGAGGAAGGCTGTAGAATTACACGATTTTCTAACACTTTCATTATATGTTGTGGGAAAATACTCTTCTTTGGTATTCTACATCTGCAACTTCTTTGCCTTAGATAAATATATCATAGATTGATGCATAACATATGCAAAGTTATGCAAATATAGTCAGTCCTTCCAAATTAGTCACTGGGGTCACACAGACAACATGCCCTTTGCAGTTTTCCACTGAGTGCCCCTGGTCTCTTCATAGAAGAGATCAATGCGGGGGTCAATGTAGCTCTTGGGGTGGTGGGAGAAGGGATTGGCTGAATACCAGAACACAACTCAAATTTCCAAATTATGTGTCATATCCCAGCGGGAGGTCATACTGTTCAATTCAATGGACATTGATTGCTTATTTTGGGCTAAGCTCTGTGCTAGGTGCTGGGGATTCTGGGCCAAGATTTGAAGCATTCCATGGTGAAATGCATGTGGCAGATAGAGATACTTTTGAGAACTGATAACTCTTAGCAAAGAAAGAATGGGGGAGAGGGGAGGGCTGGGGTAGGCACAAAACTTTACAGAGTGGGACCTGGGATTCAGAGAGGTTAAATAACTCACCCTAAGTCACACAGCTAGTAAGGCACAGGGCTGGGATGGAAACCTTGGTTTCTGTGATGAAGAGCATAGGCTGTGGAATCATAAGACCTGGGTGTGGACCCTGACCTCTTTCTTCTTAGCTGTGTGGCCTTGGGCAGGTTACATAACTTTTTTTGAGCCTGAGTTTTCTCAGCCTCTCTTGATGTTGCTACTTTGGAAGGTGGTAATGAGATTGAAATAAAGAAACATTGGCAAGGTACTGATCACCTTACTGGGCATCCCATGAGCACCAAATCAATAGTAGCACTTAGAGTGTGTCGGGATGAGTCCCTTCATCAAAGCCCAGTAAAGGAGCAAAGATTGAGAAGCAGGAGTTCCCACAGGGTCCTAAATAAGGTAGTCCATGGTAGATAAAACAGTTGGGTTAGGGCCATTGATTCTCAATTCATTAGGATTATCTAGGGAGATTTAAAAGCATAATGATCTTTGAACCCAGAGATTCTTATCTCTGTACTATTATTTTTTTTTAAGGCTACTGGTGAATCTAACTGTGCAACTAGGTTGAGAATCACTAGATTGGGCAATCCTAGGAGGAAGATGGTTTGATGACGAGTCACCGTCCACCTCCAGCTCTGTCTCTACGACTGGGTTCCCAGCCAAGGGGTCACCAGTGGCTTATTTAGGTAATATTGGTCCCTTGAGAGTGCTGATAGTAGACTCAGCATGCTAACTAACCCAGCAGCCATACATTCTGCCCTAAAAGGACATGATCAAAGTGGCATTGGTGAGGTCAGGCCCCCACTGAAGCATGGCCATGAGAAATGACAAATCCAGTAACAGGCCAGAGGGGAAGCAGAGCAGTCATACCTATAGGACCTGAAGTGCATGTATATAAACCCAGCTTCTCACAGCTCTCCTCAGCTTGCTCCATCATGGTAAATTTTTTTTTTTAAAGATTTTATTTATGTATTTGTCAGAGAGAGAGAGAAAACACAAGCAGGGCGAATAGCAGGCAGAGGGAGAAGCAGACTCCCTGCTGAGCGGGGAGCCTGATGCAGGACTCAATCCCAAGACCCTGGAATCATGACCTGCACCAAAGACAGACACTTAATGGACTGAGCCACCCAGGCACCCCCCATCAGGGTAAATTTCTCCAGAGCTACAGTTCCTGGTCATTGCATTATGGCATACTAATATGGCCTTGTCAGTAGAATACATGTTTTTTTATTACCATAATGAGGAACACAGATTTGCAAATAGTTTATTAACATATTGGATAAAAATATATATCAGAATGAGATGAGGTTACCTCCCCTTTTCTTTGCCTATGCAACCAGTGGTCCCCCTTGTTGCTCTTTCATTTCTATTCTGGCTCTCCTTTCTTTCTCCACTCAGCAGCCAGAGTGATTTTCTTAACATGCAAATCAGATGCTGTCAGTCTTCTGCTTCAGTCTGCTGGTGCCTTCCTATTGTACTAAAAATAAACTGCAAATCCTTTTGCCTGTCCTCAAGCCTCTTCATTAAATGAATGCACTTGTCCACAGACCTCTCTTTGCCTCTGCCCGGACCTCTACTCTTGGGCTCCAGAAAGTGCTGAGTTCTTTCCCATCTCAGAGACTGTGTGTTTTCTGTTCCCATTGCCTATAATTCCTTTATCCTGGCTCTTTACATAAAAGGATGCCTAATGCTACCTAATGAGAGAGGCCTTCCCTGTCCACCTGAGTTGGAATAGCCTCCCACACTTAATGTCCCCACTGGTTGCCTCCATAGCAATGATCACCGTCATTAATGATTAAATTTTACTCTTTATTTGTATATCAATGTACAGCAGCCATTCTCCCTAATGTAATGGAATTGCCATAAGGCTGGGCCCTTATCTGACTTAGTTCGCATTTTATTGCCAGCATTTAGCACAGGACCTGATGTATTGTAACCATTCAGTAAATATTTGTTGAAGGAAAGAACGAATAGTTTGGTAACTCTTACACACTCTGAAATACTTCTAGAGAGGGAAAGAAAGGGTGGGTTAACTGGTTTGCTTTAAGTGGGACATCAACTGAGTAAGCCTATGGGAATATACAGTTACATTTAGTCAACAAATGAATATTGAGTATTCACTCTGTCTGGATGCTCTTTTAGGCACTGCAGATACAGTTAAAAGTAAGGCACCGAGTTCACTGCTCTTATGAAGCTTAGAGCAAATATTAGCAAACAAATAAGCAAGATTATTTCAGCAAGTAATGAGTTCTATGGAGACTTCATTCATAACAGGATGATATGGTCAAGAATGATGGGGGGTGTGGCGGCTACGGTGAGAGAGTGGTCAGAGAACGCTTCCCTGAGTAGGGGCCACGGATAGAGGACCCCAGGGAAAATCCTTCCTAAACCGATGTCATGTATCTTATGTGTATGAGAGAAAAAAACTTTCAAAGTCACTGCTCTAGGAGATACTACTCAAGTTTTAATTAGAATCCACTTAAGTCAGATGCTAGTTTGTTCCCTAATAGTGATTAGGACTGTCTTGGGTAATTAACAGCTCTTAGATTTGGAGGGGAAAATAATTATCTGCCTGACCTTGATTTTGTGAGTGCTGAGTCAAAAGGAGTGAAAGGGGCGAGGAGCTAGCTGGGTCATGGGGACAGATGTAGACCAAGCTCCATCTGGCTACAAAATAATCCACTGGGCAAATGGGGGGGATTGTCTGAAGGAAGGTGACTCCGGGGGCTGGAATTCATGGCCTCTAGCTCTTTCACCCTAGCTGTCATGGTCCAGAGAGCTATTCCCATGCCATTGCTGATATGGCCTGGACTAAGAAGTCCGTGTCCCACACACTGGCTTTGCATGGCCTCACCCACACCCACTCTTCTAGAGATAGAATAGAAGGCTCACCATAGCTGACTCCCTCACCCTTTAGCTTCCCTGCTAAGGGAGGCTTGGTCTCAGTCTGAAGCTAAGAAGTCCCCTCATAAAATGAGAGACAAACTTTTCACACCCCTCATTTCCCCTTTCTTATCCTAGCAGTGTCTCTAAGCGGCAGTCAGACTCTGGAAAGTTGTGGATAGAAGAGACTGACTTTTTTTTTTTTTTTTCCCCAAAGTAGTGTGCGTTCTTTAATTTTATTTTCCAGTCCACATCCTCCTCACCTCCCGCCATCCCCCCCTTCCCCCCCCCCCCGCCTTCCCTTTCTCTTCCATTCAAGTCAGCTTTGGATTAGAGTTTCAGATCAACTTACAATTCTCTTTTAGCAGATTTTTAATTATCCCAAAGCCACACTGCGAGGAGGCTGGTTCAGAGGCTCCAGGCGGCTTTGGTCACATCTGCAGATCACATAGGTATCATCTCTATGGCAACTGACCCGTGTTGGGTAGAAGCAAATAAAACTCAGAACCAAAGGTTAATTGCTATTTCATTTCTGCTTTTTTTTCCCCCTTGCAATTCCAGCATTGTGGATGGAGGTTCTAATTAGAATCAAATTATCAGCAGATTGAACATCTTCTTTATGATTTTGGTGGCTGAAAAATTACTCCAGCTGGCTAGAAAAGGAAAAGTGATAGATGGTTTCTATTGGCCTCCAGGTCTTCTTTCCCACCTCTGGGGAGGACAGACAGCTGGCCAAATGGTCTGGATCTTTTTTCTTTCTTCTTTGTCTTCTTCTTTTTCTTTTTCTTTTTTTTTTTATAGAGGGAAAGAGAGAAAATAGTCTAGATCTTTGCAGCACCAAGGAGGAGGCTCCTTCCTCATTCTTACTCTATATTGACATTAATAATCTTACTGACAGTGCTGACCACTTACTGGGATTTACTTGTGCTAGACACTCTGCTAAGCACATGCACACACGATCTCATTTAAACTGTAAAGTGATGCCATAAGTTAGAGATTCCTAACCCCATTTTACAGATGAAGAAACCAACCTCGGGGATATTAAATAACGTTCCCATGGTCACATAATTACTAAGTTGCAGAGCTGCATTTTGAACCCAACTTACCTGATGCTAAGGCTCTTAACCATTAGTCAGATCCCAAAACATGCTCCGTGAGGCTCCAACTTGGTTAGAGAAGACAAGCTGCCCCATATCAAATGTGCTCAGGGATTTGGCTAAACTAATTCTCTTTCCATTAGTGTTCCTGAAATAGTAATTATAGAAGAAGGGTATCTTTCATGGTCCACATTAAATCTAACATTTTCTCTGGTTCCCTAGAATGAAAAATATCAATACGAGGTCTTTATTCACCTTCCTCAAATACAATATGTTGTGATCAAACACATCTAAGCATAATAAGGGAATTTTTTGGCCTGTTAACTGGGAGGTCCAATGATATACCCAACATGGGCATCAGTTGATCCGGGGACTCAGTGGTGACACTTGGCAATGCTTTTTCTCTGTGCTGGCTCGATTCCCAGGCAGGTGGCCCCTCCAGCATTAGATTTACAACCTCCCCTGCCAGCAGTCAGGCAGCACCTCTTTCTCATGAGCCCCAGAAAAAATTTTGAGGCAGCTTTAATTGGCCCAACTCAGATCACATGTCTACTAGTGAACCAAAGTTGGTAGCCGG
>CM052884.1:80741763-80772475 GCA_028534135.1 Potos flavus | reverse complement strand
AGGACCCTGAGATCATGACCTGAGCCGAAGGCAGAGGCTTTAACCCACTGAGCCACCCCGGCGCCCCTCAAGCATTTATATAAATGGAATTATACAGTATGTAACCATTGGAGATTGGCTCTTTTGAATCAGCATAATATCTGAAGATGGTTGCACAGATCCTTTTATTGCTTGTATAACAGTACTTTGTGGTTAGATGTACCCACCCATTCTCAGCATTCTTATCTTACCACTCAGTTACGTTTCTACACGTGGCCCCTGCATTTATTTTTAGGGCCAATACCACTTCCCTTTATTCTCTCCCTTTTCTCTGTCAATGCCTGTTACTCACCTTTAGAATGATGTAGTCTTTCACGTTTGCTTCCTGTTTTTCTATCCTTTTATTGGCCATGGCCCCAACAATTCAGATTACACTCTAAAAAAAAACAGAGAAGGAGATCTATAAATTTTCCTTCTACATAATTTCCCTCTGGTAGTGTTTTCATTGTTGGGTGCAGAAGTTCTCTTGTACATTTGTACAGACATTTGAAGAATCATAAATGATCCAAGTTAGTAAAAACACAAAGAAAAGCCTTGGTGGGGCAAAAGCTCTGACTCAGCCACTGGAAGCTGACTCTGGGCAGGGCTCTGCAGGGCTGCAGTCCAGAGAACATCTTCCAGTAATTAGTTTGTTTCTCTCCTTTTCCATTTGGGTTCTTACTGCCTGTTTCTTTGGAATGCTCTTCTACTTAGACCCATACAGAGTTTCACAAAGCCAGTGGGAGCAGTAGAATTAATAAAAGAGACTGATATTCCCTACTGAAGACTCCAAACATTTTATGGGAAAGGACTACTCTTTCCTATTTTTTTAATTGAAGTGTGGTTGACACACAATGTTACATCAGTTTTAATTGTACAACATAGTGATTGGACAAGTCTGCACAGTTTGCTATGCCCACCACAAGTGTAGCTACCATCTGTCACCCTACAATGCTATTACAGTACCATTGACTATATTCCCTATGTTATACCTTTCATCGCCTTGACATCTTTAGTCCATAACTGGAAACCTGAAACTCCCATTCCCCTTCACCCATTTTGCCTATTTCCCCAACCCTCACCTTTGGCTACCACCAGTTTGTTCTCTGTATTTATGGTTTTGTTTCTGCTCTTTTGTTCATTCGTTTTGTTTTTTAGATTCCACATGTAAGTGAAATCATATGGCATTTGTCTTTCTCTGTCTGACTTATTTCACTTAGCATAATACCCTGTAGGTCCGTCCATGTTGCAAATGGTAAGATCTCATTCTGTTTTTATGGCTGAGTAGTATTCCATTACATATGTATACCACATCATCTTTATCCATTTATCTATTGACAGACCTTTGCGTTGCTTGGGCAGCCTGGCTATTATAAATAATGCTGCTATGAACACAGGGGTGCATATATCCTTTTGAATTAGTGTTTTCATTTTTTTGGGGTAGGTACCCAATACTGGAATTCCTGGATCATATGGTATTTCTATTTTTAACTTTTTGAGGTCCCTCTGTTCTGTTTTCCATAGTGGCTGCACCAATTTACATTCCCACCAAGAGTGCACAAGAGTTCCTTTTTCTCCACATCCTTGCCAACATTAACATGGTCTTTCACATAGTAAGAACTCAATAAATCCTTTTTTTGTTTGACATATTGTTGATTCATGAAAATGTGAATTAACATGATTTAGTTGTTTGAGTGTCTATATCTGGAGCTTTAAGAAGATGTTTTCCAGATTTGCTCTTTCGTATTTTTTTTTTTTTAAATCTCTTGACATTTTGCCAAAGGGTATGGTTTGTCCCATCCTTTCCATTCCTATAGAAGAGTGGATTGGGAATCAGAAAGCCTTTTTTGAATCTTGGATTCATCATTTATTAACTGAAAAATGTTAAATAAGTCAATTAATCTGTGTAAAATGACACTAGTGATTCTCAGGTTGCTAGGGCAGAATTTTTCTGATACAAAGTAAAATATTGTCATTGGCTATTGTGAACATATAAAATAGGGAATAAAATAGAAATTTTAGAATAAATAGAATAAAATAGAACTCTTCCTGAGTGTATATATAGAGGCATATATTCCAAAAAAATGGACACTGATGTTATTCTTCATTGCATAGATTTTAGGGCCCTCATTAACAGATCTTTGGTATTTTTCACTTAAATTATCTCAGAAAAGTTTGCCATATATTTTCCTGTTTTATAAGGCAGAATCTCTTCATGTAATTTGTTGCAATTAAAAATTATTTTGGCTTTCCTGCAGAGCTCTGGGGATATCCCTTTTTCTTGGAGATTTCAATGGAGTGAATTAATCTATATTCAAGCAAAATTAGAGATTCAATTACCTGATAACCTTTAAAAGGATAATTATGTTCCTAATGCCTTTAGATTTGTTGTCAGAGCTGCTTTCTGAACATTCCTTTTCAGCTTGGCCTCTGACTGTACACCCGAGGTCAGTAGTAATTCTTCCCTTGTGACATGTGGTTTTCATAATATATAAGGCACAGTTGATGCCCTCAGGAAGGCATGGGACATCAAGATGCCTAAAACATTGACCATTAATACAGTTTCTTCAAGATGATGGATTGAGTAAGAACAAGTATAAGGAAAGGTGATGAAGAACAGTTGTTGCTGAAATGTCAAACCAAGGGGAGATTCACTTGACAACTATCACTTCTTGAAAATTGCAGGGGAAAGGGACTAACATTTCTGCAAACCCCATCATGTGCTATACACTGGGAAAAGGGCCTTATGGATATTATTTCATTTGCTCTTCACATTAGAACCATTTTATAAATGAGGAATTGAAGGTCAGAGATACTGATTACGTGTAAGATTGCACTTGGAGGGGGCAAATTTGAACACATATCTCTGAATCCAAAGCTGATGACCTTTTAGTCAGACTCTGCCTCACAGTAGAGGAAACAGGATCGCTAAGATGTGGGGTTGGATGAAGATGCTGATTCTAGAGGGGGTTCTTGAAAGATAGCAGCATAAGCCTAACTCTTTTTTGTTCAGTATCAAACAAGTCCAATATATTTTCCTCTTCTGAGTCACCTAGTTGGGGTCTGCAGGTTGCAAAGTGGGAATGAGACCATAGGCTCCATGGGAGTCCAGTGGAGTGAACTGGTACAGGGTTTCTGCTGTGTGGGCTAGGAAGATGTCTAGGTCCTAGTGACTGCCCTGAGGCAGGGATTATAAAATGGGGACACTGAGAAAAACTTGGCCCAAAGAGATGTGTGGACTTGAGGAAGAAATCTGATGGCCCTCCATGTGCATGTGTCAGGTCTTCAGGAGACCTGAGATGCCATAGAGCAGCCAAAAATGTGGGCTTAGTCATCCCTGCCCTTGAGGAACAGGGAGGCTTCTGCAGAAACCACTTGACTTCCTTTCCTTGCGGACTGCTACCTACTAGTATATTCCAACGACAACACCTGGGGCCCAGTTATCATGAAAAATCACAACACGTTCAAACCGGAGATAGCAAGAACCAGCAGAGCACACAGAACACAGCCACAAATAAAGGTGCTGAAGGAAACATGACAATTTGGACAGAAAAGTAAGTACACTTAAAAAAGATTCAAGTGCAGTTTGAAAGGACTTTTTGGAGCTAAAAAACACTTTCTTTATCCACAGATGAGTTAAGGTAAAATGACTACTATTAAGACAGAAATAGCTGGCCTAGAAGAGCAAATGGAAGAAATTTCTCTCCGAGAAATGAACAAAAATGTAAAAAAATGGAAAATAGAGGAAAAATATGGAAGGTATAGAGGATAGAGTCAGGAAACCTCACCTGAGAATCATAGATGCTATAGATTAGTAGAAAAAGGGAAGTCACAAAGCAAACAAATAATAAAATATTTTCTTGAGATCAGGAAGGCCTGAGTTTACAGAGTTGCAAAAGCTTTGTTCAGAATTTAGGGGTGTGTGTGTGTGTGTGTGTGTGTGTGTGTGTGTGTCTGTGTGTCTGTGTGTCTGTGTGTGTGTGTGTGTCTGTGTGTGTCTTAGTCCATTCAGGCAGCTACAGGAGAATGCCATGGACCGGGTGCCTTATAACAACGGAAATTTACTTCTCACAGTGCTGGAGGCTGGGAGTTACAAGGTCAAAGCCCTGGCAGATTGAATATGTAGTGAGCGCCTCTTTTCTGGTTCATAGACAGCTGTCTTCATGCTGTTTCTTCACATGGTGGAAGGGGAGAATTCTGATCTCTTTAGCCTCTTATAAGGGTTCCAGCCTCATGACCTAATCACTTTCCAGAAGTTGTACCTCCTAATACCATCACATCTCTATCTCTATGTGTATGTTATAATATGTTTATAAAGCGGGGGACTGCAAGGGTTAAGATATTGGTTTCCTCCCATGAGTGAGGCAGTGGACAGGATGGAGAAGGAACACATGTAGATCTCTAAGTTATTTTGAGTTTTTCATTTGGAATAAAGGAGAACCAAAGAAAATAAGGACAAAGGTTATAATTAATCCATTTATATCTGTACCTGATAGTGAGAGAGAGACAGCGAGAGAGATAGAGAGTGGGAGAAAGAAAGAAAGAAAGAAAGAAAGAGAAAGAAAGAAAAGAAAAAAAGGCAAAGAAAATGAAGAGGCGGGTAAAGAGAACCAGGGAAATAAAATCAGTAGTAGTGCTATTATCACAAAAGATGAAATTGCAGATTAAAAAGGCTAAACGGAATGAAGGGGCATTATTTAATGAAAAAAGCTATAATTTATTTAAAAAATATATAAGTTATATATATTTTTGAATAAATCGAACCAGAGCCATTAACTATATAAAGAAGAAATGCTAAGAAAAATCAGGAAAATTTGCTGAGCATGCAATGATTGGGACACTGCAGTACTTCCTTTTTAGAATTATATAGGTGTGTTAGACAAAAGCCACTTAAGAAGAAAAAATTTATTAACACAAATTATAAACGCATGCAATTATGCATATATACATATTTGTGCTGTTTAAAAATCCATCACAAATTTGCATACAAAGGAAACATTTACAAGTAAAAAACAGAGATTTTACAGACCCCTTTCTTTAATCATGACTCAATATATTGAAAAAGAAAAGATGACCAGCGAAAGTCTTAATTACTTAGAATATTAAGAAGCTTTGTCTTACAAGCCAAGAAACAGACTTTTTTTTATTAACATGTATTATTTGTTTCCGGGGTACAGGTCTGTAATTCATCAGTCTTACACAATTCACAGCACTCACTATAGCACATACTCTCCCCAATGTCCATCACCCAGCCACCCATTCCTCCCCCGACCCCACTCTAGCAACCTTCAGTTTGTTTCCTGAGATTAAGAGTCTGTTATGGTTTGTCTCCCTCTCTGGTTTCATCTTGTTTCATTTTTTCCTCCTTTGCCCTATGATCCTCTGCCTCGTTTCTCAAATTCCACTTATCAGTGAGATCATATGATAATTGTCTTTCTCTGATTTACTTATTTCATTTAACATAATACCCTCTAGTTCCATCCATGTCATTGCAAATGGCAAGATTTCATTTTTTGATGGCTGCATAATATTCCATCACATATATATATGGTGACCACATCTCAAGAAACAGACTCTTAACTATAGAGAACACACTGATGGTTACCAGTGGGGAGGTGAGTGAGGGGATGAGTTTTACATAGATGATGGGGATTAAGGAGAGCACTTGTCATGATGAGCACTGGATAGTGTATGGAATTTTTGAATCACTACATTTTACACGTGAAACTAATATAACACTGTATGTTAACTAGAATTAAAGTAAAAATGAAAAAAAAAAGCATAGTCTTAGATAACCTTTAGAACAAAAAATAAATCGAACGAGAAACTGTAGCCTATTTGGAAGGTAATATGAAAGAGATAGATCACTTAATATCTAATTCTAAGTTTGCTAGAGCTACTGTAACAAAATACCACACACTGAGTGGTTTATACAACAGAGATTTGTTTTCTTAATAGTTCTAGAGGCTGAAAGTCCAATATCACCTTGTTGGAAGGACCATGCTCTCTCCTCAGCCTCTAGGGGAGAATCCTTCCTGGCTTTTTTCAACTTTCGGTAGGCTCAGGCATTGGTTGGCTTGTGCTAGCATAACTTCAGTTTCTGCCTCCATACTTACAAGGTTGACTTCTGTCTAAATTTGTGTCTGTCTCTTCACTTCTTTTTATAACAATAACAATCATATTGGATTAGGGCCCACTCAAAATCAGTATGACCTCATCTTAACCTGATAACATTATAAAGATCCTAGTTCCAAATAAGGTCACATTCATAGGTACCAGAGTTTGGGACTTAAACATGTTGCAGGCAGACACAATTCGACCCATAGCAGAGACAAGTGACCTCTGCACTTAGAGGAAACATTTTAGCCTTAACTACTTTCATTAATAAAGAAAAAGCAATGGTTATTCACCTTTACATGGAGAAAGAGGTCCATGAAATGAACCAAAGGGGGAAAAAGAGAATAATTAAAGATAAAAATCAAGAATAAACATGGGGCGCCTGGGTGGCTCAGTGGGTTAAGCCTCTGCTTTCGGCTCAGGTCATGGTCTCACGGTCTTGAGATCAAGCCCCGCGTCAGGCTTTCTGCTTGGCGGGAGCCTGCTTCCTCTTCTCTCTGCCTGCTTGTGATATCTCTCTCTCTGTCAAATAAATAAATAAAATCTTTAAAAAAAAAAAGAATATACAAATACATGAAACTAATGTAACACTGTATGTTAACTATACGGGAATTAAAATAAAAAACAATAAAAAAGGGAAAAGAGAATTAAGTAGATCACTGAGCTTACTTCCTGCATAAGGGAGCACTTAATGAGTAATTGTAAGCCCTGGCCATTGTCAGGGGCTGATAGTGGTCTGTGGATCTCGGTAATTAAAAATTATAGATTTGATTGAATCAGGACTTAGGAAATTGTTTTAAATGTAGGGAGATTGTATGCTGAAAAACAGAGCTTTGTCTAAAATCTAGGATGTTTAGAATTCATTTGTAGCTAGCTGAGTTCTACTTTACATTGAAAAATGATTGTGCCCCTAAAGGGAAATTTGTGTTATTTTTGGCTAGTCTACACATGAAGCTGGAGGTTTAATTATGATTTTTCAGTGAAACTGGTGAGGTGACACTTTACAAGACCTGGTGGGATCGATGTATGCATGTTTTTTTCTTCTGATAGTTTTATTAGGAAATTCAGTGAAACTTAACCAAATATAGCATACCCAGAAAATTAAAGTCCGATACTGGGCTTGAAGAAAAAAAGAAATAAACAAATATAAAACAGAAAAGGATGAATTAAAAAAAAACCAGTTCTTAGAAAAAAACCAGATAAATTCCTAGTAAGTCTGATTCAGGAGAATAGAGCAAGAAAAAATAGAAATCAGTAAAACAAAATAGTCACAGATAAAGAAGAGATTAGAATGATAGTACAATATTTTAAACTATAGGGGCATCTGGGTGGCTCAGTCGTTGAGCATCTGCCTTTGGCTTGGGTCATGATCGGGGGTCCTGGGTTCAAGCCCTGCATCCGGCTCCCTGCTCGGTGGGAAGCCTGCTTCTCCCTCTCCACTCCCCTGCTTGTGTTCCCTCTCTCTCTGTGTCTCTCTCTGTCAAATAAATAAAATCTTTTAAAAAATATTTTAAACTATAAAATTAGAAATTATGAGCATATATAAGAACATTTTGAAAGTCTAGAGCAGAACTTGGTAAACAAGTCCCATTGTGAAATCTGGCCCACTGCATTTTTTTGGTATGACTCTCAAGCTAATAATGGTTTTTACATTTTAAACAGTTGAAAAAAATTAAAAGAATAATATTTTGTGATATATGAAAATTATATAAAATTCAAAAATCAGTATTCATAAGTAAAGCTTTATTGAAACGCAGCCACATACATTCAATTATGCATTGTCTAGGGCTGCTTTTGCACTACAATAGAGTTGAGTAGGCACAGACTGTATATAGGCCACAAGCATAAAATATCTGTCCCTTTGTAGGAAACATTTGTCAACTCAGACCAATTAGAAGTAGATAATTTTCAAGCAAAATACAATGTATTCTGGAAAAAGTAGAAAATTGGAATAGACCAATTACCATAAACAAAAATGAGAAATGATTTTAACAATTGCTTTTGAAAAGCCAGCAGAATGGTAGGTTTCATTGATGAGTTTGAATTAAAGTTTTATTTAAAGACCAGTTACTTTTAAATGTTATGTTATTCCAGGCCAATGGAAGAACACACACACACACAGAGTTTTTCAATTCATTTTATGGTTATAGTAGAATTTCAATACCAAAACCTGATATAAATAGAATGAAAAAGAAAACGGTACACTAATGTTACTTAAAAATATAAATGCAGAATTTTTAAATGAAATTATAGTGACACGTCTATGACAATGCATTCTGTTATCAAGGTTTTTCTTCCAGGAATGCAAAGGTGATCAATAGCAGAAAATTTACTAACAAATTACAGGAGAAAAATTATATTCTCTCATCAGTAGATTTTGATAGAATTTGATAAACATCTATTAAAAATTTTCTATTAAAATTGGAAGTAGATATTGCTGTCCAGCATCATTATTGTTCACTATTGAATTGGGATGTTGAATAATGTAAATGCAATTAATGAATACAATAAGAAAATATCAAATAACTTACAAAATATTAGAAAATAAGGAGATAGTATTATTACATTTTCTGACTGTATCAACATGTACCTTGATAACCCAGGCGACTCTCTTATAAAACTATTAGAATTGATAAGGGAATTTGATAAGTAGTTGGATGAAATATAAATATCAGTAATTATTCTGTTTTATCAATAACCACTAAAGAAAGACAGAAAAAGATCCATTCACAAAAGTACAAAATCTATAAAATAAACACAACAAATAATAAAAATTCTATAAGAATTTAGGTGGTTACATATGTACTCTAGAGACAGTGACATCTTCTTAAGGTTTTTGACTACATACAAATAGCTGTAAGAAATGGCATAAACAAAGTTAATAGAGAAATGACAGTTTTCAAAAAATAATTATAATGCTAATGAAAGACAAAGGGTTAATACTCTAATATATCTAGAGCTCTTAAAAATTGGTAAGAGTGGAACAAAAGACCCAACAGAAAAGAGGGAAAAGGAGCATCAGTACATGCCCAGACATAGAATACAAGTGCAAATACTGAACAAACACATGAAAAGGTCAAATCCTAATGCAAATTAATGAGGAAAATGTAAATTGAAATAGCAATGAGATATCACTTCCCGATGTTCAAACAAGAGAAAAATTAAAAAGACAAATAACATTTATTGCTGGTTGGGATAAGAGAAATGGGCACTCCCATACATTGTGCTGGAAATATAAATTGTTATGGCCTTTTTGAAGAGTCATGTAAGAACATCTATTAAATTAAAAATACATAGAGCCTTTGAGCCTGATATTCCATCCTTGGAAATATATTCTATACAAATAAAATCACCACTACACAAGCACATATGTGCAAGTTTATTTATTACAACAACACTTGGGGCAGTGAAAAACTGGAAACCTAGTGAATTCTCATTATTCAAGAATATATAAGTTATTGTACATAAATTACTGTAGGCTCACATCATGGGACTATTACATAACTTGTGATGTATGAGTGAGAGCTGTACTATATCTCTTGTTGTAGAAGAATTTCCATGAAGTGTGAGTAAAACAAGTATGTATGGGAAGTGCCTGTATTTGTATTTGATTATATGACTAAGGAGAAAAATATACTATTAACATGCATTATTTGAGAGTAGGGAAGAAGGCATGTAGGCATAAAAAGAAAGGAAAAGGAGAAATAAAATATGGAACTAAAAATACCTACAGCATACATGAATTTATCTTGTTTATGCATTTTTGAACACATATGTATATGCTAAAATAAAAAATAAAAAAAGCAGATGCTGCATTTGAACAGTTAATGCCCTCTCTTTTCTCTTCTGTGCTATACTTGCCTACAAGAACCTACAAATTCTATCTGACAGTTGTTCTAGCTTAGTGGAAGATTCCAGAGGAAAGTTCTTATGGCCAGTGTCAGAGAGAGCACAAAGGTCAGCTTTAGCCCAGTCCAGTGCCAGGGATCAAAGGTTCTCAATTGTAGAACATGGAGATTTGTTTTAGCTTATTAGGATTTAGTTCTATCCTTTTGCTTGTATTTTTGAACTTGTCTTGCTTTCTTTTTCTTTCTTTCTTTCTTTCTTTCTTTCTTTCTTTCTTTCTTTCTTTCTTTCTTTCTTTCTTTCTTTCTTTCTTTCTTTTAAAGATTTTGTTTATGTATTAGAGAGAGCACAAGCGGTGGGGGGAGAGGCAGAGGGAGAAGGAGAGGGAGAAGCAGATTCCCCACTGAGCAGGGAGCCTGCCACAGGGCTTGATCCAAGGACCCCGAGATGGTGACCTGAGCCAAAATCAAACACTTAACCGACTGAGCTACCCAGGTGCCCCTGGACTTGCCTTGTTTTCTAATGCGTTTGTTCTTACAAGGTCCTTCTCTCCAGAAGCATAGGACAACTAGAAAGGAGTCACAGACTTGGGTTTAAGTTCTAACTAAGCAACTTTTATTTGGCTGTGATTTGATTAGGCCAGTGGTCCTCAAACTTGAGTATGCATTGGAGTCACTTGAAAGACTCTTTAAAACACATTTCTGGGCCTTAACTCCAGAGTTTCTGATTCTGTGGATCCGCAGTGAGACCTGATAATTTGCCTTTCTAACCATTTCTGGGTGATGTTGGTCCAGGGACCACAGTTTGGGAAACACCAAATTAAGCTGTTTAATCTCTTGCAACTTCCTTCTTCTCCCCCATAGGCAAAAGGAAAATAATAATAGACTTGGAGTCAGCTGGGGTTTGATGGATCTTGTGAATTCAACCTTCTCCCTTTGTAGATGTGGAAATGGAGAATCATAAAAGTGAGGAGAACAATACTTGGTGGCAAAACCAGATGAAAACCTAGTTCGAGTTCTGGTACGCCCCACTATTTAATGCTGTCCGTGTCATAGACTTATTGGGGGATGGGGCATGTGACATAAAAGGATAAAAGGATCCCAACTGAACCCTTACAAAGCAAAGGGTTAATATTATCATGTATTGAGTTGTAACAGTTGGAGAACAGGGCATAGGGGGACGTCTTTAAAAGGGTCTCAGCATTCTTCTTTCATGGCTATGTTCTAAACCAGCTGATAAATAACACGGATGCAGGTGGAAATATTGTTTCATTATTGACAAAGATTATTTGAAGGATAAAGCATTTATTTTTGGTGAGGGATTTCCAATGCTACACCCAAGAATTAGAATGGGAAATAAAGGTTTTCTCCCTAATTCTTTCGATGTCAGGCACTGTGCTTACATGTTCATTTAACCATTTCCACAGACCTACAAGGCAGATCATATTATTATCACTATTTTACAGTTGAGGAAACTGAGTCTCAGAAGAACTGAGTGATTTGTCCAAGGTAGAGCTTGGACCAGTACTCTCAACAACTGTCTACACTTGCATTATGCCACGTGTTTTCTTTCTTTTTTTTTTTTTAATTAATTTTATTTTATTTTTTCAGTGTTTCAAGATTCATTGTTCATGCACCACACCCAGTGCTCCATGCAATACGTGCCCTCCTCAATACCCACTACCAGGCTCATCCATCCCCCCACCCCTCTCCCCTCCAAAACCCTCAGTTTGTTGCTCAGAGTCCATAGTCTCTCTTGGTTCCTCTCCCCCTCTGATTTCCCCCAATTCACCCTTCCTTTCCTTTGTCCAACGTCCTCCATGTTTTTCCTTATGCTCCACACATGTTTTCTTTTGTGAGCATTTACTACGTGCCAGGTATGGTTTATCAGCAAAACAGGACCTCTGTGAGTTGCATGCAGTCAGGGTGTGTTACTAGGATGAGGTTTTGCATGCTTGCAGAGTTGGGGAAATCCACGGGAGGCTGTCGTGGTGGGTCTGAAGTCACTAAGTCAGCACAGTGGGCAGTTGGAAAGAGGAAGGACAAACTGGGATTCTGTCTGTCTTTCACCTCCACCCCCACCCCCTTGGCAGTGTGGGTGACCTCCAGAAGGGGCTGGCATACATTCTGGATTGGGACTCAAACAAGCTGAGAAGTGAGCCCAACCTACAGCACCCAGCAAGGGTACCAACAGGTAGGTGACCACATGGGTGGGCTGCAGTGGCACCTGGCATTCCACACGGGCCTTTAGAGCCAGTTCTGGCTGCTTCCCTTCTGCTTTTCAAATCTCACCCATGCTTCCTTGTGACCTACCCTCACCCAGGACCAGGAAGGGAGGGGCAGTCTGAGGAACATAGCTCCAGCTTGGCTGACCTGTCTATATACAACCACCATACACTGTGAAGATGGTTGTTACATATGTTATTTTATTTATCTTCAAAGAAACCTTTTTATTTATGTATGTGTTTATTTGAGAGGGAGTATGCACACTGCTGGTCAGCAGGAGAGAGGAGAGGCAGAGGGAGAGAGAGAATCCTAAGGAGGCTCCATGCCCATTGTGGAGCCTGATGTGGGGCTCAATCTTATATCCCTGAGATCATGACTTGAGCTGAAATCAAGAGTTGGATGCTCAACTGACAGAGCCACACAGTTGCCCCTTCAAAGGAACCTTCTATGGCAGGAGCTCCCATGTACGGATGGGGAAATGAAGGTTTAAGAGGTTACATGGCTTGTCTCAGGTACAGACTTGCTTGAGGTACAACTCCAGTAAGTGGTTTCAAACCCGGATCCGTGTGACTTTAGACCTGTGCTCTTATCCTGCTTACCCCATTCACTAATTTTTCCCAAAGCATCCTTCTCTGAGACTCTCATGGAAACTGACGATACTGACTTAAAGTAAGATGAGTCACACAGGATGTTCCAGGCATATTAGGGACCCCAAATGCTTTTCTCACCTCTAATTCCCTAGACTAGAGCTTCCTTGTCAAGGAGCTATGATTGGATTGTAGGCTTACTTGGGATGGGCTTGGGGCAGTAGGAGCCCCTGGGAAGGTCAGCTCCAGCTCTTAGCAGCCTTATCCATTTACCCCAGCATGTGTTATGACTTGAAGGCTGGGGAGCACTACTGTGGTCCCTCAGGACGTGACTCACCTCACAGAGCTGGAATTTGTTGGCCTCTGGGAAATGAACCTATGAAAGGAATGGGGAGAGCTGATGTACAGCCTGTTAGCATGAGAGGGATGGGAGGAGGAAGCCTTCATGTGACACTGTCAAGTCTCCTGGGTGGCAGCCAGGTGTCCTGCTGTTGATTTTTGTTTTATAAACATTTTTCCTGCCTGTCAGTTCTCCAAATGGAGGCAAACTCATCTCCATAGTAGCTGAGGTGTAAGAGCCCCAGTGAATATGTCAGAGCTGAAGAGAAAGCTCCACTTCAAAACAGCCATAAAAGGGAGAAAAGAAAGAATTTTGCTCTTATCACCGAGTCTGGACAATACTGAGGGGGGGCGGGGAATCACATAACAGAATGTTAAATGGAAATGTCCTGCTCATTCTGGAGCTTCAGCTGAGGTCCTGAAGCCAAGGACACTGATTGATAAATGCTCACATCTTCTGCAAAGAAAGTTGTCAATCACACCTTGTAAGACTTGCTAAGAAAAGGCCACCAGCAGTGTCACTCTTAACAAGTGCATTTAAGAAGAGCCTAGAAATTTATCAAAACAACACAAAAATTCTCTTAAGTTGGATTCTCCCATCAGCAGACCCTGAGTCAAAGATTCATATACAAGTAATTTATTAAGGATATGCACCCTGGAGAAACCAGCAAGGGAAAAGGGGGTGGGGGTGGGGGACATGGAAGAGTCCCAAGGTGAAATGCTGTTTCAGCTGAGGTCTCTGGGTTGGGGCTGATCTCTGTGGAACTCTGGAATGTAAATTACACCTCAGCATTTGTTCCCTCTTGAGACAAAGGAGCTGGGTTTTTGTACTCCCACACAAGGCCTGATCTTAGCTGTTGCTGCCCATGGGTGATCTTCTGAAGGTCACAGGTGCCAGAATTAGTAAGAAAGCATTGCAGAAACTGGGGGATGAGCTGATAAAAGGGATCCCAAGGGACTTAGGTGCAGCAGCGGCAATGCCTTCTTCAGAAGGAAATTTATGGAGTAGAAGCAGCTTTCTCTTTTCCCACTAGCACTTCAAGCTAACAGGATGGGCCCTAAGGAAAACACCTGCAGGGCAGAACCAGGGCTATCTGCACGTAGAGAGCCTGGCTTCTCTTGATCTCTTGCTCTAGTCTAACGGGATGCTTGCTGAGATGAAGGAGCTCCTAGGCCCACCTTATGCTGCTACTGGACCAGAGTGGAGTGTGGTGAGGATTCTGGGGACAACTTGATTTGTGCCTCCTACACTTTGGTGGGCAGCAGCAGCCCACAAGGGGACTGCAAGGAGCCCAGTCAGAAGTGGAGCACCTCCCACAGCAGAGGCTGTATGGTGTGATGGTTAAGGCTTCATACTCTGGAACTAGATAGGCCAAGCTTGAATCTTGGCTCTGCCATTGACTCGCTAGTTTTGGGTATTTCCTAACTTCTCGTTTTTTACTTCCCCATTTGTAAAGTGGGGTTTATACTATTACTTACTCATGCAGTTGTGAATATTAAGAACAGACCTAGCATGGGTCAAGCAGGAAATATAAGAAGAAATAAAAAGATACATGGAAACAAATGAAAATGAAAACACGATGGTCCAAAACCTCTGGGATGCAGCAAAAGTGGTTCTAAGAGGGAAGTTTATAGCAATACAGGCTTATCTCAGGAAGCAAGAAAAATCCCAAATAAACAACCTAACCAAATAACCAACCTGAGCCTGAGTGGCTCAGTTGGTTAAGTGTCTGCCTTCGGCTCAGGTCATGATCCCAGGGTTCTGGGATCGAGTCCCACATTGGGCTCCCTGCTCAGTGGGGAACCTGCTTCTACTTCACCCTCTGCTGCTCCCCCAGCTTGTGCTCTCTCTCTCTGACAAATAAATAAATAAATAAAATCTTAAAAAAGAAAAACCCAACCTAATCTTACACCTAAAAAAACTAGAAAAAGAACAATAAACAAAACCTAAAGCCAGTAAAAGGAAGAAATAATAAAGATTAAAGCAGAAATAAATGATATAAAAACTTAAAAAAGCCAATAGAGCAGATCAATGAAACCAGGAGTTAGCTCTTTGAAAAAAATCAATAACATTAATAACCCCCTAGCCAGACCTATCAAGAAGCAAATAGAAAGGACTTAATTAAAATCATAAATGGGAGAGGAAAAAGAACAACCAATACCACAGAAATACAAATAATTATAGGAGAATATTATGAAAACTATATGCCAACAAATTGGACAACCTAGAAGAAATGGATAAATTCCTAGAAATAGGTAGAAATAGAAAACTTGAACAGATTGATAACCAGCAAAGAAATGAAATCAGTAATGAAAAATATCCCAAGAAACAAAAGTCACAGGCAAATTCTACCAAACATTTAAAGAATTAAAAACAAATTTTTTTCACACTTTTCCAAAAACTAGAAAAGGAAAACTTCCAAATTCATTCTATGAGGCCAGGTTTACCCTAATAACAAAACCAGATAAAGAGTCCCCTAAGAAAGAGAATTCCAGGTCAATATCCTTGATGCATAGATGCAAAAATTCGCAACAAAATGTTAGCAAACTGTATCCAACAGTACATTAAAAAAAATCATTCACCACAATCAAGTGGGATTGATTCCCGGTTGCAAGAGTGGGTCCATATTCACAAATCAATCAATGTGATACATCACATCAATAAGAGAAAGGATAAGAACCATACGATCATTTCAATAGACACACAAAAAAAATTTTGAGAAAGTACAACATCCATTCATGATAAAAAAAAAAAAACCCTCAATAAAGTAGGTTTAGAGGGAACATACTTCAACAGGCCATATATGAAAAGGCCATATATGAAAAACCTACAGCTAATTTCATCCTTAATGGGGAAAAACTGAGAGCTTTCCCCTTAAGGTTAGGAATAAGACAAGGATGCCCACTCTCACCACTTTTGTTCAACATAGTACTGGAAGTCCTAGCCTCAGCAATCAGACAATAAAAAGGAGTAAAAGGATTCAGAATTAGTAAGGAAGAAGTCAAACTTTCACTATTTGCAGATGATGTGATTGTTTATGTAGAAAACCCAAAAGATTCCACTGAAAAACTGCTAGAACTGATACACAAATTCAGTAAGGTCACAGGATACAAAATCAACATACAGAAATCCATTGCATTTCTATATACCAATAATGAAGCAGTAGAAAGGCAAATTAAGAAAATCCCATTTACAATTGCACCAACAATAATAAGATACCTAGGAATAGACCTAACCAAAGAGGCGAAAGACCTATACTCTGAAAACTATAAAACATGGATCAAAGAAATTGAACATGACACAAATGAAAAGACATTCCATGCTCATGCATTGCAAGAACAAATATTGTTAAAATGTCTGTACTACCCAAAGCAATCTACACATTTAATGCAATCCCTATCAAAATGCCATCAGCATTTTTCACAGAACTAGAAAAGCAATCCTAAAATTTGTATGGAACCACAAAAGACCCTGAATGGCCAAAGCAGTCTTGAAAAGCAAAAGCAAAACTGGAGGCATCACAATTCTGGACTTCAAGTTATATTGCAAAGCTGTAGTGATCAAAACAGTGTGGCACTGGCACAAAAATAGATACATAGATCAATGGAACAGAATAGAAAACCCAGTAATAAACCTACAATTATATGATCAATTAATATTTTACAGAGTAGGAAGGAATATCCAGTGGGGCAAAGACATTTTCTTCTACAAATTGGTGGTGGGAAGACTGGACAGCAACATGCATAAGAATGCCGTTGGACCACTTTCTTACACCATACACAAAAATAAACTCAAGATAGGCTAAGTATCTAAATGTGAGACCTGAAACCATAAAAATCCTAGAAGAGAACATAGGCAGTAACTTCTTTGACATCAACTGTAGCAACTTCTTTCTAGATACGTCTCCAGAGGCAAGGGAAACAAAAAACAAAAATAAACTACTAGGACTACATCAAGATAAAAAGCTTCTGGACAGTGAAGGGAACAATCAACAAAACTAAAAGACAACCTACAGAATGTGAGAAGATATTTGCAAATGATATATCCAATAAAGGGCTAGTATTCAAAATATATAAAGAACTTATGCAACTCAACCTTCCAAAACCAAATAATCCAATTTAAAATGGGCAGAAGACATGAACAGACATTTCTCCAAGGAAGACATCCAGATGGCCAACAGACATGAAGAGATGCTCAACATCACTCATCATAAGGGACATGCAAATCAAAACTACAATGTGATTTCACCTCACACTTGTCAGAATGGCTAAAATCAACAACACAATAAGCAAGATTTGGTGACGATGTGGAGAAAAAGGAACTCTTATGCACTGTTAGTGGGAATGCAAATGGGTGCAATCGCTGTAGAAAACAGTATTGGAGGTTCCTCAAAAAATTAAAAATAGAATGACCTTATTATGATACAGTAATCACACTACTAGGTATTTTACCCAAAGAATATAAGAACACGGGGCTCCTGGGTGGCTCAGTGGGTTAAGCCTCTCCCTTCAGCTCAGGTCATGATCTCAGGGTCCTGGGATTAAGCCCCACGTTGGGCTCTCTGCTCAGCAGGGAGCCTGCTTCTCCCTCTCTCTCTGCCTCCCTCTCTGCGTACTTGTGATCTCTCTCTCTGTCAAATAAATAAATAAATAGAATCTTAAAATAAAATAATATGAGAACACTATTTCAAAGAGATACATGCACTCCTATGCTTTTTGCAGCATTATTTACAATTTATAGTAGCCAAGATATGGAAACATCAACTGATCATACACACACACAGACACACAGACAAACAGACACACAGACACACACACACACACACACACTGGAATATTATTCAGCTATTTAATTGTAGAGAACAAACCGATGATTGCCAGAGGGGAGGGAGTGGGGGGATGGGTTCAATAGGTGCTGGGGATTAAGAAGTGCACTTTTCATGATGAGCACAGAGTGACATATGGAAGTGTTGAATTACTACACTGTACATCTGAAATGAATATAACACTGTATGTTAACTAACTGGAATTAAAATAAAAACTTTTAAAAAAGAACGGATCTTGCATATTGTAATATATCATTATATATACCATATATATTACAATATTATTAAAATATATGTAATATATACATTTTATGTATAATACTTATTTTTTACATACAGTATAATCCATGATATATATCATGTGTTTTAGATATTACCAAGCAGTTGCTCATAGTCATTCTGTAATGACAGAGCTGGGATTCAGACCAGGTATCTGACTCCAGAATTTATGGTCTCAACCACTATGCCCTACTGATCTTGTGTACACATTGTACTCTAAAGGATAGTGTGAGCTCTGAGGTCAGCCATTTTGGACAAATCCCAACTCTGCTATTATTATTGACCATGAGACCTTGGTAAATTGTTGAATCTTTGCCAGATTAAACAGCATCTCCTTCACTGCACTGTTAGGATGGATGAGATGATGCAGGTAAAGTACATAGCAGAGTGCCTGGCACAGCATAAGTGCTCAGTCAACTGTGGTTAGGTCGTTTCCCTAGACCTGAGTCTAGCTCCACTTCTTGCCTGCATATTCATTCCCCAGTTGGGCTTTCTGTCCATGTTGAGGAGGTGCAGGCTTGGGGTGGGCAGAGGAGGGAAAAGAGAGAGAGAGACAGACCGCAAAAGCCAGTCTAAGGAGGGCATCTCTGTGAGAGGGTCTAGGATAAAGAAAAGAGAGAAGAAAGGAATTGGCAGTGGTGGAAATGTCCCTGACTATGCATTAGTACCTTGGGACTTTAAATATTAGTCATTTGACTTTCCTTTTGTGTTTTATTTGTTTTCTACACAGCGTCATCAAGCCCTGAATTAGGTTTTAAAATTGAATGAATCATCCCATTATCCTTGAGAACAGCATCAGGGACAGAAAGTATTATCCTCATTTCACCAGTGAGGAACTGATAAACAGAGAGGTTGAATGTGTGGTGCAAGGTCACAAAGCCAGAGATAGTATTTGTGGTCAGTGTGCAGGCTTTCATGTGTTGCTGCACCCTCTGATTATAGGATGTCAGGAGATGAGCAACAAAGGTGGCTTTAGGAACATGGAAGAAACGGAGGAAGATCACCTACCATGTGCTAGGGACTATGCAAGGCATTTTATATTGGTATTTTACCCAATTCTTACACCCACCATATAACCAACATATGGATCATTTGGGACTATTGTCCCAGTGAGCCATCTGAGACCTTTATTGGGGTTTGAACCAGTCTTTCTGATTCCAGAAATTGTGTTGCTCTCATTATGTCTGGCTGCTCAGGGACATTTATTCTCATTTCTATTTCATAGGGATCCTGAAGGCCAGTGGAGCTTCCTCTTGGGCAACTCTCTCTTTCAAAGCCAGTGCTTCCCTCCACACCCCAAATCTATTCTATGGCAATAGGATACCTCATTTCCATTTTATTGCTACTGCTTCCTGTCCTACCCCTCCCCTTCCCCTTAAAACCTGAGAACTGGAGGGGATTTTGGTGATGTTCTTTGGGAAGGACAAACCCTGTGCAACCACAGAAGTCTTCAGATAGTTGGTATTGGCTACACAATGAAATTTATGTCTTTAGATATTTATTGACTCTGATCAGGCCAGCAACTTGTTAGATTCATTTCTATGTTTCTGGAACCTGGCAAGCCCTATAGCTCTGTTATAGCACATAATTCAAAGCAACAGACATAATAAACAACAACAACCATATAGCAAACAGTGGTTCATTGACTTTTCAGAAAAATCTAGCAGATTGCCATGTTTATTTTCTTAATAATACAAATGAAGAAACTGAGAGTCAGAGAAGTTTTAGGTGTCCAGACCCACATACCTAGTAAGAGGAAAAGCTGGGATTTGAAGATAGGCATTATCAATTTCAAAGCCTCTCTAATAATTTATTAATTATATTTATATAAATATTTATTAATAATTCTTGTATCAGTTAGCATTTGCTGGGTAACAAACCATTCCAAAATTTAGAGTCTTAAACAGTAACTGATTTATTTGGCTTATGATTTGTGTATTAGCTGGCATGGTTTTCTGGTCTTGGCCGTATCAACAGATCTCTCCTATACCCTCTCGCGTGTCTGGTCAGCTGGCCAGTCACTGGACACTGCATGATCTGGAATGACCTCTGTTATCTGTCTGCAAGTTGACTGGCCATTGGCTGAAGGACCCTGATTCTCCCCTACTTAGCCTCTGATCCTTCAGCAGCTGCTCTGGGCTTGTTCCTATGATAGTCCAGGGATCTAAGCACAGCAGGAGAGCAAACAGAGTGCACCATCACTTTTCAGGTGTCCGCTTGCCCCCTTCCTCCTCCTCTGTTAGCCAGTGTTCTGTTGGCATGGGCAGCCCAAATTCAGGGATGGATGATTAGGCTCCAGCTCTTGGTGGTAGGGTGGGTATTTATAGGCAATTTCTTATTATCTGCCAGGACACTCAGTCTGGTGAGATAGATATGCAGTTAAGTGACAGGACATTTTGAGAACTGCATGTAAATGTGGAGGCTCCCTATTTCACTGGCTTCTAAAATGCTCTGGGCAGCACGGAGCTTGGGAGTTCCCTTAGTTCCCTTAAGTGAGTAAGATTTCCTTGAGACAAGAGCCAGTGCAGGTCTTGAACTGCCTGAACAGCAGGCTGATGCGATTGGGAGAAGTGGTCATGGCCCTTGAAACCCTTCATCTTTTTCTGAGTAGGACTTTGTATCACCCCTGCATCATTGCCCCACACTCTCCTGCTGAGGAACCTGGAACAGTGGGAAGCTAAGCTGGGCATCTGTTTCCAGAAACTCAAAATTATCTTTACGGCCAGAAAGTGCCAAACATGGCTTAATGGGGTTTCTATCTACTTTGGGTATTTGACAATCCCAGACTCAGCATGGCTGTCTTTTGTCGTTTGGAAAAATACCTCTTATGTAGTCATGCTTTTCAAGAGAGTTGATTTCAGCTTGTTATGGAGTGTCTTAGATGTTTCTGTAAGTGAACAAGGGTGGATGGGACACACGATGGGAGCTCCTTGAGGCTTCAGGCTGCGACAGAGCCCTGAGTGTCCCCTGGTTGGCTCCAGTTCCACTTGCCACTTCCCTTCCACTACAAATGGAGACAGAATAGCGTGGTTAAATCTGAGTAAGACTGGATCCAAATTCTGGCTCAACAACTTACTTTGTGATGGGGCTGAATTACTTAGGCTTTTTGTGTTTTAGTATCTCAGTTGATAAAATGAAAATAATAAAAGTAAGAGTTCATAGGGTTGTTGTGAGGATTAAATGAGTTCATGTATATGAAGTGCTTACGCTCATGCTAGCCACACAGTAAGGCTAAATAAATGTAGCTGTAACTATTAATAACAATTAACACTCTTATTAGTAGTAGTATTGTTACTCAGCAATGGTTCTAAAACCTAGTGGCATCCCAGAATTATCTCACATTGCCGTACCCCTGGAGAAATTCTAACTATGGGATGCCCAGGAATCCATAAATTTTAGCAAGAGTCAGATGATTTGAGGGTAACCAGTGCCCAGAATAGCATGTGAAAATCGCTGCTTACGCTATAAAGCTTGGCACATTTCCTTCAACACTCAACACCTGGAGATATTGACATCACCTAAAGGGACTATATAGAAAGACATAAATGTAAAAACACCTTTTTCTGCCCATACAGATGCTGCATGCAAAATGTACTCACCCTTTCTCCATGAGATAATCCAAGACACAGTACTTGTCCTTAAAGTTCTGTCATTCCTAGAAAAATGCTCTAATAAGAAACTGATGTTCCTAATTACTTTTACATTATTGAGTACTTACTGAGTGCCACGAATTATGCTGAGAAATTTACCTGGCATAGAGCTTTTAATTCTTTCAGTAATCCAATGAAATAGATATTATGTCATGAGGAAAGTGCAGGTCAGTGATGGGAAGTTCACCCGGTGAATTGCTAGTTAATCCAGCTGCTTGATTGTTATTTCATGACTCAAATCCAGGTTCTTAGTCTAAAGGCCTGTGTCCTTAACTACCAACCTAAATTGCCTTTTTGGTAGGGGTTGCTAGTTGTTTCTTATTACCTGTTCTCAATTTCCACAGTAACAGAACCCCAAGATTTAGTTGGGCACATTGCCACCCCAAATAAGGAGATTTTCCCAGACTCCTTTGCAGGTAGGTGTACATACGGCTAAGTTATGGCTAATGGGATATGAGTAGAAGTGATGTATATAAATTCTGGGCCATACCTTAGAAAGAAAGAGGTATATCCTCCTTCTCCTTGAACTCTTCTGCTGGAATGAAGCCATCATGGTGTGCTGTAATGGAACTTAAAGACGTCAGTAATATTCTCGGGAATGCAGAGCAAAAACACAGAAAGAACTTGGGTGCCTGGCATTGACAACTCCTCTCAACTGCTTATAGAGATTCAGATTATTAAATGAGAGATAAATAAATTTTAGTTATCAACAGCGACTGAGCACATATCCTGATTAAAACAACCCTCTATCAGTTCATTGTTTTAAGAGACTGCAGTTATGAGTGACCTGTGCCTCTTCTGGATCTCAAGTAAAGTATTAGAGAGGGTCCTTTTATCCTCGGTGAACTGACCCGATGGGTTCCCAGGGATCCCACCTCCAGGATCCCCATAATAGTAAATCCATTTGTGTGTTCAACAGTTTCCACAGGCCATTTCAGGGGGTCGATAAAGTGTCAACGTCGTAAGAAGTTGCACGTCCATTGTTGAGTCTACTAACAAGGCTGCAGGACCCTCAGACTCCCCAAATCTCCCCTTTGTCATGCTCAAAGGTGAAAAGGAAAGTTCTGGTGGTATCAATAAATTATAGTCTTGGCTCAGGTGTTGGTTATCAACTTTCTACCAACAATGTCCTATTTCTATGGGTAATAGATTCTGAGATGTCACAGAGTTACATTTGAAATTGGTAAGAGGTCCTTTCAATATTGTTTATAGTCCACTAGGTACGTTGTTAAAGCCCAGTTTGGGTTTGGTTGCTGCTTGCTTTAGTTCTTAAGATATAAGGTACTGAGAACTGTTAATTCATGGTGAGTATATGAATGAAATTATTAGTCGATTTACATCTAATCAGAATAAAAAATAATAGTGGCTTAATATGAGTGCCCAGTATATACCAGTAACAATGCCAGATATTTACATACATTATGTCTTTTCATTCTCACTATGACCCCACAAGGAAGGTAATGCTATTATCTCATTTTCCAGATAAGAAAATTGACACAAACTTTCCAGCTGTCATACTACTGGGCTTCTGTCCAATTCACTATGGACAGAGGAGTCTGGCCTTAAAACCTATGACAATAGCTACTATATTTATTTTATTTAAGATTTATTTATCTTAGTGAGAGACAGAGAGAGAGCATATGCAGAAGAGGGAGAGGGACAGGGAATCTCAAGCAAATTTTATGCTGAGCACAGAGCCAGATGTGGGGCTCGATCTCATGACCCTGAGCTCATGACCTGAGCCAAACCAAGAGTCGGACGCCTAACCAACTGAGCCACTCAGGTGTCCCAAGAGCTACTATTTTTTAAGTGCTTCCCATGCATGTATGTATTAAGTGCTTTGTACATTATTTAATCCTTACAACAACCCTATGAAATAATACCATAGAGATGAGGGAAGTTAGGGCCCAGAAAATTCAAATAACCTGGCTTTGGTTCACATAGCTTAGAAAAGTCATGACTGATATTCACCTTCAAGTCTGTTTGACTTTAAATACTGGACTCATTAAGTTATCCATGCTGCATTGTACTTATACCGTGAAGATGCTTCCGATGACCAGTATGCAATCCCTGATCTCATGGGATATTGATGGTGGGTTTGATTTTCTTTTTTTTTCAGTGATTTGTGATTCAGCATTTTTAAAATGTATAAATATATAAGCTATAAACAGAAAAGATATAAATATAAAATATAAATATAAAAGATACTTTTTACATACCATTGTATCTTTTGATCACTCTGTATGAAAGGTCATATTCAGCAAAATGTGGGGCAATATTCAGTATGATCTCATTTGCTTAATAAATCCATTCAGGGCTCAGAAGATGCAAAACATACACAAACACAATCCAGCAAGAAAGAGGCAAGAATCCTCAAAAGGGATACATTAGAATCATGTGGAATTCTACAAATGTGATAAACACTTATTAGAAAAATGAAACTTAGACAGATGTGCCCTTAGACTAACTGAGCAAAAGTCCTGAAAAGCTCAGTGGTAGGCATAACTGGAATAAGCATCTTTGAAAGACTGAAAAGAATACATGAAAGGGACTATCCCAAATGTTTTGTATACAAAATGTTTTGCATTAAACACTTAGGAGCCATATGATCTAAATGTGAAAATGCCCTCAGATACATTGATAAAAGGTCCTTGAACAGTGCAGAAGAAGAAAAAGAAACCTAAAAGAATATGAAAATGGGCCGAGACTGTTAATATCAGTTTTGAAATGCTAGTTTGTTATTAAGAATTTCGGCCAATGTATCATTAAGAAAATTGGCTTCAGATGACTGGGTCTTCACCCCTCCTGCTTCTGAGTCTCAAATTTGTTCCCTTCTCTCAGTCCACATGCCACTATCCGTGTTAAACATGTTCATTTTTCTTAGAGCAAAAGTCCACATGGCTTCCTTACCCTTTATCTATCTTCCTCATTATAAAAGAGCAATTTAAAAAAAGGATTTATTTATTTATTTGAGAGAGACAGCTAGAGTGAGTGAGTGCATGCAAATGGGGAGAGGGGTGGAGGGAGAGAATATCCAAGCAGATTCCCTCCCTGCTGGGCGCTGAACGATGCTGGGCTCTATCTCAGGACCCTGAGATCATGACCTGAGCCAAAACCAAGAGTTGGACACCCAACTGACTGAGCCATCCAGGCGCCCCAAAGAGCAAATTTTTTTTTTTTTTTAAATGCAGATTGGTAAGTTGCTACTTTTCTTAAGCTCTTATAGTGGTTTCCCATCCCCTTCACAATAAAGTCTGCCTCCTTAGCTCAGCAAAAAAAAAGCTTTCTGTGGTTTGGCTATTGCCTGTTTTCTCTTCTCCTGGCTTGCCTCTTTCCAACATGCAACTTCAACCATAATGAACTGGGTATGGACTTCTACTTCCGTTATGAAGACATACTGCATACCCTGAGGGGGAACTTAAAATACAACAGATCTCGGATAAATTACAACAGATATATATTGTAAATGCATTGCTGGGCTCCAGGTATTAAGAAAAAAATGTGGGTTGAAACCTGAGCAGTGAGTGATTATCCTGACATATTTATTAATGGCACCTCTGTTTCATTCTCAAATGTGTTCTAGTTTGGACAATAAACTATATGATTGTTTTATTACAGTATAGCCAGCCATTTCATAATTAGAAACAAAGATCACCGAATCTCAGTTCGAGATCAATGGATTCTTACTGCTCTTTTCTTTACCTTCTCTCTCTAGGCAATTCCACGTTTATAGGTTTATTACTTCCATTGCTCCATTTCTGGAAACAAATTCTGTATCAGTTTGGGAACAATGTCAAAACTCACACTGCTTAAGTAATAATGAAGATTTACTAACTCATACAATAGGAAAATCCAAACACAAGTTTGACTGATTTAGCAATTTAATGCTGTTATGAAAACCCAGTTCGTTTGTTTGCTTCTTTCTTTCTCTCTCATTATCTTTCCTTCCTTTCTTTATCCCTCCTTCTCTCTCTTTTCTCTTTCCTTCCTCTCTCCTTTCCTTCTTTCCTTTTTTTCATTTTGCCCTTTATTGTGTCAGCCTCATCCTAAACTGGGCTTTCCAAATGGTGGTAAAAATGTTGCAGCCGCTCCAGGCTTTGCATCTGCACACCAGGCCCTATCACCCTACTAGCATCCCAACCAAGAATCCTGAAATTCACCTTCCTAGGTTTGTTTAGGTCACATGCTCTCCCTAATCCAATCATTCTGGCCCGTGATAGTGGAATGTGGTCATTGGTGTAGCCCTGGAGCTGGGAAGGAATCAGCCTTTCCTAAAAATGTGAGCTACTTGGAAGAACAGTCAGGAAGGGAAGGGGGAATGGATAGTGGATCAACAACCAGGAAATTTTCAGTCCGTAGTAGAAGCCTTGATGTGCCTAGCAAGCAAACCCAGCCAATTTAAAAGAACCTCAAACCTGAGACTTACTGAGGAGGTTACACTAAAGAACTTTTGATTTATACTATTTGGCTAAGAGGGGAGTTTGGGATATAAATTGGTGAGTGAGTATGGTGTTTATTCTATTTCTGAAGTCAAACAGATCTGATTCTAGAACCTGGTTATGAACCTCTTAATTGATTTTGAAGCTTGGCCAAGATTATTACTTTTTGATTCCCATTTTTCCTTATCTGCAACTAGGGGATAATTTCCCTATCTTATTAAGTTTTGTGAGAAATAAATGAGATTATGCATATAAAGTGTTCAGTATAGTGTGTGGCACGGAGTAGATAAGTTCCCTTTTAGTTTGTAGTCACTAAATTGACTCTAAAGTCATCAGCATAATGACTTTTCCTTGGGTCATTTAATCCGCCTGCCAAGCTATGTCTGCTCCTTTGTAACATGTTATAAAGTAGGAGCAGGTATATTGGGAAATAACTGGGTCTGTTATTCTCAATATCTCTTCTTTGAATAATGGGAAAAAAATCTGATTCCTTAAAATTTCTAATAAATATAAATATATTTTAATCTCAATAATGAACTCTGAGCAGCCCTGGAATCTTGCTAACCTGGAGTAATTTTCCTCTCACTCTGGGATGCTTCAGCCATTGTATTTGGCCCAAGTGTCAATCCTTTCCTAATGCCTCAGGAAACTATAGCTGTTTCTTCATTTCTCACCAAGACCAAAAACTGTTTTGCTCCAGGGGAGCCCATTAGCTCATTTGAATTAAATTTTCAGACTCTAAGCCAAAAATCTCAAGGTCATAAGGCCATGGAGCATCAGCAAAATATCTGACTCATTCTTGATTCTTGCTTCCAACACCTGACCCTGACAGTGTTTATGTTCACTGCTACCCCTTTTTCCCAACCTAACATCAGCCGGTTTGTCACCTTATACTTGCAGGACCCAGCAGCATGAACAATGCTTCAGTGAACCTCTCCAAGCAGTCAAGACCATGAATAATTCATCAGCTTGCAGCTACCTTCTTTGCCCCTGGTGGTCCCACCATGAGTTACAAGTGACTAAGCTCAGGGGAAGCCCTCTCCCCAGGATAATTAGTCTTCCTTCAGCTCCACTGAATTAGCACTCCTATTTTATTGTACCCTTGGGTTACAGGGGTTATTAAGTTATAACACAAGCAAATTATTGCTGAAGCCCTACAGCAGATTATTCTCAAGTCCCTGCCACTATATGAATGGGGCTTAATCATCAGGGAAGTTTAAGTCTGGCTTTATGATGTTGAGGGATGTTTATTATATTTTGATTTTCAAAGACAAAAGTAGATTTATATTTCTTTCTGATCATAAAGATTACAAAAATGAATGTTTGCAACTCAAACAATACAGAAAATCATAATGAAGAAAGCAGTGGTAATTCTAAATCTCAAACCTAGAGACAATCATTGGTAGTATTTTGTTGTATGTGACCCAGACATCTTTTTCCCTTTCTCTCTTTCATTTTACATAAATGGAATGAAATTATAAATGCAATTTAACAACCACTGAGTGTATCTTTTATACCCATAAATACAGATGTATGTTCTCATTTTTATGACTAAGTGGCATTGGGTTGCATTTGTATACCGGACTTTAACCCGTCCCCTGTTGATGAGCACTCAGTTGTTTCCAAATTATTCCTATTAGCAATAATACTGCAGTGAATGACCTTAAACACTTTCACACACATATCGGCTTATCTCCTTAAGATAGATTTCTAAAAGTGGAATTGCTAAGCACATCAGAAGGCTTTGATTGATATGGATAAACTGCTTCTCAAATGGTATCACAAATTTACACGTGGACTAATGATAGCTGAAAGCAGTCCAAAAAAAATAAAAAAAATCTGTTTAAAGAAACCCATTGAGTAGATGGGCTTCCAGGTCCTAAGAACAAGCAAACTAGTATGGGCTCCTGGCAACTTACTCCAGAGTCAACCTTAGAGAATCATAGAAAGAAGGATCTAGGATCAAACAAAGCAAAGCATAAGAATCTCTGGCAGGCTGAAAGCTACCTTGGACAGTCAGTGTAAGAGGTGGGTGGCTGTGGCAATGGGCCCAGGGAAGCCAGAGGTGGGAAGATATCTTTAGTGGTTCAGCTTTCACTGTTTTCCCCTATTGCCTTAGGACAAATCAATGCTTAATTCTTTTATTGCTAGGGTGCTAGTACTGGTGACTCCCCTACTGGGATGAAGGGTTGCTGGAGGGGTGGACTGATTATTCTTGGGCATTAACTCTCTCATTCTCCCCCGATCCTATGGGCAACTGCATTGCAAACTAGGGATATGCTCCTCCTCTTTCGTTTCTCCCTGCTGAGCAGGGAGCCTGATGTGGGACTCGATTCTAGAACCCTAGAATCATTACCTGAGCCAAAAATAGACGCTTAACTGACTGAGCTACCCAGGCATCCTGAGAGAGAGAATCTTTTTTTTTAAAGATTTTATTTATTTATTTGACAGAGAGAGAGAGAGAGATCACAAGTAGGCAGAGAGGCAGGCAGAGGGAGAGGGGTAAGCAGGCTCCCTGTTGAGCAGAGAGCCCGATGTGGGGCTCGATCCCAGGACCCTGAGATCATGACCTGAGCTGAAGGCAGAGGCTTTAACCCACTGAGCCACCCAGGAGCCCCGAGAGAGAGAATCTTAAGCAGGTTCCACACTCAGCATCGTGCCCAACTCGGCCTGATCTCAAGATCTTGAGATCATGACCTGAGCTGAAATCAAGAGTTGAATGCTTAACTGACTGAGCCACCCAGGTGACCCTGCGAGGGTTTACTTCTGATTGAGGAAGACAATTTCCTAGTTTGGAATCGGGGGAAAATGAGGGATTATTGGTCCCTGCTATTTTCTTGTTGGTTTATTTTTATTTGAATTCCCTAAAGAAATTAGCTTCATGAAATATTGCTAGCCCTTTCTTCCAAACTTTCTTAGCATATCCAAGAATATCTGAAATACAAGACGGTCTTACCTCAATGCCATATTAAGTTTAATTAACATATGGCACTGTGTACTACATGCACTTCATAGTATGTCAGTTTCTTGCTTTTTTCAAACCCTTCACACATAGTCATCTCTGGCTGGAGTTGTCTTTCTTCCATTTATTACCCCCATGGCTAGCTCCTCATCTCCTCCTTGAGGTCTCACTTGAGATGCTACCTCCCACCCCAACATTGTTTTCAGGCTTGATGATCCTTCATTTATTCATTCATCCTTTTATTTAACACGTTTATGGACATCTCACTTGCTATATGCCAGGCACTGTTAAGTGCTAAGTGTTGGCAAAAGTAGAATTGCCTTCTTGGAGCTACTGTGAGGAGAGGGAAGGAAGGCTTTAAGCAAATGATCACACCAGGAAATGTAAAATTGCAACTCTAAAGGTGCCATGAGGAGGAGGTGCGTCATGTTATGAGAATGAATTAGTTCTAATATAGTCAGATTGGATGGGCAGGACTTCCTAGAAGAGGTGAGACCAGTATCCCATCCCGTTTTTCAACTTCATGGCTATTACTGGCTGAATTGTGTTCCCTCCACTCCCCCTTCAGATGTTGAAGTCCTAAACCCTAGTACCTCATGACGTGACTGTATTTGGAGAGACATCTTTAGAGGGGTCATTAAGATAAAATGAGGTCATATGGGTGGGCTTTAATCCTGTAGGGTGGGTGTTTTTACAAGAAGAGATTAGGACACAGACAACATACAGAAAGATGACCATGTTGAGGACACAGTGAGAATGCCTCTTGTAAGCCAAGGACAGAGTCTTCAGAAGAAGCCAAACCTGTGGACACCTTGATCTTGAACTTTTATCCTCCAGAATTGTGACACAATAAATTTCTGTTCTATATCTACTCAGTCTGTGATATTTTGTTATGGCAGTCCATAAAATGAATTCAGTGTCACTTAGGAGTTTTTATTTTATTTATTTGTTGTTTAACTAGTTTTGTCTGTGCCCCCTACCCCCCTGTGGCTTGGGAGGATTGAATCTGTTTTCTTCACTGTTGTATCACAGCATACAGCATGGTGCCAAACACTATTTGCTCAATAAATAGTTGTTGCATGTTGACAGAAAACACTAAGTGTATTCAATTTTGTCATGGGGAATTCCAGGTTAACGCTGGGCTTTGAAAGCCCACTTCTTTCCTCCACTTACATGGAGACTCAGTTCTGTCTATGAAATCTTGGGATAAGGGCTTTGGTTGGTTATGCTGACTGAATTTCTTGAAACGCAAAAGTACTCACTTCACACTTTTTCTTGGAAAAGAACCATCTGGATGAATTTCCATTAGGGGGATTATTCATTCCTTCTCCAGTTTTTGCACACGGCACATTCTGAATTTTCTGATTCAACAAATTCCTTGATTCATCTACCTTTCTGATAGATCCCAGTGGAAGTGCTGTTTC